>JAEQBH010007176.1:0-332347 GCA_016808115.1 Tetrastigma voinierianum
GAATTTCATAATTTTAGTTTGGGTTGAGTTCTCCATGAGTTTCATAATTTCAGTTTGGATTGAGCTCTCCATGGTGGAAGTTAGGTTGAGTTATATTCAGGCTTATATATTTCATATTCAAGTTTGGCTTTGATTGCCTCTCAACCTGACCCAACTCAGTCGAGTTACAGCCCTAATAAATCATAAAAAATTGTTACAAGCACTACAATAACAAACAAAAAAAAAAAGTATCACATTAAGGATTTACCCTATACTAAAACTTTTAAAAGACACTCATGAAGAAAATAATTTTATAAAGTATCAAGATCATGACACTTATAATTAATTCCTCTCAATTAAAGAGAATAAGATCCTCCTCTATAAAATTCCATCTTTATATCCACCAAGATAGATAAATAAAATTTTAATGATTTAATGAAAATTTTTGTGTCTACAATGATGAAATAAAAAAATAAAAAAATCATCCAAAGTCATAAAACCCAGAAGATTAAAATGTATTAAGATTAAAAAAAAACTCGAAACTTCTTTCACACCTGGAGGATGTGGAGAAGGCACAAAAAGGGTTTTCTAGGTTAACTACTCGAAATATTCATAAGATAGAAGTAAGGATTTTAATATTTATTATCTTAAGAAGATGCATCTTAAAAGTTGGCTACCGACTTCTTTTATAGAAAGAAAGGCCCTATTTTGGTTCCTACCCCTCCTCTTAACCTTCCTCTTATTTCCACGTACATATATACCTTCCTAAACTTTGGTTCATCATATTATATAATGAATCATCTTCCAAATTCTATTGCCCCTGTTTGAAAGTGGAATGTTGGTTAGTTTTAAAAATTTTAATTGAGGAAGAGAACCATATCCATACTATAAATTTCGAGGTTGATATAAATAGTTAAACAATATGTTGTTCTATTTATTTCTTTATAAATATGATGACATTTGTAAGTATTTAAATTTTAAAATGGTCTCCTAATATATTCCATTAGTGAAATACACTTAGGCTATGTTTAGTGTGAATGAATTTAAATGATAGAATTGGGCAAATCCATAGATTTTGCCCAAATCCACCGTTTAGCTCAGCTCCAAAAAAATTAGATCAATTTCATGGTTCTCCGGACTTTAAAACTTTTGAAATACCTCATCGTATTAGATATTTCAAGAATCCTTCATCTTTTATAAATGATGGAATTTAAAATTTTATAATATGATGCCTATTTTATCCTTATTTGTCCTAATTTTCTACATTCCTTTGGCTTCTTTGTGAAGAAAGCTCATCTTTGTCTTCCACTTTAATTTCTTCATTGAATTTGCAAAAATCTAGGTGAGTAAACATAAATTTTAAACTTAAACCAAATGAGATATCTTGCAAAATCCATTCTTTTAAAATCCTTGCATTTCAAATCCATTTTTTTCATCAAAATCCATGGATTCTAAATTCATTTCAAATCTATTATTTTCATCAAAATCCATTGATTCTAAATTCCATCATCCCAAAAAAGAAATTATATTTGATTCTTGAAAAAATCTGTATGAAAATATAAGAAGAATAAAATAAGAAAGAAAGATAGAATAAAAAAAAAACTAACAAAGTAAAAAATATAGTTATAATCAATAAATTATTTTTATTTACTATATCAAACTTATTTGATTTAGTTTAACTCAACAATATAAAGATTACATATTTCAAAAACATAATTAGTTTTAATTAATTATAATTATAGTTGATTTTTCATAGAATCATCAAATAAAAAAATATCTTCCTTTAACTGTTTGTTAATACTATTGGAGAATCGCAAAAGGTATTGAGAGCCAAGTAATTAATATAAATATTCATGATTCAATAACGTCACTCTTCCTACACCAATAAACTAATTGCCAACTAAAAAAAAAGACAAATTAGGGTTGTTGTTTAATGTATAATATAAAGAATATTTTGTCATTTATAATCATTTTAGCAAATAAGGAGGATTTAGAAAATAATGCTTTTTGCAAATTCAATATGATGGGGACTTCACAAAGAAAAAAGAAAAAGTCGGTCTATGTTTTAAGGGGTGGGTGACTTTAGTAGTTATTCTCCCATTGATGGCCGCCATTCCATCACCTTTTACTAGTGATGATGCTTCTTCGTTTTTACATTAATTATATTTTGACAGGTCGAACACAAATATTATATTTAAGAACGTTGGTAGAACATTAATTGCCATGAAAAAAATTATAGGGAAAATTATGTTTTTTTTTTAAAGATATAGGGAAAATTATGTTAAAGTAACCTAAGGATCACATCACATCAAACTAAATACTTTCGTCCATTTATTTTATACATTTTCAAATACGATGGATATTGAAAACGGTATGCCCATTTGAGAGTGATTTTAGAAAATAATTTTTATCAATAATAATTTCTTTTAAAAAATTGGAAAAGTATGTTTACATGTACTGTAGTGAAAGTAATTTAGAAAACGGAACTCAAGACAGTCTAGCATAAAAGATATACCTTCAAACAAAAAAAAAATTCCAACAATCACTAATGTAATAATATAACACCTTTTTACCTAATATAAAAAGGTGTTACATTTCTGTATTTGTGCATGTTGACATAATTTTGAATTTTCAACTTAAAGATACATTTCTTATACATTAGGCTGTCTTGGGTTCTCTTTTCCACTTTACCTTCTTTATTATGCGTGTGTATTTGGTACATCGAAATAAGGAATGAGAGCGAAGAATCTCTTTCTATTCTAATTTTTGGAATCAATAATTTGATTCAATTCTTAGTGTTTGGATTATTTTAGGAATTTTACATGAGAATGATTGTTTATTTTCATTCATTGTTTGATAATACTAGAAATTTGAATGAAAAATAAATAAATTGATAATAATACCCTAAAACTTTTATAACTTAAAAGCAAAAAAAACGTCGTTCGTTGATAAAATATTTTAATTATTACTCTCTTATTTTCATTTTTTAAAAATAATTATGGTTATATGATTGAAAATAAAATATTAGAAATTAAAATTATTTTTAATTTATAAATAATTTTCAAAGTATTTTTGGGTTTTAAAACCGTTATTAAGCATCTTCTTAGTTTTTATAAAAATGTATCTTCTTAGTTTTAATGTAATAGTTTCATAAAAATGTTTTATTAAGATTATAAATTTAATGATAAAATAAAATGTTAATATACTTTCTCATAAAAAAATTTCAAAACACATTCAAGACAATTTTTTGGATTTTCAATGCATAGCTTTCATAAAATGCTTTAAATTACTACTTAAAATTGTGGGTTATGAACAAAATATTAGAGGTAAAATAGTAATTTTAAGTTTTTATTTTTTTCAAAGAGATTGATGAAGAATGAATCAAAATATCACCTATATATAAATAAGGAATCGAGAATCCTGCTTCTGAGTAGAATTTGATTCCCCTTTGAATAATTATATATTTAATTTTTTTCACCAAATTTCGTCTAAACATAAAAATGAAATTTGAAAGAACAATAACATTCTCATTCCATCTCTTAATTCCCATGATCCAAACCCACCCTCTATAGCAAGCAGTTCCTTTGAAAAATATATTTCATGAATTTAGAAAGTATTAAAAAAGAAACAAATCACTTGTAGGATAAAAAAAAAAAATTTATTGTATTTCCATGGAAATACTTAAATTAATATCAGTACAATTAGTATTAATATTGTTATTATATTTGGCATCAAAGGTGTTAGGTTTATTTGATTTTTAAAAATTTCTCTTCTTATTTTGATTATTACTTGTCATCCTTACTTTAATAAGTTTTAGACAGATATTGATCCCATAAAATTTGAGGAAAAGAAAATAAATAAGAATAGCAAAAGAAAAAAATGCAATTAGTAATTATTTTATATACTTTTTAAGTTGTTTAGTTATTTTGTCTAAATCTTCTTAGTTGTTAAAGCGTTTAAAGTTTAAAATCGAGCATTAAAAATAAGAGGAGTAGGGTTTAAGTCGGTGAAACCGATTAGTATATTGTAGCAAGTATTTAGTCATCACAAAAAGTTATTTAATTATTTTTCTTCTTTATCAAAATTAAACAATTTTAAATTAATATATAAACTTTTAAGTTATCTTTGAAACCTATAAAGAATTAGGAAAAAATACTATAAGGAAAATGATTTTTTTCATATTTAGTTCAAATTATGGAAAATATATAAGAGAAAATAAATATAATCAGAATTTAACGATATTTTATATATTTTAAAATTTGTAGTCCTTGTGAATATAAGAGATAGAAACGAAATAAAATGAATATGAATAAACGTATGAAATTAATTCATTAAGTTTAAACATATTTTATTTTCTTCTCAATTTTTTTCTTCCACTTTTCTTTATTATTTGTTTTCCTCTCTATTTTCTTTCTTTTATTATTTGGGTTTTCAAAAAACGAAGGCTTAATAATAATTTTAAGTATTTGATTTGCGTGAAAAATATAAAAATATAATCAATTATAATAAAAATTTCACCAGTGTACATACTTTTAAATTTCATAGTCTTTATATAATAAAAATAAATAAATAAAATAAGTTTGAATAGATTTATTAAATTTGAACTTATTTTCTATTTTTCTTCAAAAAAATAATAATTCACATTATCAATCTATTTTATTTTCGTAGTACTTTTAGATTCCAAACGAAACTTTATTGGATAATTGGAGTTTTTTTCCAGCCAGAAAATTGGCAACCAAGTATTTATAAATCAATAATTCCATGTAGACCCTGGGAAAACGAAATCTCAAGGGATGTCAATAAATAAAACAAGATTGGATTATTGGAAAAATCAAACCATTTCCCAAGCCCTGTTTTCTTTTACATTTTTCATCTGTCAGTCACCAGAAGACCCATTATTTATAGGGGAGGGGTTGTCCATCGACGACCGTCCCTGGTCTTTGGTCCCTTGACATGTACAAGATAACAAACTTCTTCACCTAACTTATGCCTACATTTCCAGATTCCCTTGTTTTTCCAATTTGTGTGCCAATAATATGAGACTGCTTCCCCATACCTTGGGGTTTAATTCATTTCATGCTTGAAAGTCGTTTTTTAAAAGTATACCAAGTATTTATGTCGGCCATACCATGAGCCCTTCAGGTCTCCTCAAGTGGTTAAAATAGGGGTGTAGGAGTTATTCGTGATGAATTATTTTGTAAAATCAAGTGTATTTATTGATTTTAAAAATATTTGATCAATAATCAAAAGACTCAATAAATATATTATAAAATACAAATTTTATTGAAAAAATAAAAGCATCCTTGCGTGAATTTGGAATTCTTAGTGGTCGTTTATGCCACTGTCTATGGGGATATAATCCCCAATAAGTAGGGTTGAAGATAGTTATTTCGTACATCGAAAGTGTGTTTCTACGGCGGCTATAAAATTTTAGGTTCATTCTTATATATAAAAAGTATAAGGGAATAATTAGATTTTGATCAAAGACATCATGTGAGAGAAGATAGAGCCAGCGAGGTCACATGAGCCGTTATTAATATGCACAATTATCTTAGTAAAATTGTAATATAATTATACTTAGTCCATAATTAATAAATTAATATAACATTCTCAATAATTCCTATTCCTTCATCTTAGTCTACTGCTACTCTTCATATTCCTCTCTTTCAAGTTCCTTCCATGTCTTCTTCCTCTTGTCCTATACTTCTTCCATCCCTCCCTTCTCCACCTTCTTCCTCACTACCCCACCTTCCTCCTCCTCCCACCAACACTCATCCTATGCATACCCGCTCCAAAGCTGGTATCTTCAAGCCTAAAACTTATCTTGCCCTTCCATCTGTATCCCCTGAACTTGTTTCGATTACTGCTGCTCTTATTGATCCTAGATGAAAACTTGCTATGGAAGATGGATTTTATGCTCTTGTACGGAACTGCACTTGGGACTTGGTTCCCTCCTCACCAAATCATAATGTGGTTCAATACAAATGGATTTATCGCATCAAGTACAAAGCTGATGGCTCACTTGACAAATACAAAGCTCCCCTACTGGCTGAGGGGTTTCAACAAACCCTTGGTGTGGACTTTTTCAAAACTTAGTCCTGTTGTCACTATCCGCATCATCTTACTCTTGTTGTCACTAAGGGTTGGGACATCCAACAGGTAGACATTACCAATGCCTTCCTTAATGGTGATCTTTAGGAGGTTGTGCCTATGCATCAACCTGAGGGCTTTGGGACCCCAAGCCTACTGGATCATGTTTATCGTCTCTATAAGGCACTCTATGTTCTAACAGGCCCCTTTAGTTAGTACGAGAAGCTGCCAATTGCTCTTCTTCAGTGGGGATTTCTATAATTCTGTTGCTGATTCCTCTTCTACTTGAATCATCAGGGCACTCATCTTCTTCTACTAGTCTACGTTGATGATGTTCTTCTCATCACAAGTGACTCTCCTTCACCAATTCAACAGCTCATCTCTAGACTTAAATCATCATTTTGCCCTCAAAAATCTTGGGCATGTGCACTACTTCTTGGGGTTTGAAGTCTCTCGAAGCTCCGCAAGCATTCATCTTTGTCAAGAAAAATATGCCACTGACCTCATTCACAAGACTCGTCTAGATCAAGCAAAGCCATGTCCTACTACCCCTATGATCCTTGGTAACAAGTTATTCTCTCATGACAGTGCCCTGTTTGAAAATCCTACACTTAAACGTAGCACCATCGGGGCCCTCCAATATATCACCCTATACGAGACCTAACATCTCATTCTCAGTCGATAAACTAAGTCAATTTCTTCAGGCCCCTACTCACCAATCACTGGAAAGCCTGCAAACACCTTCTCTCCAATTACATTCGAGGCAATTCACTAATTGCCTACTTTTCCGTTTACTCTTGAACGGTTTTCTAATGCTGATTGGGCCAGCAACCTCGAATTCGATGACAGGAAATCTATGAGTGGTCTATGTATTTTTCTTGGTTCAAATTTGGTGGCTCAGAGCTCCTTCAAACAGCGTGTGGTTGCTCGCTCTACCATCGAATTCGAGTATATAAATATTTGTCCTCTCGTATTAAGGACATCTTTGTTTACATTTTTTTAAATTGTATTTCTCAAAAAAAAAAAAAACAAGGAAAAGATAAGGAACATATTTGGTTCCAAGATTTATTATTATTTTTTATAAAACACGCAAACACAAAAACAATAAATTTGCAGGTTAATAATGGGCTTAGATAACCCAAATGATGTTCTAAATAAGTTTCAAAAAACAGCTGACTATTCTCAAAAACAATTTTTAAAACAAAGAATCAACCTAAATTTAAAACTCTCATATTCCTATATTATTCAGATTACACTTTCCCATGTTGAAAATCGACTAAATTTGAACCCTACATAAGTAAGGAAGGCAAACTCTCTTACCGTATTAATCTACAATTTGATTTAAAAAATATTACATTATTAATAATGGACCAATATTATAATTGGTCAATCAAGAAAACCCAGGACCTGACATGCCAGGAACCCTATAACGAAGAAGGAACAAGAAATGTTGTCTAACAAAGCCATAGACGACAAGTACAGACAATAAAGACAAAATTTCCATAAAGTAAAAGAATTGAATCAGAAAAGAGTTGAAATATTGGGAGAAGTGGTCCAAACTATAATCATATGAGAATTTAATAAAGGGCATCCAAAGTCCTCATGGACACTTCCCATAAAGTCAATCACCTAGGCCCAATCATCTAGTGGGCCAGGAAGGCCCTTTTCCTAAACCACCGACAGATTCCAAAGCCCACTAAGGAAATGGATAAGAATTTTTTTCTTATTCAAATTTCATATTGAATTTTATATATACATATATGAGTCCGAGTACTAATTCAAGAAAAAAAAAATCAAGCAACGATCCCACCTTTTTCTTAATTCTATTCTCTATCATTATAACATTTAGTTCTTATAAGAGCTCGAGCCTAAAATTTCTCATAACTTATCGTATCTCTTTTATCATTTGAATCAAACCTAAAAGACAAATGGATTAAAATTATTGATGATAACAAAAGAAAATTGAAAAGGTTCTTGGGCTTTATGGTAAAAATCAGGGAGGTATTGGAGAGAAGAATAACAAAGAATAAGAGCAATTGGTGTGAAAAAACAAAGGAACCATTGAATAATTCCACCAAAATGCTGCAAGTAGGTGGAGGAAAGGAAAGAATAAGTGATTAAAAAAGAAAGAAGTGGGATAGAATAAAAGAATATTATATAGCCTATTGAATTTTGCCCACTATGCTACGGTAGTCAAACAAAATGATGAAACTTTCTTGACATTCGTTATATGGGCCTTAAGATTATTCCATCTTTATTTTTATCATTACGTGTATTTCAAATTTCGCCACGCACCTCGATCGAATCCATTTTTTAATGCATTTAATCAGATTTGATGCAATAAATCGTATCAACATAATGTGCCCCATTATATATAAAGTGATGGGGTGTTAGACGGTAAAGAAATATCATTATTTAAGATAAGCAATACACTTGTCATGGAACTTCGTGCTACATTCTCATATATTCTATACACTTCTTACTTTTATGATAAGGTAGGTTGTATGGGTACTATTTGGACAGGTTGATTTGATTTACTCAAATTTTTGTTTGATTCATGTAATATTTTATATTTAGGTTGTATTTAAATTAAGACTTTGCAACCCATCAAATATATTATCTAATATGATGGTATTGATTCTAATCGTCTTTTTTTTTTCTAAGGAAAAGATACAAAATTTTAATCATGTAATGTATTATTTCACATTGCTAAAATGATATATGCGTGGATTTATATTGTATTATATATTAATATGGTCTAATTTGCTATTTAAATTTTTGTACAAATATATAAAAGAAATTCAAATATATATTGAAAATTGATATCAATCTAATATTGCTTAATACAACTTTCAACTCATACAATTCAATTCATAAAATGAAACGTAAACCAAATTTAAACTCAACCTAATTTGAAAAATGACGTTGAATTAAGCCTGATTTAAATGCCTCATATGAAAGTTCAGTTGTGTTACACTTGAATTAAATATCTTGAATTAAATATCTTAATTAAATTTTGAGTTTAGGTATTTTTATTTATACTAAAGATCTCTCATACAAACGTAATAAATTGCTATTATTGGAACTTGAATCTACACATTCTCCTTTCGTGAATGTTCTCACATTTTAAATTATATACAAATGATATAAGGTTATAATATACAAAGCTAATTGTAAATATAAAAAGAAAATATTTAATAAATTAAACTTAAATGTAAAATTTAAGATGTTTTTTAAAATAAAATAATTTTATTATTCAAACTAGCAATACATCGATAAAAACATATATATAATTTCCTAAAAACCATATAAGATAAAATAACATCCTTTTTTTAACAATTTTATTAAACAACATTTAAGTTAATAGTATAATAAATTGGTTCAAAACCTATAAACTCATAATACAATACTACTAAAATATTCATGCATCAAAGCTTCCATAAATACGCTAACGATTATAATCTAATTGTTGTTTATATATGATCTAATATGTTTTATCCGTCTGAATCATACATATACGAATAAAATCTCGTAATAAAACGATGAAATATAAAACGTAATAACAAGAGACGACGAAATTACGAAAAATAAAATAAAACTCGGATCTATTAAATAATTACTTTTTAAACAAATAAAATAATAAATATACAGAAAGTACGATATCAACAAAAATCACCTCTATTATTATTTATGATTACTATGATTAGAAGGGAAAGTTGAGAGAAAATGGTTACCCTCTTAAAGTTTTTCAAATAGAAATGTGAATTCTAAGATGTTATAATGGCTGGATTCAGTGAGAAATATCCAAAAGGTCATCAAAAAACGTACCTATAGGTGGGAATGCTTGAGACATTGAAGAAAGAAATAAAGAAAAAAACGAAATGGAGAAAGAGACAAAAGAAAAGTCTGATGAGAGAGAGAGAGAGAGAAGGCATAAAGAAGAATTGAAGTATAAAGGTGTAAAGTGAACGTCTCACAAGTCACAAGTCACTGCCACTGCCACCACTGTCAACCTGACCACCAATCAGGCAATCAGCATTCTTCCTCTCACTCACATCACTCTTATTGCCTTTTTCTTTTCTACGTTTCTACTTTCAACTCCCTGCCAAACAATCTACTTCTTCCCATAAGTTATATAACACCTTGTTAAAGATTGTGTTAGCTAAGCTAATTCTCCTACGTTTATAGCTGTTTATTTTTAGAAAATTTTAGAGTCAAAATATTTATTTTCCTCTATTCTCCAATATGAGGCTAACACGTGTCCTATTGGTTTGCCACGGCCCTATAAGAAAGATCTCCAACAAGCGCCATCTAAAATAAATTTACCAAAAATATATTAAAATATCAGATATCTATTTCAATCCAACCACTTTTTCAAAAGCCACTCCAACAACGCTATCTATTTACTATCAATTCCCCAAATCCAATCCTTAACTAACTTTCAATAATAAAATTTAAAATACTATTATAAAGCTCATGTCATCAATTATATTGATGACATCACGTGTTGACGGTTACGCCACGCCATCGAATTTTAAATTTTTTTAATTTTTTTAATAACAACTGTTATTTATTAACGACACGAAATTCAAAATTTTAAATTTTGAATTTTTCAACAAAGAATATTTGCACCCGGCCATACATAACGGTTATATTCAGAATCCACATATTTACAAACTATTTCATATTCAGAATCGTCATGTTTTTTGGATATGTATAAATAGATCTTTCATCTCTTATTGCCATACACCCTCAAATCTATTTATTGGCATTACAATTTTCTTATAAGTATTATGGCATTGTCATCCCAGAATGAAGATTTGATTCTTCACTTCATTCTCGACCGATGACAAATCGGGAGATGGTAACAACTTGTGCTATTGAAATGAACAAACTCAATAGCGAGGAAAGCCTGTGTACGTGGGTTCCATTCAAGGTCATTCAGCTTATTTACAAGAATCGAAGTTCAAGGGCAATGCAGAGGTCAGGACGCGATATTTTGTTTAACCACCTATCTATCCCCTCTAACTTATTTCAAAGGTTTCGAATGAATCAACCTTTTTCCTTCGTATTTATTCATATGGAAAATTACGATCCATACTTTGTCTAAACAAAAATGTTGTCGGGAATTATCGTCGTTTTCCCTTCAAAAGATGACAACCACATAAGGATGCTTCACATGAGTCATACAGATGCTATTGATGATTATGTGAGGATTGGCGCAAGCACTACAATCGAAAGTTTAAAAAGATTTGTGAGGGTGGTAGTAGCAATTTTTTCCAATGAATATCTCAGGTCACCAAACAACGATGACATTGCTAGATTATTAAAGTACGGGTAACAATCGCGGGTTTCCGATGTTGCAGTATTGAAATGGAAGAATTGTCCAACAATATGGAAAGGTATGTATTCGTCACGTCCATGAACCAACACTATTTTGAAGCGGTCGCCCATATGATCCGTGAGATTTGCATGCCTTTTCGGGGTTACCTGACCATAATGATATCAACGTACTAGAATGTTCTTCTGTTTTTGCTCTCCTTCGTAAGGTCGCCCACCAATTTCTCAGCTTAACTTAAACGACATACAATGGGTATTACCTGCCGATGGTATATCCAAAATGGGCAACATTTGTCGTAACAATTCCATCTCCAAAAGGCAATAAACAACACATTTTGCAAAATCTCAAGAGAGTCAAGAAAAGCGATGTTAAGCGAGCATTTGGAGTGCTCCACGATTTGCTATTGCGCGCGACCAACACGTTTTTGGAAATCCTCTGAAGTGCTAAGATATTATGAAGGCATGCATAATATTACATAACAGATTGTCGAGGGGCGAAGGAACGCTAATGAGTTGACTTTACTTATGATACAATGATGAGAGTCCCACTGTCAGAAGTCATACCGAACGGAGTTCGTAACTACTTCAATTTATTAATACCAACATCAGATTAGAGACAAGAAATGCATTCCAAACTCCGCGCATCTAGTCGAGCATCGTTGAATATGCATGGAAATTAATAGGCACTACTAAGCAAATGTTATTACAAGATTGCATTCATGATTACTACCATCTAAATTTGTTCACTATTAATAAAATAGAATTACATCTTCTTCCCATATTTCCATTCGCGGCTTTCTGATAATATTCAACTTGCAATTCAGCATGCAATCGATCCATCGACATTATTCGACCTTTCCTTTCATTTGCTCCATTTTCATTTTTTCTTCTTCTCTTGGTAGGTAGACGCCAAGCCTCGCGGTAGTAGACGCTGTTGTTCTCAAGATAACATTTTTCCATCATTTCAAATTTCTTCTCATTCGCTACTTTTTTCTCTTCCTGCATAATTGCTAACAGATTAATTAGTTCAACATTTTTTGCATCACCTCCAGATTCTTTGCTTTTGGATTTTCGGAGTCGCGCTTTCTCAACTTTCCTACCCGGTGGTCTGTCTAAGGATCCATAGGGCCCATCGTCATCTCCTAAATTTATCGACCCTGTAGAAGGCACAGCCGCTGTGAGAAACATTATGTTTTGATTTTTGCTTCTTTGCTTGAGAATCCTCCATCCATTTTGGTTGATACCTTAACTCATTCCAACAATGTTCAAACGGAAAAGAAGATTTATAGAGTTCCTGTGCTGCCCCGCATCATGTACCGGAAATTTTTTACAACAAAACTCATTATCATGTCATTAAAAGCTAACTATTTTGTAAGAAAATATTAACTCTAACCTTATTTTTCTCTGTCAAACCACTTTGATTCAGTCTTTCTATCTGTGCAAAGCACCCACAAAATTTGTTGGGTAAGAATGAATTGCTTCGACCAATCTATTCATCAAAGAATTTTGACTACTTAATAGGGTATGACTTAGGTTTGTATTCGTGGGAAGTACTTGCAAACCCTTTCAATATGTCTTAGATTTGCTCATTTCGCACAAAGATCCAAACCAATATTAAGCCACGCCGTAGATTATCATAATGTCTTCCGATGTAAAATTGCCACCTCGTTGTTTTTTGCAGTAGAGTTCACTTGAGGAGATATTCGTGGAAGATTGATCTATAACCTCATCATTTAAATGTATTCCATCATGCATGATTGGTAAAGTACGCACTACGATGGAATGGATCCATGAGACGGGCGCTTGTTCTTTGCAAATATAGATGATGCCTATAATCGTAAAAAGTCCAAAACAAGTAATAAAGTGTGAGGGGGGAGCAAAGAAAAAATTCACAAAGATCCTTCTCGAGTGTGGTCGGTGAAGTAGAAAACAGAGCAAAGTTGATAGCACAACTTTCCCATCAAAATTTATAAATAATGCTAAAATTCATCAAGAAAAGGAAAATTTATTTATTTTTCAAGTCGACTAACTCCGCATGTACAGTCCATTAATCATAATTAAATAGAGATAGTTTTAACAACACACGCTTAAAAGAAAGTTCTCAAACCACACATACACACAAACTAAGTACAGCAAGTCTACAACAAACACTCAAAAGGAAAGAGTAAATATACATTTGTAAATTATTACAACATCTCGTGCCTATCATTTTATATAGGATCATTCCACTTCTTTTCTTTCCTTGGTCAACTATCTTTACTACATGTAAGGCAATAAAAATGGATCTTTTTAGAAAACAATTTTCAACTGACTAAAAACCATTAAAATAGTCAAAGGATACTGAATCATTCCCGCTGTACAAAATATGCCTTCATGTGCACCATACATCTACATGGCAATGCGTACCCCTTATATCATATATGTACCAAATGATACACTCAAGAAGATGCGCATCAAGAATAAGCCGAAAATCGTATTTGCAAGAAAACAAAGCCAAATTGGAATAAAGGCACCACCGCGATATTCACTAAAAGTAAACGCAGAGACACCAAGCAACACCGATATGAAAACATCCAAACAGACACCGCTAATGAGGATCGACAGCCACCCAAAGTGGTTTAAAACAACCCGTTGCAAAATAATCACCCTAAAATCACAAACAAAGAATATTGCTTTGCTAAATGACAAGTTTTCGCATTCGATAGCTACATTCTTACTCTTCGCTCATGTGCAATATTTGACCCTATAAACGTTGTGTCAGCCCTCCAAACCCAGTAATTTGCCTGCTTCATGGAACACAAGACAATTAAAGACATAAACCTCCATTATATATTTATATGCTACAAATTGTCATCAATAACAAGAGATCAACAAACTTAGCACCATTCTATGTGCTTGCTTAAAGCATTCCACTTCCAATCATACACATGGAATATTAGGTCAGTCGGGCAAGCTACCACACCATTGACTAACCAAAAAATGTTCAAGCATTTCAAATGAAGCATAACCACCATGGATCTAAAATTCAAATATCACATCAACAGTTCTACACTTTTGGCAACTCAAACCTTCACTTAACTGCCTCACCAAGAAAATTTGAAAATCAGCTAAAACAAGACTACCCATATGCTCAGATTGACACAAATGCTCCATTGACCACACATGTGAGCAATAATAATTTGTAAAAATCGAAGAAACTACTGTGGGCTACATGGGAATAGTTGGCCTTAATTCCATTTCCAAATCTACCATTTTGCTTTCTTCTTCACTTGTCGGGAGACGGAAACCAAAGTTGAAATAAAATTTCATAAACCCTAGATCCAGAGAAAAAGTCCCACTACCAAATCTAGTGAAATTTCAACTCAGTGATTCGTATCGAAACCACCTCAGTAACCAAACAAAGGCCTTGACACCGACAAACAGGCAACAAAAAATCAAGTTTGAGTGAAATTTCAAACCCTCTTCAAGGGTTTTTTCGATTCTAAATGGTTTAAAACTATAATCAATGGCTGATGGGAAATGCCATGGATATTAGTCTATAGACAGCGTTTTCCCCACAATAAGTCAATTTTCAACATATTGCTAGCATATCGCCAACAGATCTAGAGCCGTAACTGTCCACCTCGCTTTGAAACTTAAAAAACATCTAACACCATGATAAAGAACATTGAAGTGGAAAAACCATCAACCAGTGATCAACCGAAAACACGGATCAGGCCTCGATTAAAACAGAGGAGGTTTTCCCAAACTCAAATCAAATTTCAATTCCCCTCATTTTCAGAGCAGAAATAGAGAGTACCGGATAGGTAGCCAACGGTAACGGAGACGCCGATGATGGTGACGAATCTGAGAGGTAATCGAGAGCGCTGAAGTTGCCTACAACCTTTGCGTGAAGGAGATTCCGACCATGGCATCACGCGGGAGAGAAGGAAAGGGAATGAGAGGGAGGGAGGGAAGGAGAAAGAAATGTGGCAAGGAAGATGGCTCGCTACATGTGGCGAGTCAAACGAAGGATATGGGAAATAGAGAGGCAAATACCGAGCCTGTTGGAGTTGGTTTTTAGGATTAAGCTAGCTAAAATAGCTTCAAAGTGAAGAGCATGTCGTTTCGAGATGCTCTAAGAGAGCCTTTATATCTTTCCTTGACAAGAAATAGAATACATAATGCAGAAGATATTTTTCTCCAATCCTATGTTCTCTTTTTCTTCTTTATTCTCTTTGATATAATCCCTCTCTCTTTTCTTTTTCTTTTTTTGGTATCAGAGCAAACAAAATGACCACCATTGATTCCGTCTCATCAACCATCGATCCTCGGCAAAACACACCTCAACCACAAACTATTCTCCCTTAAGCCTTTCCTCAAACACCTAATCAACAAACATCTCCCACCTTGAATCAAACTTTTTCTATTAAACTCGACCACACTAATTACATTATTTGGAAGAATCAATTGCTCAACATGGTGATTGCTCATGATTTGGAGGACTTCCTCGATGGGCTTTAATTGTCCGCCAGCCTCCTAGACCTAGAGAACCAAGAACGAAACCTAGATCACACCCTTTGGCAGCGTATGAATTGTCTCGTAATGAGTTGGATTTACTCGTCCTTATCCGAGATGATGATTACCCATATAGTGTGTTTTGACACAACTGCCGATATTTGGTCTGCTCTTCAACAGATCTTTTCCGCCTCGACCATGTCGCATATCACTGAGCTAAGGACGAAACTCCAATTGATAAAGAGAGAGGGCTTGACTGCTATGGAATATATCCAACGTTTTACCTTTGTTTGCAACAATTTAGTAGCCATCGGAGAGCCAGTCTCACGGAAAGATTACTTGATTTATTTTTTTGATGGACTGGATAAGGAATACAACCCATTTGTGACCTCCATCAACAACAGGCCAGATCAATTGAGTGTAAAAGAGATCCACAATTAATTGTTTAGCTATGAACACCGTCTCGAACAACAAAACGCAGATGCACAAGTCACCATCCCACAAGCGAATGTGATCCAAATCTCTCTTGCAAACCAACCTCAAGCCTTTGCACCACAAGCTCATGTTACTCACGCGAACTCGTTCAGGAGGAAACACGAGAAGGCCCCTTCAATCCAAATTCTCACAACCCATCAAGTGGCTTTCAGCGCAACGGTTTTACCATCAGACATGGCCAAGGTGAGTCTCGGGGCAAACTTCCATCTTAACGGTCGCGCACTCGCTTTCAGTGGTCACCGCCCTAGTTGTCAGATCTATGGCAAGCAGGGTCATACACCTTAATATGCTATCACCAGGAAAATCCAAATTATCAAGCACCTCCCAAGAGTTTCAATGTTCTTAGCCCTTCCTCAAGCTTGTTTAATCCACATGGGTATCATCCATCTACAACAACTTCATTACAGAACTCACCACCTGCTTGGTACATGGACTTTGGAGCCACACACCATTTCACTCCGGACACTAGGATTCTTGAGTCAGCCACACCATACTTTGATACAAATCAGGTTACTATAGGTAATGGTAAGAAACTAAGTATTTCACATATTGGTCATACAAAACTTGCTACAACTTCTACTCTTCTGTTTCTTAAAAATGTTCTACATTTTCCTTCTATCTCTCATAATCTTATCAGTGTTACAGAATTATGTACTGATAATAAAGCATTTATTGAGTTTTATCCTACATATTTCCTTGTTAAGGATCAGGTGACAAAGAAGACTCCTCCGCGCTACGAAGTGATCATGCTTCGCCAAAGTCCAACCACCTTCACACTTCATCCAACCCTCATTCAGTTGTGCTCCTAGTCAACCTACTATCAACTCTTACTCTAGCCTATCCAAGTCCATAAATAAGACCAATTCCATTCCAACCTTCAATATGCATCGTGTTCAGTATAGTGATACCAACCTTTAGCATAGGCGTTTAGGCCATCCAAATCTTTCATGTTGTTCAAACTGTTATGAAACTATGTAATCCAAGTATTTCATTAGTGATGAAACACTCTTTTTGTAATTCATGTCAAATTGCAAAGAGCCATCGATTGCCATTTCCTTCTTCTTTATCTCATGCATTAAAACCGTTTGACTTAATTCATTAATAAATTTATGGGCCCTACCTCGTAAATTCCTTCTTAACTAGTGTACGCACTTCATTTTGTTCATTGATGATCACACTTGTTTCACTCCTGGTTAACTACCAAACCAAAGATGAAGCCTATTCCACTTTTCTTAAAGCCTTTGTCAAACTCAATTCAAAGGCCAAAATTAAACAAGTCCAATCAGAGGGGGTGGCTTCACCCTAGACCTTTACATAAGTTCCCTGAGTCCCAGCATCCAATCGCTCTCTTCGTGTCCTTACACCTCCCAACAAAACGATTAACTCAAGTTAAAAAAATGCATACGTGGTCAACTCGTCTTTCAATGATTGCACAATCTTCCTTACCACTCTCACTGGTGCTATGCCTTTCCCAATGCCTCCTATCTTATTAATCGTCTTCCTACTCATGTGTTACAAAACAAATCCCCTTATGAAACTCTTTGTGAAAAAAACCTCCCTACTATCACTTACGTGTCTGTCAGGTTGCTTCCATACTTATCAATCTTTACAATGATCACATATTGTAGCCACGGTCCAAGGAGTGTGTATTTGTTGGATATAGTGCCAATCATAAAGGCTATTTGTGTTTACATCCACCTACAGGTCGACTTTATGTCTCACGACGTGTCATCTTCAATGAACATGCCTTCTTGCCTCGAACACTTCTTCACCAGAGCCTACCACAACCATTATTTTTATCCTTCTAGACCACATCTATTATCTCTTCTCTTCCTCTCTGTCCCACAAAACCGCCAACCAACAACTCACTCAGCCACTTTCTTCCTCACTCAAATACAAAATTCAATGTCAATCCTCCTCCTTCCTCACCTATTGTAACTAGTTCGTATGATCAAAATGTTAACACTCAAGTTGCTAACCATCACCTAATGTTAACCCATTCTAAGGCCGACATTTTCAAACAAAAACATCCTTTAAATTTGGTTGCAGGTGTGCAAGTTTCCAAAATACTAGCTAAACCACAACCTATGCAGAGATTCAGCTTAGTTTAATGGAATATCGGATACAAGATAATTTGAGGCCTTCAGAAAGAAATAAGACATGACATCTTGTTCCTAAACCTTCCAATGACAAGATTATTCGTATGGATATATAAGCTAAGCTTCATCCGAACGGGAAACATAGAACTAAAAGCTCACTAGTTGCTGGCGGGGTAACAATTAAACTTGACTAATTATTTGGAGACCTTTAGTCCAGTAGTTAAAACCAACAACAATGAATAATACTTAGTCGTGTCAATGATCGGAGGTGAGGCAATTTAATGTGCATATAATGCATTCCTACATAGTTCCTTACTTGAAGACGTTTATACTGAATAACCATCGCTCAGACTTAGCCCAAACCATGCTCTGCAAGCCTTGATAAAGCTCTCTACTGGTTGAAACAATCACCACAATCTTGGTATTTGAAGCTAAGTACTGCTCTTCAACAAAGGTATTTCATGAGCTCTAAGAATGATACATCCATGTTCATCTCAATTTAAGCAATATATTTGATTATATACATATGTTGATGATATTTTGAAAATGTGAACAACACTACCATTTATTGCCAACTCCGGTGGGAAGATTTCGATTCCCAATTTGCTCTAAAAGATCTTGGACCAGTTCACTACTTCTTGGGTGTTCAGGTTCATCAAGATAAGACATGTTTACATTTGCACCAAACCAAATACATCAATGATTTACTGCATCGAGCCTCAATGACAAACTGTAAACCAGTTTCTTACCCCATGTCTTCAACAACCTCTGCCTTATCAATTCCTGATGGAAAACTTTGAAGTGGTTTAATATAGAGCATTGTATGCCGCAAAGAATGCACTGACCATCAACATAGCATATGTTATAAACAAAGCTTGCCAATTTATGCATTGTTTACGTAACATCGTCAGTGCGAAACGCATCTCAAGTACCTCTGCTGCACGCCTCATTTCGCTATTACATACTTCATCATCGACACTTCCTTAGTTTTGTTATACGTATGTATTGCCATCAAATCCGGCGATCGTTGAAGTACAAGTGGCTCTGTGTCTTCATGGGAAACAATCTCATCTCTTGGTCCTCTTCCAAACAAAGAGTTGTATCTTTAGTCATGCCAAATCATAATACAAGGGATTAGGCAAATGAGCAACAGATTCATTATATCCAATCATAAAGCGTAACTCCTAATATCACAATCAATAGCTCCTAACATAACTTCTTGACAACGAGACGCTTCTCGAGCTTACAAGAATCCAATCTTTCACAAAATAAAGCTTCCATCGAGATTGATTATCACTCCATCATAGAAAAGGTAGCACAAAGCACTTATCCGTCTAAGATGCTCCTTTCCGATGATCAGATTGCATTGTATGACTAAGCCTCTTCCAATATTAAATGCTTCGCCTCTTCGTTCCAAGCTCACTATCTTCACTAGTCCTATGAGCTTGACGATGGATGTTAAAGATTGTGTTAGCTATCTAATTCTTTTACGTGTATAGTTGTTTATCTTCAGAAAATTCTAGAGTCAGAATATTCCTTTTCATCTACTCTCTAGTAGGAGGCTAACACATCTCCTATTGGTTTTGTTTTGGCCCTATAAGAGAGAGCCCATGTATTCTTTCCTTGAGAGTTGTTTCATAATACAGAATACAGAAGTATTTTTCTAGTCCTATGTTCTCTCTTCTTTCTCCTTTCTTTCCTCTCCTATCTAATCTTTCTTTTCTTTTTTTCTTTCTCACCTCCACTACTCATTATTTTTTAAAAATTAAACTTAAATATTTTTTATATATGATTTTAAGAAGTTCTGTTGATTTGTTTAAAAAAGGTTCCGTTGATATTATCAAGTAACAATTTAATAGCATGATTTCAATTATTTCAAAAATATTCCAAAATAGGAGTTTTGGGTCAAATTACCTATTTTAAAAACCCTTTTTTACATAAATGAGTTAGTAATGGGCAACTAACCAACCTTATTATCAAAATGGTATTTTTGAGGTTATGTAGACAACTAAATGGAAATTGTACAATTACGGTTTTAGTTCAAAATGAAATTGTAATTAGCAACTACCATTTTAGTTTAAAACCGAAACCATAGTTAACAACTACGATTTTAGTTAAAAAATAAAACCATAATTAATTAATCATACTAATATAAAATTAAACTGAATTAAAACCATTGTTTTAATAATGAATTTTATATCACATTTCAACCCTTTTCGTATGCATGGAGGGAAAGTGATTGACCATATGTTTATAGCTAAAAGTAATTTTTTTCAAGAATTAGACCACTTTGACCCAAAACTCTCAAATAAATATTGTTAATATTATGTTTGATTTGAATAAGAAGATTCATAACATTTGATGCAATAATTAAGAGATTAAACATTATATCAATGAAATATATTATTCATTCCTTTTTTTCTGCTTGCAGAGACATGTCTATGTTAAAATATAAGATATATATTATGTATCATCAAATTATTATTTTATGTCATTTTTATAAAATTAAATTTGTGGCTTAAAATGTAAAAACATTATATATGATATAATATTGAAATATAATACAATTATTTTAAATACTTAATCTTAAAAATATAATTAAACGTGTGTTAGAAAAATAGAATTTGAAGCAAATTATTCTTTTTATTTACTTTCTCATGTGAAGAAAGGACAAAAAACCCTAATTGGGTTTCTTAAATCCAGTAATAAACCGAAATAAACAAATGATGATCCAATTAGTCAGAAATAAAAAACCATAAAAGAACGTCATGAATGATGTGGTTACTGAAAATTTGAAACTACAACATCAATAATTTTTTATTATTGTTTTATTTTAAGTCCAAGGAGATTAGTCATACGATTGTGACACGGTTTACTGATTTCTATGCAGACTCTATTCATTTAATTTAAAAAATTGAGAAATAGGAGCACTAAACTTCAATTCCTCAAAACCCTACTTTTTTTTTTTATCTCGTCTACTTTTATAGCCTATTTTCATTAAATAAAAAGATAATTTTTTTACTATTTTTGACCTTGAAATCAATCATCTATGGTTTTTTTACCATTTTTTCAAGAAATTGTTTCCAATAAAAATCTCTAGATTTTTATTTCGTTTTTTCATATTTTTATCATTACTATACGACGCAAGGCTTATATCGCTCTTAATACAACGCTGATTTTCATCATCTTATTACTTAAAACTTTCGACGGTATGATTCAACCGCAGCATTCGATCAAGACATTAAATCAAATCACTTCATCATCAATATAATCGCAGAACCTATCTGGAGGCGTATTTTAATCATCATGTAATTCATTAAATACTGCAGTCTTGCTCAATTCATCGTTATTATCCCTGATATCATGGGCCATACTTTTGCAGCTTTAACTAATTCGACATTGTTTATATAAGATATATTGCTAGTTTGAATCAATAAAATTATTCTTCTTTTATTTATTTATTTATTTTTTTGAGAAATAGGAATATCATATGATAGGATTTACACCTTCTTTTTATTTTCCTATCTCTCATATATAATCAATAAAATAACTTTAAACAATTTATTAAATATTAAATACTAAGATAGTAAATAAGTTTTGGACGGGAACGGGATAAGAATTACAACAACAAAATATTACAAAATGCATATATGTAAAAAAAAAAATTAAATTTCACTAGTTTTTTTTTTTTTTTAATCTTTTTAAAAACCTTTCCTTTTTTTCTCATTTATCTTTTGAGTTATTAAGTAATGACATTTGGTCAAATATTAGGATTATATGAGAAAAAACAAACAATATTATTGATTTTGTTTGGTTTCATAATTCCCAAAATTAAAATAAAATTTAGGAGAACAAGCTAACAAGCCTATCACATCTTTATTTGACATTTAATGATAAAATTTGCATAAAAGGGGTAAATGCTTCTTAAAATGATTAAGCAGTGCGTTCTTAAAACGGGTTCAAGGACGATTTTAAGTAGTTGCTTTAGTAAAAATATGCAATTATTTTTAAAATAAAAGTATTTAATAACATTTAAGAAACATTTTTTTTAGATTAAAAAAAACTTCTATGCTGTTGAAAAGTTAATTGTAATATCATTTTTGGAAACACTATCTAAACTCTTAAAAAAAAAGGAACGCTATCTAAAAATACATTGGATAAAATACTTAAAATAACAATATTTTCTATTAAAAATACTGTTAATGGCAAGTAACATATCCAGATTTGAGTCCAAGAATAAATTATTTACGATAAACAAGTATCAATATACAGAATTTAAAGAATAGATATAAAAAACTCTTTAAATTTTTTGTTAAAGATTTGATAATGCTCTTTTGAAAGCCAACTCGACATTTTCAAGATACTTTTTACAAAAAAAAAAAGAGATATTTATTAATATTTTGAAAAGCACTTTAAAAACTAAAAAAGAATTATGTGAAGTTTTTTAGACAATTTACGTTTAAAAAAAAATTAAAATTTTTTAAATATTTTTAAAATACTTTAGTTTTTTCTTTGCTTTTCTTTTCTTTTATTCTCTGTTTATACATCATGCGCATTTTTTATATATATATATTTAAATATTTCCTATAAATTTGCATTAAATGCCTAATTTTTTTGAAAAAGGGTAATCTATAAAACCATTTGTCACACATTCTAAAATCACTCCTTGAGACCCGGCTAAGTAGTAAATGTGGGTGGGTGGGCATTAGGAAGAATCGAAGAACCATGATCGATTTCTTTTATGAGAACAACAGTTTATAATAATTTGCAAAATGAATAGAATTAAAAAATAAAAGAGAGGTATATTTTATAGTAGATTTAAAAGATTTAATATTTATTTATTTTAAATAATTTTTGAGACCGGAATCGTGCAGAAAAGGATCGAATTGTTACTGAAGATTCTAGGTTCCAATTTTTGTGTATATATATAGTTATTATAGTAACGAATATATATAAGATAAAGAAAAGAACATTATTTTGAATTCAAACACGGAGGAAAATAAAATAATGGTTTTATTATATTTAGTATAAATTGTATTATATCAATGACTGATTTTATAGATTAAGAGGAATAATAATAAAATAGTGTAGAGTGGCTGACGTACAAGAGGGGGAGGAAGAACATATATATAAATTTCTGAAATTAAACTATTACCTTTGGTGTGTGCGGTGGTGACCTGTCTCCTCCTGCGAAATCCATGTTTTGTCTCTCTCCCTCTCTCTCTGCATTTTCTCTATCTTCATTTCGCAGATCCTCAATTTGATCGGTATGTGTTTCTCTTTCCATTCATTTGCTTTCTATGTTTTTTTATGCTTTCAATTGAAGCTACAGTTTTTTCTTTTTTATTTTTTCTTCTCATTTTGATTTAAAAAAAAAAATCCCGAAATTGTGGTGTTTGTTTTTTGTTTCTGAATTTAGGGGAGTGTTGGATCTTGCAACCGGAAACCCTAATTTTGTTGCTGTAATGTGTAAATCGTTTGATGCAGATGCTGAATGGTGATCACGTTTTTTTTTAATTTGGAGGTAGGGGCAATTATGAAATGCGCATTCGACGAGCTTGATCGAGTTTGATTGTGTTGTTCAATTTTGTCTTGCGGTTAAGGGGTGGTTGTAGATGGCGTCTCCTCCATTGCAGGTGGAGGATCAGACGGATGAGGATTTTTTCAACCAATTGGTTGATGATGAGATTGATTCTACTCGATCTGGTCCTGGTGTTGAAGAAGGTGATGATGCAGATAAGGCAAAAGTGTTTCGGAATCCAAGTATTAATGAAGTCGGTACCGCGGGAGTCTCGGGTGAGAATGTTGGGTCTGGGGTCAATGCCGAACAGGATAAAGGAGATGGCGCCGTGCCCACATTATGGGAGAACCGGGAGGACGTTTCGGTTACATCATCAGAATCAGTGGCACCTAGTAATGTGATTGAATCCGGTGATGTAGCAGTGGGGGCAGAAAGTTTACCGAGTACTAGCATTGGTAAGGATAGTGGGTCTTCAGGAAGAGGTGTTAAAGAGGTACAATGGAGTTCGTTCTACTCCGATTCTCATATTCAGGATGGTTTCTTGGTCGGTCTGCAGATTTTTAATGGAATTGGGATGCTACAAGAGATCCATTTGATAATGCAGTAAACCAAGGGAGTTCTAGGGCTAAATTCAATAGCACGAGCAGTGTTTTCCAAAACCCAGTTGAGGATTTGAGTTCCCAGAATTTCATGCAACATCAGGAAAACCAAAACTATGGGGTGGCTGGGGAGCAGGCAGTAGATGGGCAGGATTTAAATAGTAGTCAAAACTGGGAAGAGCTCTATCCCGGATGGAGATATGATCCAAGCACCGGGAGAATGGCACCAGTTGGAAGGATACATTCAAATACTAGTATGAATGCTCAGATAGCAGGTGGTAGGATTGATTCAGTAGAGATCGGATGCTTCATTATTCTTTCAGCAGACCACACAGTTCATTTCTTATGATGGGAAAGTGTGGCTGCAGAATGTACAGGTGAATGTGTATCTGATTGGAACTCGCATCAGTGCTTGAAAGGCACCCTGCACACATGGTGTTTGATCCGCAGTATCCTGGTTGGTATTATAATACTCCGCCCAAGAATGGAGGTCAAACATTTTACACCATCTCTAAATCACTCAACCACTGTTGATAATAAGCAGGTACCAAACTGGAAGTGTTTTTCAGGTAATTTTTCACCAACCAAAACCATACTTACCATACAAGTTGAAAATTATGGATTGAAAGGTTTTATGGTCAAACCCAAGTTGTAAATTGGGATGAATCTGCCAGTGTTTACTGTCAGCAACAGAAGAATATTTGGCAACCTGAAATAGCTTGAGAGTGATGCAATTGGTTTTACTGTAATACAGCAAGCTCCAAGTCTCCATGGTTCACAATTTCATGTGAACAATTATTCCAATCAACAAACAGGTTCAAAATCCTTGGTGACAGGTGCTTCATACGTACAGAAAAGTCATAGTTTTGATGGCACTAATGAGGTTTCGGGGTTTCAAAGCTTTACTCCTGGTGAAAACCTTTCTCAACATCATAATCAGATGAATATGGATCGAAGCCAACAGAGATTTAATTTCTTTCCCCTGCTTATTTTGATGGACAAGAATCAGTGAATTTACCACAGCAGCCACATCAGAGTGATGCAATGGTTCTTTTATGCACCCAAAGAGCAATGGTCATCTGCTGGACGACCTCCACATCCGTTGGAGTTACTTTTGGGTTTGGTGGAAAACTCCTAGTTATGAAAGATAATGGTTCTTTTCCAACAAACCCTTCATATGGACGCCAGGTTAGGCCCTTCCTTTTCTGGTTTTGGTTGACTTCTAAGTTGCAGTTCTTTTATTGAATAAGTTTCCTCGTCCTTGTGAGGTTGATATCAATGCTTCAAGTTAATGTTCATTTCATGTGAAGGACTCAGCAGGAGGTGTGGTTAATGTTCTCAACTTGATGGATGTTGTTGTGGGCAAAAACAATGCTTTGAGCACTGGAACCAGAGTTCATGATTATTTCCATATATTATCGCATCAATCTTTTCCTGGACCCTTGGTTGGAGGGAATGTTGGAAGCAGAGAGTTGAATAAATGGGTCGACGAGAAGATTGCAAATTCTGAATCTTCAAGCATGGACTATAGAAAAGGCGAGGTCCTGAGGTTGCTTTTCTCATTGTTGAAAATGCCATGATGTATAGGAAACTCCGTTCTCCACTGGCACTGACCAAGCATTGAAGGTGAAATAAATTTGTATTTTATAATCAATTCAATTTTTTTCCTCTGGCTTGCTATTAATAGGAACATGATAGGAGTTACCAATAATAGTCAGTTATTTCTCAGAAAGTGATATCTTGAACACCTCAGCTTTACTGACACCTGTAATGTTCACCTGCCTTCAATATCTCGTGTGCTTTATGCCCTTAAGTCTTATGCGATTATGAGGCACTGAATATTCTTTCTCACATATTAGATTAGCTTACAAGAAGCTTTAGTTATCATTTATCATAGATCTGAAGAGAACATCCATTTTTTAAGGGAAAACATTTAAGCTTTAGATTCAATGTTTCACCACTTTAGTATATAAATTGTAGAATGCAAGTTCTTCACCATGATGTTGCTCTTCTCTATTTTGGTTTTGATTAGTAAATCTTAATCATCATCTGGCTTCGTTTTCTGATTCTTCCTGTATTTTCCTTGTCTTTTCCCAATGAACTTAGGAAAGCGATTCTCCTGAATCTGCTGTGGCTAAGCTGTTTTCATATGCTAAAAGAAATGGTGTGCAGCTTAGTGAGTATGGCAATCTTACTCGATGCTTGCAGAACTTGCCTTCTGAAGCACAGATTCAGGTAGATATTCAACTTCTGCTTACTCTCTTCCAATATTTCAGAGGCTATGCCTATTTCTTTTTGAAATTGAAGTACCACCTATTGTGTTAAATATGCACTGTTTCTGTAAGTACTGCTCTTGAAGTACAAACTCTTGTCTCTAATGGAAAAAGAACTTGGATGTGCAATAGAAGGTCAATTATGGGGTCCTCTGCAGCTGCCCAACTTGGTGATCAGGTTATCATACAAGCATATTTAGTTTTTCTTTTTATTCTCTAATTCTTTTTTCTGCCTTCCTTTCTGATTTTTGAATTGGCTCAATTCTGACCTAGCAGAGGAAATCACTTGTTGGATCTCAAACCTGATTTCAATTTGTTTATGTTGACCTCTACTTGTGCCCTTTCATTTCATGCAGTTTTATGGTGATACTGTAAAAGCAAATGGCTTCAGGAATTAGTTGCAGGATCACCTTTCGCGGACAGTGTGTCTGGTAATTGCAGGGCAGCCTGCAGATGTCTTTCCTCTGCAAATGTATCTCAACGATTCTGGCCCAATTGTGATATATTAATTCAAAGTACCATCTAATTAAAGGTTATTTCTTTCTATGGATAAGAAAGTAAATATGTTTCATAGGTACTATGATGCTATTTTTCTTAAGTACAATTATTCTCTTGATTAGGGGAAAAAATGTTTTGAGAGCCATTTGCATGTGTGGTATCAGTTAGTTATGAAATAATTCTGCTGCTAAAATTTTCTTTTGGCAGTGCTGTTTCTTGGTAAGTCCATTGATTTTTATTTTAATTTTTAATGGACTGCAGAAAGGGGCTGGGGCAAATAATATGCTAGATGAATGGGAAGAGAATTTGGCCATAATAACTGCTAACAGAACAAAAGATGATGAGCTTGTTATTATTCATCTTGGTGATTGCCTATGGAAGGAGAGGGGTGAGGTATATGTCTGTGGTTTCTTTGCACACGAGTTGCCTCTATTCTTTTCTCCAAAAGGTGTCAAATCTCTTCAGCATTGTCCTTACAAAAATAGCTATTATACAGATTGCAGCTGCCCACATCTGTTACCCTAGTGGCAGAAGCAAACTTTGAGTCATATTCAGACACTGCAAGATATACTTGTGGTGCCAGATCATTGGAAATTTCCCGAACATATGCTAGCCCACAGGCTATTCCAGGTGCTCCTGCACCTCTTTTGTTCAGCACATGGTTCAAAGTCTGGAGCTTTTCCATTTGGCTGTCAGGATTTACATTGTCTGTTTAGTACTTCCCATGACATCTAATTTTAGTATTCTGGCATGAGCCTCAAAATGGATAGCTCATGGAATTTCATTTTCTACTGCTCCTACACCCTGGAGTTGGTAACCTTATAATATTACAAACAGATCCTTTTTCTGTCACTCATTTTTAAGACTGTATATTCTCTTGTTAACTTCCTGCCTTCTATTTTATGAATCTTGTAACTAGACTGGCTTCTGAATATGTGGACAGAGGACAGAATTCTATGAATATTCAAGGTGCTTGGCAATTCTCAAAGTTTATCCTACTACCTTTTTCAGCCTTATAAGATTGTTTATACTCATATGCTGGCAGAAGTGGGAAAAGTTTCAGATTCTTTGAAGTAAGTATAGTTGAATTCGAATTCCATTGAGGACTATGCTATTTTGTTTATATTAACATGATATGTTGTCTCAGGTACTGTCAGGCAATTTTGAAATCTCTAAAAACAGGTCGAGCACCTGAAGTGGAAACATGGAAACTGTTAGTATCATCTCTTGATGAGCGGATAAGAACCCATCAGCAGGTATTTCTATAGCTTTCGTTCTCTTTGTCAATCCAAGTCAACTGTTGTGATTTCTTATAGAGACAATATTCACAGGGTTACTCAACTAATTTGGCTCCGACAAAACTGGTTGGGTAAATTACTCACTTTATTTGATATTTTCACTCATCGTGTTGTTGGAGGTCTTCCCCCTCCTGTACCATCAGCATCACATGGCAATGTTCGACGTAACGAACAAGTTAACCAACCTGGAGGCCCAAGGGTATCAAACAGTCAATCAACAATGGCTATGTCTTCGTTAATGCCTTCGGCATCAATGGAACCTATAAGTGAATGGACAGGTGAGAACAATCGTTATTAAAGCCTAATAGAAGTATTTCAGAGCCAGACTTTGGGAGAACTCCGAGAAAGGTACATTGTGATATTCCCCGGCATTCTGTTTATTTCAATGCTTTCTTGCTGTTTGAAAGTGGCATTTCCTCTACTGTTTTTTCCTTCTCTACTAAATTATCTTTTCTCAGGTGGTAAAAGGTAAATAGCTAATACAAATTCCAATCTGGGATTAATATATACATCATAATTTAAGAATTGGGGCTGGAATTTGTCCTTTTATCACGTGAGGCCTCATCTTTGTAAAACACGGTAAATGTGCATTTATTCTTTTATTTATTAAATTAACTATAGGTTTATAATGATGGAAAAGAAACACAAAAAGGTTGTATTTTGTTTTAATGAATTAATGATAGAGAAATGCAAAACACCTCAAGGTAAAACTTTGCTTGTGCTACTTAATTGTTTCTTTGTCTTTTATGTGCAATAATTTATCAAAGAAATACTTAGTGATCATTAGGGACAAATGTGTCTATTGGAAACTCTGATTGAGTTACCAATTAATGTTGCAAATTCAAATCCTAACTAAAATCTCAAAAAAAGTAACAACTAAATTTTGGTGATAGTCACACCAGTTCCTTCTAGTATGCAGCAGCACCATCTTTAATTCAACGAAAAATGATGAAGATCACTGAAAGCAAAAAAAAAAAAAGAAAAAGAAACTGTGGCGCTACAACCAACTGACTACTTGATTAACAGAAATAAGAATCAGGTATTGCAATTTGGAGTGCACTTCTAACCCCTCTCCCTTAACATATCCCAATTCACCAAAGCTTTAGCACCATTGTTTCAATTACTTGAGATTGTGCAGAAATCTAAGAATCATGTATGTTCTACCTTTACCTCTTTGATTTTCTGTTCTTTTATTTTACCCTTTACCCCTCCTTTGTTATGTCAGATTCCTTCTGTCAAAAGACTCTCCCCTACCATGTTTCATAATCCCATCAAAGTGAATTTTGGGTGGCTAACTGTAAGCATGAACGGTGCAACCTAAAATTTAAAGGAAGATTACTTTTAGGCCAAAAAGTTGTAGTGAGACCCTCTAGTGCTTAGGAAGTAGAAGTCAAGGGGACATTGTGTTGAATCTCTGTTGAATTCATAAGGTGTTTTATAATTTTGTGCTTGATTAGGTTGATTCATCCAAGGAAGCCTCTCCTGATATAAAAGCATCCAGTTCAGTTACCTTCTCGGTTTGATCGTTTGGCTCACAAATATTCCAAAAGACTGTAGAGGGTTGGTCTTAGATCCGCCCCTGACCGGCAGGTACTTTCTTGTGCTTGTGTTCTGTAAATAGACTCCATGTATATTAATCATCTTTTTACTGGTGATCAAATATTTTATGTTAATGTTCTTACTGAAGGCAAAACTAGGAGAGAAGAATAAATTTTATTATGATGAAAAGCTCAAGCGATGGGTTGAGGAAGGTGCTCAACTTCCAACTGAAGAAGCAGCCTTGCCGCCACCCCCACCAACCAATGCCGTTTTCCAGAATGGAATGTCAGAGAGCAGCGTGAAAGATGCACCCAAAGTTGAAAACTCACAGAGTAATAATGGTGGGACAGAAACCAAAAGCCCAGGTTCTTCTGAACGGGGTTCAGGGATACCACCTATCCCACCCACTTCAAATCAGTTCTCTGCTCGTGGGCGTATGGGTGTTCGCTCAAGGTAAATGCCAGGGACGTCTCTCTCTCCTGGAAAATTTGCTCTATGTTATAAAGCACCTGAAATGATTTTTCATTTTGTTCCTAAATTTGATCCATGCATTCTAATGCCATTTCCTCAGGTATGTTGACACATTCAACAAGGGTGGTGGTGGTGGGATGGCCACAAACTTGTTCCAGTCATGCATCCTCAAAACACATTAGGATGTTTAACCCCAAGTTTTTCATCCCCACTCCACTAGCTTCAGGTGAAGAAACAGCACAAACCACTGGAGAATGCATTCAAGAAGCCACTGGATCCAATGAAAATCTTTCTAGATCTGTTCATAATGATGGATTTTCACCTCCACCAACATCAACATCATCATCATCAATTGCTGTAGCGGCATCCTAGCATGAATGACATCTTATACAACAACAGTATGGGAACGACGGAAAACCCATCACTCCCTTCCTCCTCACTCCCGTCGAACAGTGTCATGGGTGGAGTTTAGTGATGCCGTGAGTCAGACTATAAGTACTGATGTTAAACCACTAGGAGAAGTACTTGGTTTGAGCCCATCACAATTTCTGCCCAGTAATTCTTCACCAATGCAGTTTTCAGTGAGTGGCAGTAGTATTGGGGACGATCTCCATGAAGTTGAACTTTGAGGCATCTGGGGTTGATCTCCATGAAGTTGAATTTGAGGCATCAGAGAGCTATAGCTGCAACTAACAGTGAAGTCCCAATTTTTGTTCTCTTGTCCTATCGTGCATGAGAGGTTTCTTCATCACATTTTGCCGCAAGGATTGGTGATGGGGGACGATGCAAATGAGAATCATTTTTTGGAGAGATTTATACACCCTCGGACTCAGATTTGGTTTGAATATTTGAGGTACAGCCATCCGCTGGTGGTTTTTTTGAGGATCCTTTTGTCCTTCAAAGTGAAGAGAGCATGCTTTTTTGCTACTGCTGTACAGGTCCATTTGTTGATTTATCACAGACAGCCTTGATGAAGACAGAAGAGGACCTAAAAAGTGAGCACCCCTTCTATATCTTCTCGAGGGAAAAAAAATTTGCATATTGAAATTACAAAAATAAGATGTTCCTTCTTGCTTTTTTATGGATCATATTCACTACACAGAAAATACTCTGAAACGAGAGGCTGAAAGTTTTGCATCTTAACCTCTTCCTAGTTGCAATATTGTACCTAGTTCCCCAAAAGTTGCATTATTTTTCCAACTTGGTGATTGTCTCTCACTCTTAGAATTATCCTATTGAATAGATACATAGCCTTTTTCGAGAATTAATTAGCAAACTGTGTTCTTAATGAGTTACCGGTTGCTTGAAACAGCTATTGCAGCTCTTTTCATATTGTGCCGGCTAGTTTCAATTCTGATCCCTGTTATGTTCATATTTAAAGTTTGTATAACTTGGTTTGGGATAGTTTCGTGTTTCTTGATTTTGCTTGAATCGAAAGTTGAAATTAAGAGTACAACTTTTATAGAACAGTATTGATATTGCGAAAATTTGATCAAATATAAAAGGAAATCTTGTATAAAGATGAAGTGATATCGTGTGTGGAAACTCTGTTTTTAAAACAGAGTTTCTATAAAACAAAGTAATATTTTTTAATTTTAATTTTTGTCAGGTCAAAAGCACTTTGAACAAAATTAATTGAATGGATATAAAAAAGTTGTTATTAAACTTAAGACGTGAAAGCTGAAGGAAAGAAGAGAGTTTTTAGCTTCCTAAAAGTTGATTTCTAATTAATTATTTTTTGAGGAATTATGCTTTAGCAGTACCGAGAGCAGATGTGGAAGAAGAGTTAACATGTAGGAGTTGGCCAGAGGCTGAGATAGATATAAGTGAGGCATCTGGCTAAGCTAAGTGATCAACTTTGGAAAGTCCTCCTCCTCAATCACCTTTAGGCTTTAGCTCGAATGTGTGTCAGAGTTAATAAAAAATATTAAGTTATAACTTATAAAAGATGTTCTTAGAATAGAGTTTATATTAAATAAATAATTTTATTTTTAAAATATAAATTAAAATTATCACAAAAAAAAATATAAATATCGAAGATAAAATCATGATCAATAATATAAATCCATTCTTATATGAAAACGAATTTTATAATTTAACCCATAAAAATTACCCTATTACTTATTGTCTCAGCGCGGTGCATTGTGGGATGCGGAAAATAACACCTTGGACTACCATCCATCGTGGTCGTGACACGTGGTAGGAACAAGATGGAGACTTTTTTTTGGCTACCTAAAAAGGAGAGAATCTGCAACAAGTTGAATGGACTGGCACAAATTTTGTTTTGTTTTGTTTTGTTTTGTTTTGTTTTGTCAAAGGGCAGGTAAAGAAATCCTTCTCAAATCCATTATTCAAGTCATTCCCACTTTTGTTATGAGTGTTTTCTCGCTGCCTAGTTCCCTCTGCCATGTTCCATTCTCACTGAGATGCTTTACTATTACCTTGAAATTAAAGGGGAATAAAAAAATTAAAATTTTTACTACTAATAAAAAATTAAGGGGTGTTTATTTTTTGGTTTTTGTTGAAAGCAGTTTTGTAACACTTCAAATTATATCCTAATAGTTTATTACATATTTAGGGTATAATATAAGTAAAATTTGTATTTTTCTGAAATTTAAATGTTAAGTGAGAAAATGATACTTGAGATTAATAGCTAAAGTAAGTTAATAATTTAAATATGGGGCTAAATGTTATATGATAATAAAATTATATATTTAAGTTAGAAATTTAATAAGTTGGTTTGCAAATAAAATGAACATAAGGGACCAAATAGCAAAAATGAGCATTTGACTCAAATTTGGATAAGACCAATCGTAGTGCTTGAGAGAAGAAGTATTCTCTCATTTGGAAATTTGGGTTTATGGTGGGAGAAGAAAAAGAGAAAAAGAAGAGAAAAGAAAGAAGAATCCAGGTATGGAATTCTTGTTTGGATGTTTGGAACTGGTTTGGAAATTGTTTGGAATTCATGTTTGGATTACTTGTATGGACATACCATAAATCTCTTCTTGTCTAAGTTAGGTTAGGAAGCTACTGCTTCTTGTCAATGTGTATTTTGGTTGGTTTAAGTTAGTTTTGTAGTTTTGTTTCGAAATGGATGGATTTGGTTAAAAGATTTCCGTTGAAAATGGCCAAAATTGGTCCATTTTTGCATTCTTCTTGACACCCCTACGCTTAGGCATAGGGTGCATGTAGCGGGATAGAAGAATCCACTCGCGAGACCAGTTCGAATTTTACGCACTTTCTAGTGCATCTAGGCGTATGGTCTCTACCTAGGCGAACCTCCACTAGGCATAACATTTGCTTCCACCTAAAGCGTACACCTGAATTATTTATACTTACCTTCGATCCGACCACAGATTGACGGTCAGAATCGGTTCCAAGATGCTCATTTAATTCCTTTTGTTTACCTCATTTGTTTGTTTTGTTTGTGTTTTTTTTTTTGTAAAAAGTGTCGACCAGATCCGGCACTACGAAGGGCGAGTTGACCAGGAGCCCGGTTTACTCCGACCGTTTTCATTTATTTTATCAAAATATTTTATTTATGTCATTTCGTTTTAGGGTTTGATTCTGCGGAAGCATTTTCAAATGGTAGGCCCGCAAACATTTGTGCTATACAATTCGTTTACAAAATGGCGATATCATTATCTTTCTAAAATGATATACAAAACAATAGTTCAGAGTTTAGCTATTTTGTTCACAAAATGTCACACGTTAAAAAAGAAATGATATGCATATGACGGGGTATATACTTGCTCTGTGGCACCTACATATTTCTGCGCTTCTTGATCTTGCTTTTTCTGTTCTTTCGAAACACAACGCATAGATAAAAACTACATGAACATTTTAAATGTTTAGTGGTTCCTATCTGATTATATTCAATTTCGGTTTAACATGACATGCATTTATCATAAAATCATGCCTTTTATATCAAACTATACTCATGCTTATTCATTTTCACATGCTTTCACTTTACAAATCATTGATCATATCGAAATATGCATTTTCACATGCTTTCAATTTACTTAACTCAAATCATAAGATTGACGTATACTCGAGGATGTATTTGGTTATAAATCATTTACACTCATCAAGTTTGTTATTTCACTTTGTCTATACAATTTGTATTCATGGCCAGGATTCCGTTCGGTAAATCCCGTCCTTTTATCGATACGGTAGTAATGCTTACATTTAACAATTCCAGTCTCCCATCATGATGGATGCGATTGATACATAAGTAGTCGGCAAAAAATGTCATGCGATAAATGCATGATGGATGTCGATTAGTGCATCGGCGAGTAGGACATTCGGCAATGCCATACACCATCGCAGCGGTTGCCTATTGAATTCACATCCCGCCATGGGACGTTACTGGTAGTTTGCGCCCGTAGCGGATGCCGGTGGTGCATCCACGCCATGTTGATTATTTCGTTATATCGATTGAAATTCAGATGTCAGAATTGACCAATTCGTTTGCAACTCAATTATTGCTCACATGCGATTGGGTATCGAGGACATTTCAAATATCACATTTTCAAATCCATATGCACTTTCATAATATCATTTCAAAGATATACTCATTCCATATAATCATTTCAGATTTATTTGGTATACTACAAAAACACTTGAAATAAGGATAGAGGACCAGTGAACAAACCGAAGCTGTCGGCTCTCGTTTCCTTCCCTTCGATCTCGGTCCTAGGTTAGGTGATCCTTACTCGTCCCTAGTCAATAACAATTACGCCACTTTTAGTGGATAAACAATTATTATACATTTTTAGTGAATGACAATTTATCTTCGTTAACGGTTTTGGGTTAAGACACTAGAATGCCTTGAGCCCGAACTTCGTAGAACCTTTGGTCTGATGCGTTTTTCATTTAGTTTCATTCTTATTTGAACCCCCATTAGTCATTTATTAGGGTTCCTATACTATCGATGTACAAAAACTAGACTTTCGGAACAAAATCCAAAATTTTTCCTTTTGTGAACAGTAGCTAAGCTGTGGCAAGGCATCCCACGCCTTGGCATAGGTCTACACTGCGGTGTGGGTTCCCTACGCTATGGCGTAGGAGCCTGTTTTGCCTAGATTTCCAATTTTACTCTTTTGCAAGTTTTCTCCAAAAATCTTCAAAATCCCAAAACAAATCATGGGAATCACTCCTAATAACATCCTAATATCATCCTAAACCAACCATGAACAAAACCCATGGATGGATTAGGGTTTTTCTAACCCAAACATCAAATATAACTTTCTAGGGTTTAGGTTTATACCTTGAATCCCTTTAAATCTTCTTCACCCAAGATGCTTGATAACTTAGAAGCAAGAAATGGGAATGATCTCCCATAAAAATCACTTCTTCTTGCAAAACCCTTAGCTTTTCTCCCACACTTGCACTCAAAACCGTTTTTGGCCAAATGCACAAATGTGCTCTTCTAAGACCACATTTGGTCTTATTTCTCATTTTAAGTGTAAGGCCATGTTTGTCTTACACATAAATTCCATTTTCCATTTTTCTCCTTTTTGATCTTCATTTCACTTTTATTTATCATTTAATTCACTTTCGCATTTAAACTTATTATATTCTTGAACCTTAGGTCCTCATTTTATAAATTTCCATTTTGCCCTTTTTACACTTGGGTTATTTCCGAGTTCAATCAATTTCTCATTTTAGCATATAACATTTAATCATATGCTTACATATTCATTTCAAATTCCAGAATTTATCAGTTTTCCCAGAAAAATCCAAGTTTGGCTCAATTCATACCCGGAATATATAATAAAATTATTATAAAAATTCTAGGGTATTTTTGGGGCGTTATAGCCTTTGACCATTCACTTTGAACTCATTTCCAGACTTTGTCTTCAAAGTAACTACTGCAAAAGGTGTGACTGCAATGACTGTGTAAGGACCACTCCACCTTGATTTGAGCTTCCCTAGAAACTATCCAAGCCTTGAATTTTATTGTAGGACTAACTCTCCTACTTTAAATTCTTTTCTTATAATTCTCAGATCATGCCATCTTTTAGTCTTGTCTCTGTAAATTCTGGCATTGTCTTAGTTTCATTCATCGGTTCTTCAGTTCATTCATTTGCCCGCAATCTTTTCTCCTTAGCATCTTGGCAATCAAAATTCAGCTTCTTAATTGCCCACATAGCCTTATATTTCAATTCAAGAGGGAGATGACAAGTCTTTCCAAACACAATCATGTATGGGGACATCCCAATAGGAGACTTGTAAGCAGTTTTGTATTTGTCGTCATACAGGCACTTTATTGACCAATCTCTTATGCTTGTGTTCATTGTCTTCTCCAGTATGTTCTTTATCTCCCTATTTGATATCTCAGCTTGCCTAGTTGATTGGGGTGGTAAGTCAAACCCATAGCATGCCTTACTCATATTGCTCAAGAGTTTTGCAAATAGTTTGTTAGAAAAAATGGCTTCCCTTATCACTGATGATGGTTCTTGGGGCTCCATATCTATTCAGTATATTCCTTTGAATAAACCCCATAATTGTGTTGACATCATTTCTGGGACAACAATGGCTTTAACCTATTTGAATACATAATCCACAGCTAGGATAATGTATAGATTTCTAAATGAAGGTGGGAAAGGTCTCATGAAATCTATGCCCTATACATAAAAAATTTACTCCACCAGGATTCCTTGTAGAGACATCTCATTTCTTCTATTTATGTTGCCCATCTTCTGACATCTATCACAATGCTTGACCCATTAAGAACCGTCTCTAAATAAAGTTGGGCCAATAGAATCTTGATTGAAGAATCTTCTAGGTTGTTCTATCTCCTGCAAAGTGACCTCCATATGGTGATGGATGTCATTGTCTAAGCCTGCTCAACCTTAGGTACACATCTCTTGATAATATGATATTCCCTCTTACGAAATAGCAATGGGTCATCCCATATATAGAATCTAGCATATGTTCTTAACTTCCTTTTCTGCTGAAAAGTGAATTCTGGTGGCATAACACCACATGCCAGGTAGTTCACTAGATCAGCATACTAAGGTATTTGAACTGCCACCAGAAATAGATGCTCATCTGGAAAGTTCTCTTCAATTTCAATCCCTTTTTTCTCTTCATTAGACTTCTTTATTTTTTATAAGTGATCAGCTAGCACATTATCGCTACCTTTTTTGTCCTTAATCTCTATGTCAAATTCTTGCAGCAATAACACCCATCTGATGAGTCTTGGTTTAGCATCCTTCTTTGCCATTAGGTATTTGATTGCTGCATGATATATGTGTATGATGACATGAGACCCAATATATATGGCCTGAACTTCTCACAGAAAAAAACCATTGTAAGCATTTCCTTCTCTATGGTTGATGAGTTTTCTTAAGCCTCATTGAAGGTTTGTTGGCATAATAGATGGCTCTGAAAATCTTTTCTGTCTTTTTCCCAATCTTGCATCCATTACACATAGTCATTAGCATCTGAAAATAATCTCAAGTTCTTTTTCCAATCTGGTGTTGCCATAATGGGAGCTATGCTCAATCTAGCTTTGATCTCTTTAAATATAAACTTACAAGCTTCACCAAATTCAAACTTTACATTCTTCTTAAGAAGTCTGCATAGTGGTCTTGTTATTTTAGACAAATCCTTGATAAATATCCTATAAAATCCTGCATACCCCATAAAACTCTTGATTCCCACTTCAACGTATTAGGTGGCATTAGAGTTCTAATCAAAGATATTTTAGCTTGGTCTACTTCCAAGCCTGCTGCAGATATTCTATGCCCCAAGATAATACCTTCAGTTACCATAAAGTGGCATTTCTCCTAGTTTAGGGCCAAGTTATTTTCCTTGCACCTTTGAAGTATAATAGCTAGATTCTCTAAGCAGATTTCAAAACTAAACCCATACACAGAGAAATCATCCATAAAGATTTCCATAACTTCTTCTATTAAATCTGAGAAGATTGGCATCATACATCTTTGAAACGTGGCAGGAGCATTGCGCAGTCAAAATGACATCATTCTAAAAGAAAAGGAGCCATAGGGGCATGTGAATGTAGTCTTCTCTTGGTCCTCAAAGGCTATGACTATCTAATTGTATCTTGAATAGCCATCTAAGAAACAGTAGTGAGGATGTCCTGCCAATCTATTCAGCATCTAGTCAATGAATGACAAAGGATAACGATCCTTCCTTGTGGCAATATTCAGCTTCATGTAGTCTATGCAGACTCTCCATTCTGTCACTGTTCTTGTGGGTATTAGCTCATTCTTCTCATTTTTTATCACTGTGAATCCACCCTTCTTAGGAACCACATGAACTAGGCTATCCCAAGTGCATCGATGTGCATATATGAATCCGACATTCAGCATTTGAGGACCTCTTCTTCACCACTTATTTCATCATTGGATTTAATCTCCCTTGGTGTTCAATAGAAGTCCTTGCATTCTCCTCCATGAGGATTTTATTCATACATATAGATGGGTTGATCCTTTTCAGATCTTCTACTGACCAGGCAATAGCCTCCTTATGCTTTTTGAGAATTTTCACCACCTTCTGCTCTTTCTCTACAGTCAAATCCGATGCTATTATCACAGGTTTAGATCTTTCTTCTTCTAGGAATACATACTTCATATGCTTAAGCAATTCCTTCATAATTAGCTCTTTAGAGGCTTTCACCACATCCCCCTCTTTCCTTTCTTTGCTTTGTGAACCTGCTGACATTGCTTTCTTCATTTAGGCTTACAACAACTTCAATCAATTTAGTTTCAGATTTCAACTTTTCTTTCTCCAGATTTTCATTGTATAGTGAGTTCAGCATGCTCTCCTTAAGTGGATCTCCATTATGCTCTTTACTGACATGAATCACATTATCAACCCTCATGCACTGAGCTTTTTCAACATCATGTTGCTTGAACTTTGATTCGGGTTGAAGTGACCTTCTTCTATCTTGACTCTTAAGAATTAAGCTCTCCTTCTTAACATCTATCGAAACCAATCTTTGTGGCTAGGAAGGTGTTACCCAATGATAATGGCACTTGTTTGTCTTCTTCCATATCTATTACCTCAAAGTCCACTAGGAAAATAAATTTTCCAACCTTAACCAGTACATCTTCCAGAATGCCTTCTGGTTGAGCCATTGATTTGTTTGCCATTTGTAAAGACATTGTAATGGGAGTTAACTCCCCATACTTAGCCTTTTCACTGTCGTGAGGGATCGGTTATCTTTGCTCTAGAATCACCACGGAGTGCCTTACCAAATTCATATTCTCTAATTTTGCATGGTATAGTGAAACTGTCTGGATCTTGCATTTTCTATGGTAGGTTTTTCTAAATAATGGCACTACAGTTTGCAGATAGACTCACCACCCCTCCTTCATCTAACTTCCTCTTCTTGCTGATTATATATTTCATGATTTTTTCATAATGTGGCATTTGAGCTAATGCCTCAAAAAAAGGAACGTTGATCTCCAACTTCTTGAACACATTCAAGAACTTGGCATATTGACTATCTAGCTTTGACTGCTTCAGTCTTTGAGGGAATGGGATAGGAGGTTGATAAGCTCTCACTTTCTCCTTCTTCTTTTGCACTATCTCTTCAGTTTTTTTTCCAGTCTGCACTTGCTCTTTCAACTGCTGATTCTCATATGATAAATCATTTATGCTTTGTTCTTTCTCACTGCTTGTTGAATTCCGATCTTTACTTTCAATTGCAGCATCAGTCTGATTTTTCTCAACTTCATTTCTGCCTTGTAGTTCTTTTCCACTCCTCAATGTGATGGCCATGTAGCATTGGGATTCTTCTTAGTATATGTTCGGTTATTTGCATGTATATAAACTTTGGCATAAAAACAACCATGTATCCACGAATTAACAAATCATAGTAATATAGTGGCTTGCAATTAAAGCCAAAGTATCGAACCTACAGGGAAAAAATTGGTTTAAATGGGGATTAAGTACCCCGTCTACTAAAGAAATTCTTTGTCTAAGCGATATGACTAATTGGAATGATGATTAACTATGACTTAAACTAAATTAAACCGACCTAAATCTTGGAAATCAACAAATGATTGAATTGAAATAGAAGAAAGCATAATGATGCGCTAAGAGAATTTAGTTATCTCCATTGGTGGGTTTATGACTCAGCAAGTAAAGTATCGATTGAAATGAAAATGTCACTTACCCGGAACCCGATGTAAGTTCGCACTTTTGTGTCTCCTCTTAATTTCTAACACCTCATTCCTATTCTCCTTTAGGTCCTTCTAGGTCAAATAATGTGATCTTTTGGTTCTAAGGTGAATCGGGTCCTTGGAATTCTATTGTTCTTCTTTCGGTCCTTGCAATAGAATATCCTAGGTTATGTTCCGATCGATCTCCTTTCGGTCCTTATGATCGTCACATAAGGTTAGATGATGTCCCTCTTAATAAAATCCACCTAGTATTAGGCATTCATAGTTTCCTTTATCTCTTTAATTAAGTTAATTAGATTTTAACAATTGTGGAACATTAGAGGTGGAAATCAATTCCTAAGGGGATGTTTCCAGTTGTCACTCTAGAACCCCTTGAGCTCTAGGTCTCAACTTCACCCTCTAGCATACAACAATTAGATAAAACCTTGGAAAATTAAGGAATCACATACATACAACCTCAACACAAGCATGGATTCATAAAAATCATTAAATAAAAAGCCCAAGTCTCTTATTGATTTCAACAAGCAGCCACAGGAGAAATTAGTCACTCATAGCAGCCTCAAAACCCAACAATATCATATTTGCACCAAATAAAATATTGAAAGATTAAGAATAAGAGTAGAGTTTAGGAATACAAAACAAATGTGCAATCAAATCTAAGTCAACTCAGCTCCACTACTACAAAAGGTATCCCTAGCCATTTGGATCTTCCAATCGACTCAAAAATGAATCTAGTAAAAAACTATAAACCCTAGAAAAACTAAGCCTAGAGAGAAAAACCCTATAAATGGAAGTGTAGCCACCTCCTCTCGAGTCTCCCCCTCTTTAGGTATTATCCATATTTTATATATATACCATCAGGAAATAGGCTAATGATTGGGCTAAAAATGGGAATATTTGTATTCCAGCCCGATGTTCTTCACCTAGGCAAATATACGTGTCTTCTTTTGATGTGGTGGTCAGCCGGCTTAGGTAAGCGGGCCTTTAGGCAAACCCCTACACCTAGGTGAAATTTGGAGTTTGCCCTAGAGCGAACCTAAGAGTGGTCTTGGCCTACGCTGAGAAACGAACCTGAAGGTCTTAATACGCTTTTCGGCTATGGTTTTGCCTTCATGTCATTCGGCTCTTATTTGCACATGGAATTTTCCTTCATATTTTGCAAAACATTGCGGAGATGGGAATTGAATGTAATATTGATGATGAATTAGGGTGTGAATTTAGCATTAGGTTATATAAATGCATGAAAAACACACTCAAAATGCATGTATAATTCTGCCCGAACAATATACGCTAGGAAAGAATTCATAGGCCCGATTATGCATGTTAAGGTGACTACCTTGCTTGAGTTTCCAAGTTTTAAAGGAGGCATTAGTATTAACTTTTGGCTCACGAGTTGTGTTTTTCTTGGCTTGCAAGTTCGACCAAACTTCTACTCACCATGCAGCTTCAATATTCTCTTTTATTCTTAGCCATATAATTTAACATTTGATCTTTAAATGGCCGAGATCTTCTACGTCATGATTTCTCTGAATCACTTGATTCTGACCATGGAACCCAGGTGGAGCATATTTATGATAATTCTGAGCTAGCCTTGGACCTTATTGTATTTCACCTCCATAAGACAAGTTTTCATGGTTCCTCAATGTTGGTGTGTAGTGGGTTGGGAGGTTGTTGTGGGCTTGAAGTTATAACTCCTATTTCCATTAATATATTGAGCTTCCTCCACTTGATATGGACCTTCAGCTATAATTTTCTGCTCAACACCTTCCACAATTCCCACTTCATTACAGGAATGACCTCTTTTTTCCTAGTTGGTTATCTTGTTCATAATAACATCTAGTTTAGCTTCAATGGCTGACATCTTGTTCAGCTCAGTCACACCTCATGCTCTAAGTTTGCTACTGCTCCCTGAAGCTTCAGATGAAGCTTTGTAGTTGCTCTTAGCTAGCTCTTCAATCACCTGAGTAGCTTCTTCAACACGTTTTCTTCTGAATGCACCTCTAGAGGCTGCATCCACTATTCCCTTTGAAGTATAGTTCATGGCATGAAAGAAGATGTCCATCCGAGTCATCTGCTCAATTCCATGCATGGGACACCTCCTCAGCAACTGTTTATACCTTTCCCAGGCATTGTAAAGAGACTCACCCTCCTTTTATTTGAAGACTATGATTTCTCCTCTCCTCTTAGAAGTTAGAGTATGAGGGAAAAATCTGCTTAGGTAAGCCTCCACAAGCTCTTCCCAGGTATTGACTAAACCATAAGGCAAGGATTCAAACCAGCTAGTTGCAATGTCTCTTAGAGAAAATGGAAACAGCTGCAGTTTGATCAAATTAGGGTTCACACCATTCAGCTTTACAGTGTTGGCCATTCTAAAAAATCTGCCCATGTGCTCATTAGGATCCTTACTTGGATACCTAGTAAACTAGTTTTGTTGCACCATAGTGATTAAGGCAGGTTTCAGCTCAAAATTGTTGGCCTCGATTGGTGGCTGCCTCATGACTAAGTACTCTTTCCTTATAATAGGTCTCCAGAAATCCTCCATTATTCTCTGTCTTTGCCGAGGTCTGTTAATTGCTACAACAGGAATATTCTGATTACCTTCTCTGTGCTCTACCATGGTTGCTACTTCAGTTGCTCTCACTTTCTTCAAATTTCTGAGTGTCTTTTCTATTTCAGTGTTAAGGGGTAATAATTCAGCTTCTGGCCTCCAATGCATGTAATAGATACCTGAAGATATAGCACACTGAAATCAAAGTGAGATTACTAGATAAATTTGATTTAAACTTTGATTAGCACAATAGAAAGACATGCAACCGAATCCACTACTTCAGATAAAACTATTTTTTTTGTATTTTTCTAAAAATTTGGTAAAAACATAAAAATGACTAAATTAGCAATTCCTTTTTGGTTGGAATATTGATCTATAAACTTCTACTTCAATCCTTGACAGCGGCGGCAAAAACTTCTTGTTAATTTGCTGATTTAGCATAGACCAAATTGTTGTTAATATTGTTGGAACATTGTCACTAGAAATTTGTATAGAATCCTAGACAATAATGCCAAAAACTTGTTTGACTGTTAAGACCGTTTTCTATTGTTTGTCTATAATAATATATTTGAAATTCAATTTGGTCTAAATCAACTATGACACACGGGTCGACCGTAATAAAGTGGATTATAAGTCAGGATATCATTCCCGTGGATTGGTGAGAAAATTCTGAGATCAAAAGTCTTTTTACTACTCAAGATCATCACTATTTGAACCTCAAACTTTATGAATGTCACTAACTAACATACTAAAATAAAAGTATTTTTTTTTGTCAAATTTTCTTAAAGTGAAAAAGATATTCAAATCTAAAGGGATTAAAGGTTTCACTGAGATTTAATAACACTGGGAATGAGATCAATGTTATGATCTTTAAATTGCATATTGTTCAAAAACAACATAGTTATGGGCTTGAATTCTGGATTTGTCCAAGAGCAAAGTAGTATAGCCTTGAAATACCTTCTGACACTATACATTTCACCATTTAAAACACTATATTCATACACCAGGTCAATGTGTCTAAATAGCTACTTTTAGCATTTGATCATCTTTAAGAGTTGGTTGCCTTTCCTAAGCCAATACTCATCAACCATTTCTTATGACTGAAGTCAACTTGCCCCATCGGCCAGGGATAACACAAGTATAAGCTAATGTAAAGTGGTATCTCAGTCTACCATTTGAAAAGAATAATCACTCCCATCAATCAAAAGCACAAACATTCTTTAAAATCGAGATGAAACCTCTAAGTATTAAACTAACAAATCATCATATGGTCCTTATTCCTCGAGAACACATTTCTGTTGTCACTCAGAAGGGAACCTTGAAGTCAGAGGTTAGAAAAATAACCTATGATTTATCAAAGTGATACATAGAGTTCATTAGTTCTAAGAGGATCAGTCTAGCATACCCCCAAGTTACTGCTCTCTTCTCTCAGGAACTCACTTCTCTATGTCACTTAGAGGGGTCCTGAAAATCAGAACAAAGATACAACTCTTTTTGGGTATAATCTACTGATATCTAGAACAAAACATTACAAGAGCAATACCAATTAGATAAATCCAATATTCAAACCATAACTTTGATTTAAATACTACAAAAATGATAACCAAACACTGATCCCTTCTCAGAGGGAGCTTAGCCTTCCATAATTGGATCACAAGCAACAATGACTATTTGATCAAACACATTCATTGAAACTATAATCAAGACTAAATAAAATGGGTTCCATAAATATTTCCATATTCCACTTAAGTTCAGACAGAAATGAAGCTTGATATGCAAAGATCCCAGCTTAATATTTCAGCTAAGATCTACTACTATAATCCTTGAAAATACAAATGAAAATAAAAGAAAATAAATTGTGTACAAAAGCGGTGCTCTCTCTCTCTTCGTCCCTTGAGAAGATTGTGATTCCAATCGCAGATCGTGTATCACCTTTCTGACCCGACTGTTTGGAGGTCCCGGCGAGTCTGAGTTGTTATAATGTCACTCAATCACCTTATCAAAATCGTTTATCAAAAACACGCCACGCGTTACTTAGTTGACATAAAATCATTTTCAAATATGCGGAAGCGTTTTTAAAAAAGTAAGCCTATTTCATTTCATTCATGCAAAAGTATAATTACTATAAAGGCATATCAAGCCTTTTCAAATGATTTACAAAATAGATATGCAGAGTTGAAATTGTTTTTACAAAATATCAATGTTAAAAAAGAGATATGGGTGAATGCATATGTCGGAACATACTCCGCAATTCTTTCTTTATGACTTGACGCTCCTCAATCTTGCTTTTCGCTCATGTTCAATCGGTACTTGCACATAGATAAAACTACATACTAAGCATTTTCATGCTTAGTGGTTCTACTCTAATTCCATTCACCGGTTTCGATTTAAAATCAAATCATGCGATTTTACTAAACAAACTTTGAGATTTTTTTGGATGATCAATATTGACACAATACATATACTTATTCCATATATAATCATTTATGGATTTCTACGTGATGATCAAATCGAATATACACTTTCACATATGCAATAAGTCGTGATAATCAAATCATGCATTTCTACAATATTCTTTTCATTTCAATTCGCAATCATGCTTTTTCAATTCCAATTTGTTAAATCTCGAATCAATTCAATTTGGTTACGCCACATAACAAATTTAACCTATGTTTTACGATATACGGGATATCGGAATCAGAGCATGGTCGTGAAATTGCGGTAGGTATAAAAACAGTCTTATAACACGATGCCCAGATCACTGTTGGGGTACATTAGTGGTTATAAAAAAATCAATTAGTGAACACTATCGTCTGGTCCCAGGCTCAACGTCAAAGTGACACATGTCTGTCGTTCACGATCTTTGCTATTTTATTTATTGGTATACTAATCTATCCTTCATACGAAATAAACGGTTAACATTCAATTAAGGGTGTTCAAATCTTTTATAGCAACATACAGTACAATATGTACATTTGTATAAATGGTTCATTTTCATTACTCATGCAATTTTCATTTGCAATCATTTCTGAAATCAATTATTCAAATCAGACAAAACAATTCAATATGCTTTTCTTATGCATTTTAGAACAAATAGTTCAAATACTTGGGAACAGAATAGGAGAAGATAGAACAAACCAAAATTGTCGCTTTGATTCCGATCTTCAGAATCTCAACTTCAATGCGGGCTTTCCTCCTCGTCAGCCCCTATTCAAATACAATGACAATCACATATTAGTAGGTTATTCTAGGAGTTTTTGGTCAGGTTTGTATCTACCAGTACCCCTTCACTTACCATTTTCTGGGGACACATGAGCCATAATTTAGCATACATACTTCCTTTAAGAAAATTTTAGCACTATGAAGTCTCTATTTTAGTAAAATTGGAATCATCTCACATTTGGATCACCCAAACTTAAATTCCACGGCATTTTAATGCCAAACTAATCGGTATGCTGACTCACTCGATTACCTCTTTGTTATTCTACTCCATTTCAGGGTCTTAACTCATAAGTGGTAATAGTTCCTTCTACTCATTTGAAGTTATAGTTCACAAGGTTTCTTCTCGACAGAAATTATCAATTAGGATTGCAAAACCAGTTATTGCATTTTTACATCAGTACTCGATTTGTTAAGCGAATCGAGCTATTCTTGCACCTTCACTTTGACAAATTTCTGGACACTTTGGGGTTACAATTTACATATAATTCCTTAAAGTAAATTATTCCCCTAGAAGTATAATTTACCCGGAATTTTTAATCACCCAATTTGGATGAGTGAAACTCAACTTATGGCCAAAACACTATAACAATACCCAAAACAAAGCATAACCCTTGAGCTACCCAAGCTCACCTTTAAGCCCGTATTTGGGAGCCTTAGAGCTACAATTTTCTCCTAGTTCCTTCTATACATTTGTAGAAATATCTCTTATGGTTCTTTACCAATCAGAATCACTTCATTTGGATGATTATAACTTAATCTATAGCTAAAACAAGAACAGGGGTCTTGACAAAATTTTGACAGCATTTCCTTTGAAAACCCAACATTTTCCCTTTTTACAAACACTCCTCCAAATCAATCCAAACAATGCAAAACAATCTCAAATTGAACTAAAACCATTCAAGAACACTTTTATACCACATTTGGGGTTTTATTAAACCCAAACATAAGTAGAAAGGGGGTTAGGGTTTGGTTTTCTTACCTTAAATCCCTTTCGATCTTCAATGCCAAGCTTTCTTCTTCAACTTGATCTCTTAAAATCTTGCTCTAATGGAGCAAGAATCACAACCTCCTCACTTTGCAAAGCCCTAGCTCTTCCTTCCTCTCTCTCGCAAACCGTTTTGCTCAAAATGAGCTTCCAAGACTACTTTTGGTCTTAAATATCCCATGTCACATAAGGTCTTGTTTGGCCTTCTTTAAAAATCCATTTTTGGGTTTAAGTTCTCCTAATTACTATCTTGCCCACGATTTGTCTCTATTTGTATTTAAATTCTCATTAATCACACTTAGACATTTCTTCTTTCTAACTTATGACCCTTAAGTCCTTATTTCACAATTTCCAATTTTTGCCCTTTTTCACTTGGGTTTTATTTAGTTCAATTGCCAATTTCTCATTTAGTTTAATATTTGCATTTGGCTTTTAACCATATAATAATTTAATTAACATTCATTTAACAATTCTCGGAAAATACTCAAGCTGGCTCAATTTATACCCGGAATATATAATAAAATTATAAAAAAAAATTTTAGGGTATTTTTGGGGCATTACAAATCAATCTTTTGATGATGCCCTATCTCTTTCTATTTATAGGCCTCATAAATGCTGGGCCAAAATTCTAGACATAATTTATGGACTCCAATGCAGGCCCAACTGGGTTCATTGTTACGACAAAAGAAATAATGTCGTGACATTGCAGCATCTGTCTTTGTCTTCAGACTTTGTTGTGGCATTGTCGCGACATTTGCTGCTGGTGCTTTCCAGAATGCCCTTTAAGTGTTTATCTCAACAAAGTTTTGAATGTCGCAACAAGGATGTAGTGCTGGTTGTTGTCTGTGCTATTGTGAGACTGTTGCCACATTGAGGCTTGGCATTACTCTTGGATAACTATCGCAACAAACTTATCACTGTCGCGATAATCTTTCAATCGATTCCTTAGGATTATTGTCGTGACAATCTAAGAAATGTCACGAAAAAATTTCTATAGATTTCACTGGTCTTCTACTCATCTTTGTCACGACAAAGTTTGAAATGTCGCGACAAACTTTCCTTGCCTTCTACATTGTATTATGTCGCAACAAACTTTGGAAATGTCGTGACAAATTTCAACTGACTCCATCTCAGAATTGTCGTGACATAAGTTTGAAATGTCACGACAAACTTTCTTTGCCTTGTACTGTTGATTTCTGGAGGGTTTATCGTGACATTATGTTACGACAAACTTTCTTTGCCTTGTACTGTTGATTTATGGAGGGTTTGTCGCGACATAAGGTTTGGATGTCGCGACATTATTTCTTTCTTCCACCTTTTGTTTTGTCGCGACAATCATTTCTATGTCGCGACCTAAGGTTTGGATGTCGTGACATTCTTTCTGTCTTCTACCCTTTGTTTTGTTACGACAATCATTTCTATGTCATGACATAACTTCAGTGTTTTTTTAGGAATTCTTCTCATCTTTTGTCGCGACATATTTCCATTTGTGATAAACCTTCAATCCTCTTGCCTTATAACTGTGTCGCGAAAAATCTTTGAAATGTCACGACAAAGTTTTTGTTGTCTTCTTAAGGATTCTTCTCAATCTTTGTCGCGATAGGGTTCCGATTGTTGCGACATTTCTTCTGTTATTTTCCTTGAGTTTTGTCGCGATAAACTTTTGACTGTCACTACATTCTGCACTTCCTGCCTTAGCCAAATCAGCTGCTTTTCTTTCTCTTTTTGCTTCTTTTGCAATAAATCCTATAAAATATAAATTTGGTTGAAGACTCCATAATTTTGCAATAAATTAAACTAAAGATCTCAAATATTCATGAAAATTTGACTTAAAATTATATGAGTTTCATGCTCATCATCTGTGCATCTGGCTGAAATTCTCGATATAAGGCCGACTTGGGAATAGGTTATCGTAGCCCATGATAAAGGTACTCCGATGAGCTTAAAGGTAATCTATTTTCAGTCCATTTTTACGATTTATTTTATTCAAGGTTGATTTATGTGCGAGAATATGGAATACTTCGCAGCTGGCATGCGACGGAATTCAAAGAAAGCATAAATTGCGGTAAAGGCCTGAGAATGTGGTTGAGCGTGCGATGTAGCCCCAGGCTGAAGAAAATTGCGACGGAGAGGCGAAAAGGATTAAGGATCGATGTCGGTGACCTTTCAGCAATCGAGAAATACATATTAGATTTACAACTACAAAGCTCGATCATAAAATGTAGATCTTAATTGAAAATAAACGAGATGGAAGTGAAAGAAACTCAAAGTCGAGCAACGGGAGTGATGAAGAAGAAGACATAATGTCGACATCATTGAGGAAGTCACCCAATAGAATTAAACGATGCAGTGGACAATGAAGTCTGGCGACACTAAAAGAAGTTGCTACAGAAAATAAACAATTAGTGAACATTTAAATTAGCGACATTTGGATCACGGTCGCGACATGACGAATCGAGAGCGATCGACATCGGTTTGCAAAGAGCGGTAGCGACATCATAAATAATTACAGCGACATCGGTTGCATTAAAAGGAAGTCGCGACGAATCAGGCAATCGCGACATGGGATTTGCACTAGAAGGAGGTGTGACATCCTCCACGCTGCGGTGACAGCAGGTTGTAAGAAGAAGGTCGCGTGACACTGGTTGTGCGACATCAATTGCAAAAAGACTTGAGGAGTCGCGGCGTCGTGCTTTCGATCGCGACAACAAAGCAAGGACCAGAAGGTCGCGACAACAAAGTGATGTTGCGACATCAAATGCAAAGAGGTGAGGTCGCGGCGTCGGTAAGTGTAGCGAGCATCGGATCAGAGGCGAGGTCGACAAGGTAGGCTGTCGCGACATCGGTTTCGCCAAAGGCGTGTCGCGACCAAGCGAGGGCTTGCAGCGACAAAGGCTGCGAGACACTTGAGTCGCGACAATGAGTAGATGTCGCGACATCAGCAACTCAAGCTGGGCGATTAACTAAAAGTCGAGGTGCGCATCGAGGAATTAGGGCCCGACTTAGGAATACATAAATATGTAGGCTGTGTGTATGCATGAGTTGCCTCAGTGTATGTTCTTGAAGGAACGACTCGGGGGCGGCTGAAAGAGATGGGTTGCTAAAGGCTCCTGTATTTTAATTTTCTTTTATTTTTTTAGATTAGTTCGTATTTTTTTTGTTTTAAATTTGGATACGACGTTAAATTTGTTAAAGTTTTAGCGAATGCGATTTATATTTCTTCAAATTCTTGTCACAGTTATTTGAATTCCGGACAAATTTGGATTTGAACTACCGGTTTCCTCTATTCTGATGGTTTCTTGATCGACAAGCCAATGTATGGTGTGTCGATGGTTTAGAAACGGCTTCCATTGAAATGACTATATCATCGAGAAATTATCTTTCACTGGAAGTTTATTCATCGATGATGAACTTCCGGTTGTAAATCTACTTGCTTTGGTTTTGTTTGTTTTGTCAATTTATCCCAATATCGGTGTGCTTCCTACCCATAAACGGATTGTCTGGCTGGGTTTCGGAGGCCCTGGTATTACCGGGAAGGCATTCCTAAGGTAATGAGCAATTCATGGGCCCGGTATGCGAACGCTGTGGTGATTTAATGTGCTTTCTGTGTGATTAAATTAATAAATCCTCTTTTCACTTGGAGACGAGAGAGAATGAGTTGAGCGATTTATATTAAAACATCACGAGAGAGTTCGCCTCACGATTCGAATAGTGAATTCAATCCTAGTGTTAGCAAGGATCTAATCAAGGAAAGAATGAGCTGTTCTAATTTTGAGGACGAGAAACCAGTATAGTGTAAATCTGTGCAATGACTAAAGGTTAGGAGCTTAGGTTTGCAGTCCAGGTTGTGGGTATGAAGTATTGAAAAAGAAAAATACCCAGAACAAGGCGACCCATATTAAAGGTAGTTATCCCTAACCCAGCGTGTGAAGCCGGTCAAGGTTAGATAATGAATAGTGGAGTTTGGAGAGATCCAGGTTACTTTCATGTATTCCTTGAATTTAGTTTAAATACGTGGTTCATGACAAAATTAGAAATTGAAATCTGCGAAGGAATTGATGTTTCCTGATAGTTTTGTTTTCAATAACCTCTTTGTAGTTACATTCAATCTAAATTTATTATTTTATTATTTCGGTATTCAATTCATTTTGTTATTAATTCAATTCTTTTAATTTTCATTATTTTAAGGCTTTCAAAGCTGATTCAGGTATATCATAGTCAAATAGTATAGAACTTGAGTAGTCGGGGTAGTTGATTGAAAATTCTTGAGATCTACGTGGGATCGATATACGGACTAAAATCACTTTATTACTTGTTAAAACTGTGCACTTGCGAGAATCATGGATCAAGCAGGAAGAAATTTGTATCGATCTTAAGGAAACCATTTTTTTAATCGGTATACTTGTAAAGAAAAATAAGCCGACGAAGTTTAAATGGCATTGCTAGCGGGGATTAGACAATAGTCTTTTATTAATTAATGTCTAATTTGTTTATGTCTTTTGATCCAGTGAACAGAGTTTTGAAGCGTTGCGAGATCGAAAGAATCTAGTAGATCAATATTCGAGACGAAGAAGGATATACTAATTTGGACATTTAAATGAAAGAACAAAATAGTTTTGACGGTGGTTATGTTGTACGGATCTTTAACAAGCCATATTGAAAATATTTATTTGGCTTGACTAATCCTGACTAATGTGAAATTATGTTTTTATTTGGGGAAAACTTTAATGCATAGGAAACATAACACTGATCTGATTCCGGCGAATCTTGAATTAGAGAACACTTTCGTAAGCACGAGAGAAAAATGAAAAGGAGCGAAGCTTCATTTATAATGGATGAAGGCAAGACGAGGAATGAAGAACAAAGAGCGCCTTGGCCGGCCAGGAAGGCGCCGTCGGTGATACAATGGAGGGGGTTTTTTGGAGACTGTGTCGGGATGAATACTGCAATCGAGACGACCTACCGATTGATGTGAATAACTTTGGTGAAGCCCGGCCGCGGTCTAATGGTTGCGACTCTTGATTTACTTTCATCCTGAGACCCAAATGAGCACACGGGAAGGTTTCTCGGGGATCATGGCTCTGATGAAGTTGAATGGGGTGAGACTAGAGGTCATAAAATTGCATTTATTCCCACATTTCTCTAGAGATATGACCGCTGTGTAGATCTTTACCATGGTTACAGTTGATACTTGGGAGGAGCTTGTAGAAACTATTTGGGTAGATTCTTCCCCATCACTTTCACCTCGGAGAGAAGGAGAGAAATAATTGTGTTCAGCCAGGAAGATGAGAGCCTTTATGTAGCATGGGAGAGATTAAGGTTCTTTAGTGAAAAGATGCCCGATAAATGGAATAGACTTGAAGACCAGGATGGACATCGTGTATCATGCCTTGAATGATGATACATCTAAAGGCATTATTGTGATGCTTTACCATGTTGTGGAGCATTCAAGCGTGAAGTCTTGAGAAAGGCGAGATACGATTGAGGATTTGCGGAAATGCAATGTATGAGCTCCGCATCCCGAGGTTTTCAGAGTGGTAGGCGGAGGAAGGAGATCATGGGCTGAGGCAAAATGAAGCTATGGAGCAAAGTTGGATGCCATCGTAATAGAATGGACAAGTGATAAGAGAGGAAGGTGCACCTTTGCTCATGAAATAGGGCGGTCGAGAGAGAACTATTGAGGAAGTGCGATGTACCTTACAAAATGTTTTATGATCTTTGAGGAGGGTTAAGTACTTGGGGAGCCAAGCTATCATTTCAAACCAAATCTAACACTGCCCGACACACTATCATCGACGAGGAACCATGAAAATTTTCTTCATATGGTGGAGGGGCCTCCTGAGGCCGAGAGCATGGAGCAGTCACTCACGGGATGCCGGCCAACCACGAGGTTCTGCGGCCGGCGGCAGGGAAGTGAAAATATAAATGAGTACCAGAGTCAGAAGAGGGCTCAACCATTTGAAGATCAAATGCTGCAATTCATGGGGAGACACAGAGAAAATTTATTAAATCTCCATGAACAAAGTTTACGAGTGGAAGCCTCGAGATACTAATTCTCAAATTTTTTAGAGAAGACAACTAATGCCTCTCGAGAGCCTAGAGACACAAATAGGGCAACTAGCCCTAAACCTGCAAAACCAAATGAAAGATGCCTTTCCCAGTGACACGAAAAAGAATCCGAAAGGCTGGCCCAGTTTTGTACAACTGAAGTGGGAAAGACTTGGTGGAAAGACTGACCCAAAGATGAAACGATAAGGGAGATGAAGGCAGGACAATCTTTGGCTCTTGGAGAAAGGAAAGAAAGAAGGAGCATTTGTCGGGAGAAGAAGGAAGCCAAGAGAAGAAAACCCGGAACAATCTGCTGTAGTCCATTTCACTCTCGGTGCGGAAATCAGATAGAGGAACGAGTTTGCCAGGGTTTTTGAAAACCTTTCGAGGAAAATTTGGAGATCGGTATGCCTTTCACGAGTGGTGACTCGGATGCCACTTTATGCAAAGTACGAAAGACATCTTGAGCAAAAGAAGGAAAGATTGTTGAAGATGGAATTGTGAACTTAGCGCGCAGCTTGCGATCTTTGTGATCAGAGAGACTTACCGGAAAGATGAAGGATCCGAGGGCCGCGTGCTGCACCATTGGAAGTTTGGAGTTTCGAAAGGCTCTACGTGACTCAGTACGATGTCGTTTAATGCCCTGATACATTGCGAAGTTAAGTTTGGGGGAGCTTACTCCTTCTTTGTTGTTACCCTCCAAATGGCGGATGAACCACAAATTTAAAAGCGGAAGTCATAGAAGATGTGCTGGTAAAGGTGGGAAAGTTTATTTTTCTAGTTGACTTCATCATACTGGATATGGAAGAAGATTCACAAGTCCCTCTGCTGCTGGGAAGGCCATTCCTTGAAACTGGAGCAGCTCTAATCGATATGCAGAAGGGAATTCTCACTCTCATAGTTGGAGAAGAGGCAGCTGATTTCAATTTAATCAGAAGTTTGAGGAATTTAGACATAGAAAGGGAAGATATCAAGTCAATAGAAGATGTATATATCAACGAAATTCAGTTGTTACTATGATTATGAATTCTCGACTTTTCTATAGTGAAGAAGAGATGAATTTCCTTTATCTTGAAGGTTTTGATTCGATTGTTGCACAGATTTACATTCTATTGAAAGTGAAGAGTCTTGAGTAGAAATGCATTGAAAGAGACAAAAATGAAGAAAAGGAATTTCATCGAGCAAACCGAAGAAGGGCTAGTTTTAAAGGAGTTGCCAAATCATTTAAAGTATGTGCTTACACGGTACACTAAGGAGGTAGCCAGTAATAATTTACCTTTAGACTTCGGTGATCTTGAAGAGCAGAGGAGTTCTTGAAAATTTTAAGGAATCATCGAGTCTACGTAGCTCGATTACATTTAAGGAAGAGTTAAAATGTATCGATCCATCGATATGTGCACAAAAATCTTCTTTGGAAGAAAATGCAAAGCTGACTGTTGAACATCAAAAGGAGCCCGAATCGGTAATGAAAGTAGTCGGGAAGGAAGTGCTCGAAATGGTTAAATCTTGGTTTTTATCTGTATGCAATTTAGAATAGTCCTTGGAGTTAGAGCCCGATCCCGTATGGTTCGAAAGAAGGTGGATTCTTGTGATCATGATAAGAAAGAAATGAATTAATTCCGGCAGAAGCATTGGCGAGGGATGGAGAGTAGCCATTGATTTACGAGAGGCGAATACGTGACCGGGAAGATCATTTCCTTTGCCCTTCATTGATCGGATGTTAGACGGACAGCGGGGCGCCCCTCATTTTTGTTTCTTAGGCCCAATTGTCGGGCTACAGCGCAGATTACCAATTGAGCCAGGAGGACGAAAAGACCACATTCACATGCCCTTATGGGTACCTTTGCCTTCGAGAAGGATGCCATTTGGGTGCTACAAATACTACGCTACCTTCGGAGATGTATGATGTCGATGTTCTCAGATTTGGTTGAGGAAGTCATGGAAATTTTTATGGATGATTTCACAGTGTATGGGTCCAGTTTTGAACAATGTCTGAACAACCTGGAAACAGTACTTCAAAGATGCAAAGACAAGCAACTAGCACTAAAGTGGGAAAAATGCCATTTCATGGTAACATAAGGTATTGTTCTTGGTCATAAAATTTACGCTCTGGTACAGAAGTGGACGATCAATTTCCATAATCGAAAACTCTAGCGCCTCCGCAATGACGTTAAAGGGATAAGGAGTTTCTTGGGGCATCTTTGGATTTTATAGGAGATTCATCAAAGCTTCTCAAAAATAGCTGGAATTACTGTCACGAGATTCTCGGAGAAAGACACAAAGTTTAATTTTGATGAATCTGGTACGCCTTTGAAGAAATCAAGTCAGATTGGTTGACACTATCATGGCTACACGAGAATGGGATCGAGTGAGTAATGTGTGATGCCGGGTGATTTGCCAATGGGGGCATGGTAGGCGAAGAAAATGTTGAGATCCATATACTATGCTAGCGGGGGCAACCCGGTGAAGCCTGAAAACTATTCCACAACTGAAGGAGATGTTAGCCATAGTGTTTGTTTGTGAAATTCAGGCCTTGCATTCTGGGATCCCATGCCCACTTGGGTTCCACACGGAGACCATGACCATCAAATATCGATGTCAAAGGGCTAAGCAGAGGCGATAAAGGTGGAGTGCTACTCTTTGCCAAGAGTTTGATAAAATTAGAGATAAAGGGGGTAACTTGATGTGATGGGCGATGTGTCGGAATAGAAAGAAATCGAGGCGAAGAGAGGAGTAAGATGTAAAAGGGACCGCGGGGATGAGCAGCTATTTCAATTGTCATTTCAAATGCCACGGTATGCGTATTGTGAATTCTTGGCTTGTGGAGTAGTTCCTTCTGAATTCAGCCTGTGAAGAAAGCTCGGGCGACAGCGGGTATTATATCGGGATGACCCACTGTTGTTATTTAAGAGGGATGCGATATGATTTATAAGAAGATGTGCAGGAGGGTGAACAAGCGGGAATTATGAATGAATGCCATGCATCACACCATATGGGGGCATTTTTAAGAGGAAAAGAACAGCTCATAAGATACTCAGTCGAGTTTTATTCATTACTTGTTTTCAAGGGTGTGAATAGGTCAAATTATGTGATAGATGCCAAAGATTGGAAATATCAGCGGCGAGGAAATGAAATGCCCTACAAGGCATATTGGTGGTGCGAGATTTTGATGTATGGGGAATGAATTTTATGGGATGCTCCCTGATCATTTAGGCTTTGTATATGCTAGCGGTGGATTATCTTCTGTGGATGGAAGCAATAGCTTACCAGGGGTGATGTTAATAGGTTCTTAGGTTTCTTGCAAAAGAACATATTGAGACGAGATTTGGAACACCCGGAATTTATCATTAGTGATGAAGCCATTTTACCAAACAAAATATTTGCAAAGCTAATGGCGAGGTGTAGAATCAAACATATAATGGAGGCTTTGGCTTATCATCCACTAGACTAATGGGCAAGATTTCAACGAGGAGATTAAAGTCACAGGGAAAAGGCGTAGATTCGAGCGGGAAGGATTGGTCTTCCAAACTTGATGATGCACTTTGGGCTTACGAGGATTTGCATTCAAAACTCCATTGGAATGTCCCCATCTGAGTTGTTTTTAGCGAGCTATGCTCACCTCCCTCTTGAATTGGAATACAAGGCTATGTGGGCCATCAAGAAACTGAATTTCGATTTCAAAATGGCAAAGGAAGAGATTATATTCAGCGAATGAATGGAAGAATTGAGAAATGAAGCTATGATATCTTGCAGGATGCTCTAGATAAGATGAGAAATGGCATGTCGAAGGATTAGGAAAAAAAGAGTTCAGAGAGGGGGATCAAGTTCTTCTTTTTAACTCCAGATTAAGATTATTTCCAGGAAAATTAAAATCCAAATGGAGTGGACCATACACAGTGGTGTCAGCTCATGCGACTGGGCGATAACACTAAAGGCGTCTTTGGGGAAGGGCTAAAGTCAGCCAGATGAGGCGAGCATTATCAAAGCGGGGGGAGGGAAAGAAAGGAAGAGCTCCAGTTGGTTCATTAAGAGAGAGAAAGAATCAAAACAGCAAGTCCAGCTAAGGACTTAAAACTGAGCAGCTGATGGGAGGCAACCCATAGAGATTTTAGTTTCTGAATTTAGTTTCTGATTTTAGACTTTGATTTTATATAATTCACATTGATTATTTTTTTTTGTTTTTAGTTTTCTGTGGATTAGTTAGTACTTGAGAAGTTAATTTTTGTTTAATTAAATCCTTTAGGAAATTTTGCGAGTGCTTGTGCATAAATGGCTTAGGGCGAAGAACGAGGAACTCCGGTCTGACTCCGGTGACTTGCGAAGAGAACAACGAGAGGGGAAAAAGGGACATTCAGCCTTTCCTATAAATTCTTTGAAAATTGAGGATGGGATATAGCTGAATTTTACCGTATTGTGAAAGATTTAATTGAATCTTTAGAAATTTGCATATTGAAAAATAGTGAAAAGCGTATGTTCATTAAAATTGAGGGAATTGAATGCACTGGAGTGTGAAAAAACTTGTATCATTACGGAAAATGATGTTGCAACGTAAGTTGATATCGTGACTTCAGTCGAGAAATCTTTGAAGGAAGAGAAGAATGAAGTCGCCAACGAGTATGTCGAGAAATGAAGGTGCGAACATCATGATAATGTCATGAGATGCACGTTTGTAGCCAGGAGGATGACCCTCCACATAATTCATGTCGCGACATCAAGGAAAAGTTTTCCAGCTGGACAATTTTTAATTTTGCCCTAATTTTAATGACAACATAAAATTTATTCAACCTTTATGTTTTGGTAACATTTATTCCAATCGGGGAATTAGATAGTAATTAATGCAGAAACATAATTCAATTCATTGAATGAACCGATTGGTTTATAATGGTCATTTTCGAGGAGAATAGTCAGAGGAGATTTGGGAAAATCTTTCAATATTGTACTTCATTCTAAAAGGTTTATCGGAAGCGTCGAGAGAACAAAATTCGAGGAGTCATTTAATACATGTAATTGAAAACTTAAAAAGAAGAATAAATAACCTCATTCTTCCAGAGAAGTTAAAATCATTATAAAAGGACGGGAAGACAAGGGAAGAATAAACAAGGAAAATGAGGAAGATGGAGAAAAGAAGAAAAGAAGAGCTTCAAGGTTATGAACACAGAGTTTATGGAATGAATGGAGTCGGAAAACCAAGAGCTGTCGATTCCTTATTCCATGAGCGATATGTGTAATGAAAAGAGTGGTTGATGGGAAAGAATTGGAAGAAGGGTTAATGGAACCCATCAGCCGAGGAGGAGGCTCGAAGAAGGGAGAAAGGTTCCAATTTGTTGAAACGACCTTGTGAGTGCGAATCACTCAGTCTGGACTCAGGTCACCGTGGGCAAACTTTGAAGCGGGAGCGCAACCTTGAAAAGAAGATATAGGAATTTAGATCGAAATAAAGGTTTCTTGAACTTAGTTAAGTTTTATTTGTAAGAAAGAAGCGGATTAATACAATCATTAAGAATAATTTGATCACATGAATAAAATTTGTTGATTATTAGGTAGACATTTTATTATATCGGGTGCGTTTCGTGTTATGTTATTTTACGTTTAGGAATAAATAAATAATTGTTCTTTCTCGAAAAACGAGAATTTTCTACATATCGAGGGCATAAATGAAGGGAGGGTGAAAAATAAGGGCTAGTTAACAAAAATTGAATTTCTTACAAATTGCATAATTGATTTGAATGTAGTTGATAAGTCAAATTTAAGGAAAGTTATACAAATGAAGGAATGAAACATATTTTTGGGTTTGAATTATAAGCAGGTTAGTGAACTTGGTGAACACAGGACCAAATAAATCCTCATCAAGCTGAAGTGGTGAGGGCGTCCTTAGGGTTATTCACGGATTAACGAAAGAGTTCTAGAACTTGTTAGATTATTGATCAAGGCGAAATCTAGGTAATACAGCTAACGAAATGATCTGGGACTATCCTTGCGGTTGAGCACTTCCCCAGCCACAAGTATTTATATGCTTTGCAGCACACCCTAGCTCTAAATTTGAGCAACTTGATTCATATCTTCAAAGCAGTAGAATTGGAAATCTGACCATCCTTTATAACTAATCATCCAGTAAAAGAACCTCAGTTACCCCAAAAACTCCAAGGAGGAAGAAGAAGAAATGAGGTTTACAGGGAGTTATATTTTTGGAGAACTAAAGGAGGAGAAATACAGAAAGGGTGAAGAAGGACCCAGAGATCTAAAGCGGGAAACAACGAAAAGAAAGCTTAAAAGGAAAAGAGTTTTTGTCTTGTGGCTAACTCTCTTGAACAATTAAGTTCTTAGGGGTGTCTCAACACCTAGTACCTAATGCCAAGCGAGTATGGGAGTTACTAACCCAAAGTTAAGCTAAGAGTGTTAGAAGCCTAAAAGGAAAGCGAGCAAATAGACTTCACTGAAAAAAGTAAATGAGGAGAAAGAGTTCCAACAATGAGAAATACAAATGAAATTGGAACAACGGGTTTCTAAATACAAGGAATTTCAAAGAAATACCCCGAGGTGAAGTTTGGGAAATGATAAGAAGTTACAGGAAAAGGAGCGACGGTTAAGTAGAAGAGAAAGGATTCCCAGGTGAGTCTTAACTACAAGATTCCATCCTAACCTACCCCATTACTGACTAACATTACAAGCTGAAGGAGCAGTGATCTTGAAGGTTTGGAATTTACATTAGTGGAGATCAGTATGAACAACAAGCGTATGGAATTTGGAAACTATTGAGGGATCTGGCATGAAGAGCCTGCGAGGTTAAGCGACTCACTAAGAATTTGAGGGAAGGAGCTAGCCTCTCTCTTCAGTGAGATCAGATTGACTATCTTGTTTATAAAACAAATTCAACAATTTAGTTATGTACACACACGATTGAGTAGAAACTAACCTTTTATCCCAGGCTTGAAGCTAAATGCATACAATAAGCGAATGCAATTTTAGTTTTTCAGTCAAAGTTCAGTTCTGGCTGAGAACAAAGCGAGAAAAATGTCCTTTTGTTTGAGGAAAAATATAATCTTTTCCTTCTTTATGGGGATAAACTAAATTTTAAGTTTGGGGGAGTTTGACAGGCTTAAAGTCATCTATTTTCAGTCCATTTTTCTGATTTATTTTTATTCAAGGTTGATTTATAATGCGAGAATATGGAATACTTCACCAGCTACATGCTGAGCGAGGGATTCAAAGCATAGGTGCGATGAGGACGAGTGTGGGTGAGCGATCACTTGTTATATTGGTGAAGAAGAGTGCGACGGAGAGGAGTGAAAAAAGGATTAAAAGATCTGATGTCGTGAAACCTTTCAGCAATCGAAATACATATTAAGGTTACAACTACAAAGGAAACCCGTTAAATGAAAGCAATTGAAAATAGAAAAGCGGATGAGATAGAGAAAGAAACTCAAAGTCGAGCAACGAGGTGTTGAAGAAGGAGCCGTAATGTCGCGACATCATTCGGAGGTGGCGACAAGGTCCGCAATCTGGTGGACAATGAAGTCGCGACGCACTAAAGAGTTGCTCTGAAGATAAACGGTGTTGAACATTTAAGTGCGACATTTGGATCTTTGATGCTGACCATGTTCTTGAATCGAAGCGTCGCGACATGGGTTTGCAAAAGAAACGAAGTGTGACATCATAAATAATTGGCGACATCAGTTTGATTAAAGTCGGCGACAGATCCAGTATCGCGACGCGGGTGCACTAGAAGGAGAATTGACATCACTCGGCGATGCGACAGTTGTAAGAAAGAAGATTCGCGACAACACTGGTTGTCTGACATCGATTGCAAAGACTTGAGTGCCGACTGCGTCGTTCTAACGTTCATGACGAGCAAAGCAAAGGACAAAGGTGCCTTGACAAAGTGATGTCGCGACATCAAATCTGAGAGGTGAAGTCGCCAGGCGTCGTGGAAGTTGTCGCGACATGGATCTGGCAGAAGTCGCGACAAGGTAAGCTATCGCGACATCGGAGTTTCACGAAGACATGTGGCGGCGAAACAGAGACTTACAAACTAGTGAAGTTCAGCAATCGACAATGAGGTAGATGTCGACGTCGACGCTAAATCAAGTAGGCCCGATTAAACTGAAGGATCCGAAAGGGATTTGCTCAGTCAGGATGACCGGGAATACTATGAAGTAATATTGTTTGCCTCTTTGGAAGGGTGACTGGGGTGGGCTTGAAGGAGGAATGGTTGCTAAAGGCTCTTGTGTTTTAATTTTCTTTTATTTTTAAGATTAGTTCGTATTTTTTTGTTTAAGAATTTCGAGTTAGAAACGTTAGGTATTAAAGTTTGGCTGAATGCAGATTTATATTTATTCAAATTACATCTGGTTATTTGAATTCGGACAAATTTTGGATTTCGAACTACTAGTTTCCCTTATTACAGTGGTTTCTTGATCGGCAAGCCATTATGTAGTGTAATCAGTAGTTTAGAGGCTGACTGCGTGAATGACTATAGCTCAGATTCGGGAAATTTATCTTTCTGCATAATTTTATTCATGGATGATGAACTTAGGTTTGTAAATCTACTTCTTGGTTTGTTTGTTTTAATGGAATTGATCCCGATATCGGTGTCGCCTACCCATAGCGGATTGTCTGAGCTCACGATTTCGGGAGGCCCTACGGTGACACGAGGAGAGGCATTCCTAAGAGTAATGAGGCAGTTCGTGCAGATGACCTATCTTGAACACTATTAGTGATTTAATAATGCTCGTGTGATTAAATTGGCAAATCCTCTTCACTTGGGACGAGAATGAGTTGAGCAGTTTATCAGATTTAAAACATGCGAGAGAGTTCGCCGGTCGAATAGTGATTCAATCCAGTGTTAGCAAGGATCTAATCAAAGGAAAGAATAAATTCCATTCTAATTTTGAGACGAGAAACCGATGTAAGTGGCAATCTGTGCAATGACTAAAGGTTAGGAGCTTAGGTTTGCAGTCCAGGTTGTGGGTATGAAGTATTGAAAAAGAAAAATACCCAAAACAAGGCGACCAGTTAAGGTAGTTTAATACAACCCTTTGTGCCGAAAGAAAGCAGTCAAGGTTAGATAATGAATAGTGAGTTGGGAGAGATCGAGTTACGCTGTATTCCTTGACAGATTTCTTAATCACGTAGTTCATGAAGCAAAATTACAGTGAAATCTGAAGGAATTGATGTTTCACAATAGTTTATTTTCAATAGCCTCTTCTGCGATTAAGCATTCAATCTAAATTTATTATTTTATTATTTAAGTGTTCAATTCATTTGTTATTGATTTAAATTCTTTTAACTTTCATTATTTTAAGGCTTTCAAAACTGGGGACAGGTGTCTATCATAAATCCAGATAGTATAGAACTTGAGGTAGTCGGGGTAGTTGATTGAAAATTCTTGAGATCTCTGTGGGATCGATATGCGGACTAAAATCCACTTTATTACTTGTTCGAGCACATTGCACTTGCAGAATCATGGATCAAAAATAGGAAGAAGTATCAGTCTTAAGGAAACCATTTTTAATCGGTATACTTGTAAAGAAAAGCGAACAAAGTTTCATAGCATTGCTGGCAGGGGGATTAGACAATAGTCCTTTGTGTCGTGTCATAAATTTTGTTTATGTCTTTTGGTCCAGTGAACAAGTTTTTGGCGCCGTTGCCGGGGATCGAAAGAATCTAGTAGATCAATATTCAGACGAAAGAAGGATATACTAATTTGGACATTTAAATGAAAAACGAAAATAGTTTTCAAGCGTGGTTATATTAGCCACGGATCTTGCTAACAAGCCATATTGAAAATATTTGTTGGCTTGACTAATCTTATTAATGTGAGTATGTTTTATTTCAGGGAAAACTTTAATGCATAGGAAACAAAACAACGATGCGATTCCGGTAGCGAATCTTGAATTAGAAGAGCAGCTCATAAGCACGAGAGAAGAACGAAAAGGGGCGAAGAAACTCAGCTATAGCGAGATGAAAGCGAAGACTGAGAATGAAGAACAAAGAACGGCCCGGCGGAGGCCTCAATCAACGCGATACAGTGGGGCTTTTGGAACTGTGTCGGGATGAGATACTCTGCTTGTCAGAGACGGCCCTACGGTTGATGTGAATGCTGGCCCCGAAGCCCGACCGCGATTCTGATGGTTGGCTTAACCGCGGAGTTCACTGAGAGGTCATCCTGAGAAGACCCAAGTGAGCACACAGGAGGGAAGGTTTCTCGGGATGGCAAACCTGGTGAAGTTGAATGGGTGGGGCCGGAGGTCATAAAATTGCATTTATTCCCATTTTCTCACAAGAGATCGCGACCCACATGGTGTGAATCTTTACCGTATATGGTTACGGTGATACTTGGGAGGAGCTTGTACAGAAGCCTATTTGGGTAGATTCTTTATCACTCACCTCGGAGAGAAGGAGAGAAATAATTGTGTTCCGTAGTGGAGGGAAGATGAGAGCCTTTATGTAACATGGGAGAGATTCAAAGGTTCTTTGAAAAGATGGAGTAAATGGAATAGACTTGAAGACCAGGATGGACATGAAGTAATCGTACCTTGAATGATACGTCTAAAGGCATTATTGATGCTTCATGTTGTGGAGCATTTTACAAACGTAAAGTCTTGAAGAGGCAAAGAGATCGATTGAGGGGATTTGGCCAATGCAATATGAGAAACTCCATCGAGTTTTCAAGAGTAATTGACAGAGGAGGAAGAGGAATCATGGAGGTGAGAAGCGAAATGAAAGCTATGGAGGAAAAGTTGGATGCCATCGTACAGCAGAATGGACAAGTAAGAGGAAGGTGCCACCTTTGCTCATGAAATAGGAGGCGTCGAGAGAGACTATTGAGGAGGAGATGTTGTGTACTGGCTTTGTTTTTATGATGCGAGGAGGTTAAGTACTTGGGGGCAAGCTGTCATTTCAAGCCAGATCCTCCTGCCGTACACTATCATCCAGCAACGAGGAATAAACGAAAATTTTCATATGGTGGAGGGGCCTCTGAGGCCCAAGGCATGGAGCAGAATCCTCCACGGGGATATCGGCTAACCAACAGGGTTCACGCGACCCGGCGACGAGGAAGTGAAAATATAAATGAGTGCAGGAATTCGGGAGAAGAGGGCTCCCGACGTTTGAAGATCAAATGCAATTCATGGGGAGCTGACAATAAGGTACATTAAAATCTCCATGAACAAAAGTTTACAGAATTGGAAGCCTCAAGTACTAATTCTCAAATTTTTCAGAAGACAACTAATGCCTCCCGAGAACCTAGAGACCTGAAATAGAGCAGCGGCTTTAAACGCAACGAAAACAGGCCAAAGATACCTTTCCCGGTGACATGAAAAGAAGTCAGAAAGGCGCATGGGTATACGGCTCGAGGAAGTGGGAAAGACTTGGTGGAAAAAGAGCTGACAAAAAGATGAAAGCAATAAGGGAGATGAAGGCCGGACAATCTTTGAAACAACCCGGAGAAGGAAAGAAAGAAGGAACAGGCGTCGGGGAGAAAGAAGGAAGCGAGAGAAAGGCCGACAATCTGCTGTAGTCAATTTCTCGGAGAATTTGCTTGAAATCGAATAGAGGAACGGTTTGCAGGTTTTTGAAAACCTTTCAGGAAAATTTGGAGGAGATCAGGTATGCGCTTTCACGAGTACTGGTGACTCGAGATGCCACTTTGTGCAAAATTTTGAAAGACATGCGAGCAAAGAGGAAGATTGTTGAAGATGGAATTGTGAACTTGGCTGCGACTTGCGTCTTGTGATCAGAGAGACTTACAGAGAAAGATGAAGGATCCGGGGGCTTCACCACTTCCTGCACCATTGGAGGTTTTGAGTTTCAAGAGAAAGCTCTACGTGACTCGGAGTCTTGATATCGATTTAATGCCTAATGCATTTGCGAAGTTAAGTTTGGGGCTGCTCCCATTCTTTATTGCCCTCAAGGCCAAATGAGATAGAACCACAGCTATGAAGGAATCATAGAAGATGTCTTTGATAAAGGTGGGAAAGTTTGCATTTTCTAGTTGACTTCATCATCTTGGATATGGAAGAAGATTCTAGAATCCCTCTTGCTCTTTGGGAAGGCCATTCCTTGAAGCGGAGCAAAGCTCTAATCGATATGCGAAGGGAATTCTCTCTGAGAAGTTAGGAAAGAAGGTGATTTCAATTTAATCAGAAGTTTGAGGAATTTAGACATAGAAAGGGAAGATATCAAGTCAATAGAAGATGTATATGTCAACAATTCTGATTGTTACTATGATTGTAATTCTCAACTTTCTATCAATGAAGAAGAGATGAATTTCCTTTATCTTGAAGGTTTTGATTCAGATTGTTTGCACAACAGTTTACATTCTATTGAAAAAGTGAAGAGTCTTGAACAAAATGGGTTGAAAAAAAGAGACAAAAATGAAGAAAAGGAATTTCATCAAGAAACCAGTGAAGAAGGGCTAGTTTTAAAGGAGTTGCCAAATCATTTTAAGTATACTTACTGGGTTTGCCGAAGAGTAAACCCGGTAACAATTTTACGCTGGGCTCGGTGATCTTTGAAGAGCGGAGGAGTTGCTGAAAATTTTAAGGAATCATCAGGAGTCTATAGCTCGGTCTATTGAAGAGTTAAAAGGTATCAGTCCATCAATATGCATGCACAAAATACTGCTGGAAGAAAATCTGAAGCCAGTGTTGAACATCAGGCCCGAATCCGAGTAATGAAAGTAGTCGAGGAAGGGAAGTGCTTTCCAAATGGTTAAATGCTGGTTTTATCTATGCAATTTCGAGGACAGTCCTTAGGTTAGGCCGATCCATGGTTCCAAAGAAGGTGGATTCTTGTGATCGCAATGAAAAGAAATAATTAATTCCAACTGAACGTTGGCAGGGATGGAGAGTATCGTGATCAAGGGAAGAATTTGAATCTGACCAGGAAAGATCATTTCCCTTTGCCCTTCATTGATCAGATGTTGGACAGACTAAGCAGGACACCCTCATTTTTGTTTCTTAGGCGGGTATTATTCGGGCTACAGCGCCTCAGATTGATTGCATAGGAGGACGAAAAGAAGACCACATTCCGCATTGCCCTTATGGTACCTTTGCCTTGGAAGGATGCCATTTGGGGCACATGCGATACTCACGCTACCAGGAGATGTATGATGTCGATGTTCTCGGATTTGGTTGGGGAAGTCATGGAAATTTTTATGGATGATTTCACGGTGTATGGGTCAGTTTTGAACAGTAGAACAGCACGGAAAAACGTGCTTCAAAGATACGAGCCAATGACTAGCTATTTAAATTGGGAAAAATGCCATTTCATGGTAACATAAGGTATTGTTCTTGGTCGTAAAATTTACGCTCTGGGAGCTAGAAGTGGACCAATCCAAGATTTCCATAATCAAAACTCTACGCACCTCCCACAGCATTAAAGGGATAAGGAGTTTCTTGGGGCATCTTTGGATTTTATAGGAGATTCATCGAACTTCTCAAAAATAGCCAGTGAGACCACTATGCAGATTGGAAAGACACAAAGTTTAATTTTTGATGAATCTACAAGAGCACTTTGAAGAAATCAAGATCGGATTGGTTGAGCTATCATGGCTACACACGAATGGGATCGAGAATTCGAGTAATGTGTGATGCCGGTGGAACTGCATGATAAGAGTTTGTATTGGGGCGAAAATATTCAGATCCATATACTATGCTAGCGGAACCTTGATGAAGCCGCGAAAACTATTCTGGCCCCGAAAAGGAGATGTTAGCCATAGTGTTTAGCACATGTGAAGTCGAGGCCATGATACGGGATCCCATGACATAGTTCCTGGGACCGTACGACCATCGAATATCGATGTCAAAGAGGCTAAGCGAGGGCGAGTAAGGTGGGTGTTACCCCCCTCTTTAAGGATTTTGATGCAGGGAGGTAGAGATAAAAGGGGTGTGACAATGTGATGGCTGATCACTTGTCGGAATAGAAAATCGAGGGCGGAAGAGGAGGGAGATAAGATTAAAGGGAGCTTCGCGGGATGACAGCTATTTCAATGTCATTTCAAATGCCATGGTATGCGATATTGTGAGTGCGCATGGTGTGTGGATTGTGGATTCAAAAGCCTGCGGGCTCGGGAGCGACGGCGAGTATTATATCTGGGATGTTGCTTTTGTTATTTAAGAGGGATGCGATATGATTATAAGAAGATGTGTCTCGGAGGGTGAGCAAGCGAATTATGAATGAATGCCATGTGAAATCTGCATATGGGGGGCATTTTACGGAGAAAGAACGACTCATAAGATACTCCAATCGAGTTTTATTATTTTTGTTTTCAGGATTTGTACGAATGGGTCCAAATTAGCTTGATAGATGCGAAAGATTGGAAATATCGCGTGAATGGAAATGCCTACGAGGCATATTGGTGGTCTTGATTTTTTATGTATGGGGGAATAGATTTTTATGGGACCGTTTCCACAATCATTTGGAAACCTGTATATATTGCTAGCGATGGATTATCTTTCTAAATGGGTGGAAACGTAAGCACAGGAATGATGTTAATACGGTTGTGAGTTTCTTGCAAAAGAACATATTGGCTGATTTGGAACGGGACTATCATTAGTGATGGGGAAGCCATTGCAAAACAAAATATTTACCAAAGCTAATGGCGGTATGGAATCAAACATATATTGAGCCTAGCTTATCATCCCTAGACTAATGGGCAAGCAAAGATTTCCAACAGGGAGATTAAAAGAATCTGGAAAGGCGTAAGTTAGCGGGAAGGATTGGTGGCACCCAGACTTGTTGATGCACTTTGGGCTTACGAGGACTGCATTGAAAACTCCCACCCAGGTGTCCCCATCTGAGTTGTTTGGCAAGCCATGTCACCTCCCTCTTGAATTGGAATACAAGGCTATGTGGGCCATGGCGAATTCGATTTGAAATGGCGAAGAAAGAGAGATTGCTTCAATGAATGAAGCTGGAAGAATTGAGAAATGAAGTCTATGATAATGCTAGGACATACAAGATAAGACAAAGAAATGGCATGATCAAGGATTACGAGAAGAGTTGGAGAGAGTCAAGTTCTTCTTTTAACTCCAGGATTAAAAGATTATTTCGAGGAAAATTAAAATCGAATGGAGTGGACCATACACAGTAATTAATCGAAACCTTTACATTTGGAGCGATATTACTTAAAGACTGATCTTGGGGAAGAGAATTTAAAGTCAATGGACAAAGGCGAAGCATTATCCAAGCGAGGGGGAGTAAAGAAAGGGAAGAGCTCCGGTTGGTTCATTAAGAGAGAGAAGAAAGAATCAAAGCTTGGCGGTGAAGCCCTAAGGACTTAAAGCAGCGGTGATGGGAGCGACCACTGAGATTTTAGTTTAAATTTAGTTTAGATTTTAGACTTTGATTTATATAATTCACATTGATTATTTTTTTTTGTTTTTTAGTTTTCATAATGATTAGTTAGTACTTAGGGGGTAATTTTTTTGTTTAATTAAATCCTTTAAAATTTTCTTAGAGTGCTTATGCATAAATGGCTCGGGCGAAGGAGCAGCTCAGTACAACTCCAAATGACTTGCAGAGAGAACGACAGGAAAAGGGGAGCATTCCTTTTCCTATAGAAATTCTTTGAAAGGAAAGTGAATAGAATACATGCTGAATTTTACGTGTGAAAGATTGTTGAATGCGGGGTACATATTGAAAATAGTGAAAAGCTACATGTTCATTAAAATTGAGGCAATTGAATACTAGTGTGACAAAACTTATGTCATTCTGAGAGAAAATGATATTTGCGGCGTAAAGAAGTTGAATAGCATTGACTCAGTCAAGTACTGAAGGAAGAGAAGAATGGGGTTGCAACCAAAAGGTATGTCGCGACAGAAATAGAGGTCGCGACATCATGATAATGTCATGAGGTCCCTGCACATTGTGTGACCAGGAGGATGACTTATTCTCCCACACACATAATTCGTATCGCGACATCAAGGAAAAGTTTACCCGAATTTGGACAATTTTAATTTTGCCACTAATTTTAATGACAACATAAATTTATTCAACCTTTACATTTTGGTAACATTTATTCCAATCGGGGAATTAGATAGTAATTAATGCAGAAACATAATTCAATTCATTGAATGAGCAGGTTAGTTTATAATGGTCATTTCGGGAGAATAGTCAGAGGAGATTTGGGAAAATCTTTCAATATTCATTACTTCATTCTAAAAATTCCATCGGAGAAAGCGTCGAGCAAAATTCGAGGAGTCTCATTTAATACATATAGTGAAACTTAAAGAAGAATAAATAACCTCCATTCTTACCGAGAAGTTAAAATCGCATTATAAAAGGATGGGAAGACAGGGAAGAATAAACAAGGAAAATGAGGAAGATGGAGAAAGAAGAAAGAAAGAGCTTGAGTTATGAACCACGAGTTTATGGAATGAATGAGTCGGAGAACAAACCCTATTCGATTCCTTATTCCACTTAAAACGATGTGTAATGAAGAAGGTGGTTGAGGAAAGGAATTGGAGAGAAGGGTTAAGTGGGAGCCCATCAGCAGGCTCAGAAAAGGGAGAGAAGGTTCAATTTGTTGAGCGACCTTATTAATTCTTAGAATCACTCAGGAGGCTAGTGCAGTGAGCCAAACTTTTGAAGCGATAGCGCAACCTTGAAGATATATGAATTTAGATCAGAAATAAAGGGTTTTCTTGAACTTGAATTCTGATTTATTTGTATGAAAAATGATTGTACAATATTGAAATAATTTGATGCATGAATAAAATTTACGGTGATTGACAAATTGGCTGTTATTAGATACAGTGCGTTTACGTGTTATGTTATTTTACGTTTAAGAAATTAAATAAATAGTGTTCTTCTCAAAGAAACGGAATTTTCTCTCAATAGAGCATAAATGAAGAAATTGAAAAATAAGGGCTAGTTGGCACAAAAATTGAATTGGAACACAAATTGCATAATTGATTTGAATGTAGTTGATAAGTCCAAATTTAAGGAAAGTTATACAAATGAAGGAGCGAAACATATTTTTGGGTTTGAATTATAAACAGTTAGTCAAAGAACTTGGTGAACCTGGGACCAAATAAATCCTCATCAACTGAAGTGAGTCAAGGACATCCTTAGGACATTCAGGTTAACGGGTTCTAGAACTTGTTAGATTATTGATCAAAGGCAGAAATCTAGGTAATACAACTAACAAGAAATGATGCCGAGCTATCCTTGCGGTTTGGAGCCTTTCCTAGCCACCATTATTTATATGCTTTTGCACTTACACCTAGCTCCTGAAATTTGAGCGAAAGCAGTCTATCTTCAAAACAAGCAATTGGAAATCCCGAGCCATCCTTTATAACCGTCATCCCGGTAAAGAACCTCGTTACCCCGAAAACTCAAGGAGGAGGGAAGAAGAAATAAAGTTTAGGGAGTTATATTTTGGAGAACTAAAGGAAATCTGAAAGGGGGTGAAAGAAGGGCCAGATCTAAAGCGGGAGAAACAACGAAAAGAAAGCTTAAAGGAAAAAGTTTTGTCTTGTGGCTAGCTCTCTTGAGAACAAATTAAGTTCTTAGGGGGTGTCTCAACACCTAGTACCCTAATGCCAAGCGGTATGGGAGTTACTAACCCAAAGTTAGCCCCAAGAGTGTTAGAAAGCCTAAAAAGGCGAACGATAGACTTTTCTGAAAATGGCGAAAGAGTTCCAACAATGAGAAATACAAATGAGGAAATTGGAGCAAGCAGTTTTAAATACGAATTCAAAAATACCCAAGATGAGTTTGGAAATCAACTAAAGTTACAAAGGAAAAGGAAGGCGGCGAGTTAAGTAAGAAGAGAAGAAAGAGTTTGGGTAGTCTTAACTTTAAAAATTCCATCTAACCTACCATTACCCAAGCCTAACATTTACAAGCACGAGAAAGACTGGCGATCTTGAAGGTTGGAATTTACTACATTAGTGGAATCCAATATGAACAACAAGCGTATGGAATTTGGAAACTATTCAAGGATGACTTGTGAGAGCCTCGAGGGGTTAAGCGGCTTCGCTAAAATTGAGGAGAGAGAAGACTAACCTACTCTTGACGAGGATCGATTGACTATCTTGTTTATAAAACAAATTCAACAAATTTAGTTATGTACACACGATTGAGTAGAAACTAACCTTTATCTGGGCTTGAAGCTAAATATATAATAAACGAATGCAATTTTAGTTTTTCAATTAAATTGGTTGCAACTGCAGAACAAAACAGAAAAATGTCCTTTTGTTTGAGGAAAAACAAATCTTTCTTTTCTTTGCTTGAGGATAAGCAAAATTTTAAGTTTGGGGGAGTTTGATGAGCTTAAAAGTCATCTATTTTCAGTCCATTTTTCCCTGATTTATTTTTATTCAAAAAAGTGATTTATGCGGGAATATGGAATATACTTCCTGGCTGGCGTGCGACGGAGGAATTCAAAGAAAGCATAAATTGCGATAAAGGAAGCGAGGAATGTGGGTGAGCGATCTTGATATAGCGGGTGAAGAAATTGCAGCAGGAGAGGTGAAAAAAGGATTAAAGGATCTGATGTCGTGAAACACCATTGTCCGAAATACATATTAAGGTTACAACTACAAGCTCGGTCGCAGTGACAATTGAAAATAAAGCGAGATGGGTGTGAAGAAAAACTCAAGTCGACAACCGGGAATTGATGAAGAAGAAGACATAATGTGCGCGACATCATTCAGAGAGGTCGCGACAGGATTAAACCGATACGGTGGACAATGAGTCGCGACGCGCTAAAAAGTTGCTTCTGTGAAGATAAACAATTGGTGAACATTTAAGTGCGACATTTGGATCTGTGCGACATCAACCTTCGAATCGAGAGAAAGCGTCAGCGACATCGGTTTACGCAAAGAGCGAGTGCGGCATCATAAATAATTCGCGACATCGATTGCATTAAAAGTCGCGACAAGATCGAAGCTGTCGCGACATCGGATACACTAGAAAGGAAGTCGGCGACATCACTCACTTGATCGCGACAAGCAGTTGTAAGAAAAGGTCGCGACAACACCACGATTATCGCGACATCAATTGCGGAGCTTGAAGTCGCGTACGTCGGTCGCCGATCGCGACAGCGGGACGAATTGGCGACATAAAGTGATCCGCGACATCAAATACGAAGAGTGAGGTGCTTAGCGTCGATGTTATCGCGACATCGGATCAAAGAGCGAAGTACGACAAGGTACAGCTATCGCGACATCGGTTTCACCCAAAGACATGTCGCGACAAGCAGACCTGCGTGAGGCGGGAGCGACAGAAGTCGACAATGAGTAGATGTCGCGGTATCGACAACCAGCCCAGGCGGTCGCTAAAGTCTAAAAGAGGTGCATCGAAATTTATGGCTTTGACTTCAGAACCCTATAAATATGTATGTACGCTCTTTTGAAGGAGCGGCTCGAGGGCGACAGAGAAAGAGGGTCTGGGTTGCTAAAGGCTCCTGTATTTTAATTTTCTTTTATTTTTAGATTAGTTCGTATTTTTTGTTTTAAATTGGATGCGAGCGTTAGGCATTGAGTTTTTAGTGAATGCGATTTATATTTCTTCAAATTGCGTACGGATTGTTTGATTCAGGACAAATTTTGGATTTCGAACTACCAGTTTCCTCATTACAGTGGTTTCTTGATCAGCAAGCCAATGTATGGTGTAATCAGTAGTTTAGAAACCCAGCTTCCATTGAAATGACTATATCGTCAGAAATTATCTTTCCTGCATAATTTTATTCATCGATGATGAACTTCAGTTTGTAAATCTACTTGCTGGTTTTGTTTGTTTTGTGGAATTGATCCCAATATCAGTGTCGCCTACCCATAAGCGGGACATGCCGGTCTACGATTTACAGAGGCGCACGGTGACACCGGGAAGGCATTCTAAGAGTAATGAGCAATTATTAGACGGTATGCGAGCTTTTGCTATTAATTGATTTAATATTAATGATTAAATTAATAAATCCTCTTTTCACTTGGAGACGAGAATGAGTTGAGCGATTTATCCCAATTTAAAACATACGGAGAGTTCGCCTCGATTCGAATAGTGAATTGATCAGAGTGTTAGCAAGAGATCCCAATCAAAGGAAAGATATTGTTCTAATTTGAGGGCGAGAAACCCGTATAGTGTAAATGCGTACGATGACTAAAGGTTAGAGCTTGGGTTTGGAGTCAGATTGCCAGGTATGAAGTGAAAGAAAATAAAGAAACAAGGCGACCCAGTTAAGGTAGTTATCTAACCATCTTGAAAGAAGCATTCCCGAGGTTAGATAATGAATAGTGATTTAAGGAGAGATCCGGTTGCGTTTCATGTGTCGCCCAGACTAGTTTTTAAATGCGCCAGTTTCGCCGAAGCAAATGATGAAATCTGAAGGGAGTGATGTTTCACAATAATTTTATTTTTCAATAGCCTCTTTGCGATTCTTTATTAATCTAAATTTATTATTTTATTATTTCGTATTCAATTCATTTGTTATTAATTCAATTCTTTTTAATTTTCATTATTTAAGGCTTTCAAAAGCTGATTCAAATTGTCTATCATAGTCCAAATAGTATCGAACTTGAGTAGTCGGGGTAGTTGATTGAAAATTCTTGAGATCTACGTAGGATCGATATACGGACTAAAATCCACTTTATTACTTGTTCGACTGTGCATGCAGAATCATGGATCAAAAATAGGAAGAAATTTATCGATCTATTAAAAACCATTTTTAATCGATATACTTGTAAAGAAATAGCGAACCAAGTTTCATGGCATTCTTGCTTTTTGGGGATTAGACAATAGTCCTTTATTGTCGTGTCATAAATTTTGTTTGCCATGTCTTTGGTCAACGAACACTCTCCACTACACCTAATTGAACTTGAACCAGCTATGCAAGATTCTGGAGTAGCTACAAGCTTTCCCTTTAAAACTTTATTTAGAAAACCTCAGACATATTTGTAGTCATTATTTCATATCTTCGACCTCCATCATGTGAAATACCTAATTCTCAAGAGGGACTGCCTCCAACCATCGTTGTCTTATTGAATTTTTCAACTTTTGTTGCTTCAACTGTTCTGCACACCAAACTCTTCAATATTTTATCTTTGAATCGAGTCATAAAATTGTTAGTAATATAATGCATACACATCCTATGATAGGCATATAGTTCAAACCAACCAAGATCAACATCAGTCATCACTGCCATAATGCATGGATGTCTATTAGATATAACACAAAGTCTCCTCATTTTTTCAATACATGCCAAGAACCATGACTACCTATCAATAATCTCGCCTTCTATTATATCAAATTCTAGTTTAAATAATTGAATTTCTATCTCACCCCATAGCAATCACTAACGTGCCTTTATATCTCCCATATAAATGTGTACCATCAATACTGAGTATGAGCCAACAAAGATTGAATCCTTTAATAGATGCATGAACGCTCGAAAAACGTGGTGAAATATCTCGGTGTTTTGCATATTACTATCAATAAGTGTTTTTTGTTTTCCAAGCAATGTCTTCGTATGATATTTCATATCCAAATTTCTCCATAATGCTTACTTGAATAGTAGCTACTGACATTGTGAACTGTGCCTTAATTATTGCCTTGATATGAACAACAACTAAGTTGGAGTCTAACTGTTGATGGTCCAGATTCAAGCAAGGATTAATACATGTATGTGGACCATTATACTTATTGATAGGAAATAAATATGTATCTTTTACAACCATAGCACGGAACTTCCATGGACATTGACACTCCTTGGCCTTTTAACATCTTAACACTAGCAATTTTTTCGTAGATAAAACAATCACATACTATTGGTGTGTTTTAATAGAGTACAACTTTACAACATCTTGCAAAGCAGCTTTGGAATTAAAAACTTTTCCAACTATAAATTCTCCGCCAGTTTAAGTGTGTCTTCACCAGTAGTCAGGTCATAAAACAGCATTACCAAAGTTTTCCACATTTTTGTTTGGGGTGATGATAAGTAATCTTGAATAGGGGATGGCTCTTAGGTTCCTCGAGATCGGGTTATTTGAGACATCATGACCTGCCAAAATCCACGGGGACATATACCCGCGCTGATTCTCCCATAACTTGGTGAATAGTTAAGAAAAACAAAACATGTCCATCTCCATCACTTTTATCATCACCTTCTTCATCTTCATAGTCTTCATCATCTCTATATACTTCACATCTATAAGTTACAACAACTGGAGTGCTACTAGGCCTACACCCATAGTCCAATTCCTCAACATTATCATTTCCTCTAAGTAATAAATCTATGTAGGTACCAATTTGTGCGTACCAGGGGCTTTATTGAAACCCTCAACAACCAGCCTGGGTTGTGAAGCCTGATATAATGATGATCCATAGGGCTTGAGTGTGTCTTCATTTACAAGCCAGGACTCAAACATGCTTCCCAATGGGCAGGAGATATAATGTGGGTACGATCTCTCATGACCGGCTGTCATCTAGAAAGCGAGTCGGTTGACGACCTGAGCTTGAGCGAATATCCACCTATGGAGTCGAACACGTGAACACGAGGCGGTGGGGAGACACTTCTTGAAGCCAGATGTGGGCTACTTGGCTATCTAAAGGGAATAACATGTCATAAAGCGAACTATATTGCACTTCCACCAGTTTAGGAAGGAAATCATCTACTTCCCATGAAAAGCGGACCACCTCCCTCCTCCATAAAAGAGGAGGGAATGACAACAAAAAAGGTATGACATTCTTGACTAAAAAAGACTGATTATTTCACTCTCCAGATTCCCTGATCTAACTTAGGCATATGAGAGGCAGCGGACGCACCACCATCGTTTTCTTGTTTGTTTTGTAGGTACATGTTTGCAAGTTGATGTTTTGATGATCCAGTGACTCAGAAAATTCAAGAGACTATATTATTGATTAATTCACTTGTGGCTTAACTTGCACTAGCTCAACATACAATTCAATTTCCTTCATTCCAAATGTGTTAAACCAATTTCAACATTCAATAGACACTATTGTCTTCCCATATTGGACAAGATTGGAACCTATTTCCGCTTTTCAAGGGATACCTATAATTGAAGACTAATTTATACTTTTCTTTATCAATGCATGTCCTTAAGTATGTCATAGCTAACAACTTATCAATTATGGAATCAATCGGTACATCCAAATAATGGTAGAGCTACTAGGGCCAAATCCCCCTCCCGTAATTTTAGTTTAATCTAATGAGATACATAATACTCTATAGAGATCTCGTGATTAAAATAAATCCATAAATAGCCCTCTGTTAAACTTATATAAAGTGTTTTGATTTTTGAGGTAGTATAAGAAAAGCCAAGAAAACTCTACGAAGGGAAAGAGGAAGAAAGAATAGGAGAGAGGAAAAGAATGAATAGAAAATTTTTGTAAGTTTTTTATTATTTATCTTTTTAAAATTTCATTGAAATATTATATGAACAAATGATAAATTTATGTGTTCTTCATTTTTTAAGTTTATTATTGATGATAATCGTTTATACTTTATATTTAATATTAAATTCATTATTGAAAAAATAATTTTTATTTTTTATTTTTTGAGAGAATTTAAAATATATATATATATATATATTTCTTAGTTTATATATATATTTTTAATATGTTATGATCAGGATCAATGAATATATTGGAATTTTGGTTGGTGTTATACTTTATTATTAGAGTTTGGTTGGAATTTTACATTTTTCATTATTTTTTATTATACTAATATCATATTTATATAATATAATTTATATAAAAATAATACATATAATAAAATAAAAGTGCATCTCAAAAAAATATTGTAGAAAGAGTTTATATGAATTATATTTTTATTTTTTAAGCTTGACAGTATTATTAATAATATTATTAAGGGTGATAAGGATACGGCCGGGCGAGACATTTCGTGCGCCATTTGAAGGCGGTGAGGGCGGGTGCCACGTCCATGTCAGCCATAACGGCCCGAGCGAGCCCGACCAGTTAGGCCCGGGACATGGATTTGGGAAGAGCAGGAGGCGTACACGGCCCGGTCGAACCATATCTTTACAGATAACGAGGGGGAAGATAGAATATTCTAAAGAGACGTCCTGTCGATCCCATTCAGAATCCTATTATAAAGGGAAGGAAAAGAAACAGCAGAAGGCCCAGTTAGTTGGATGCCCCACAATAAGGGAAGGAGGATTACTCCCGAATAAACTCCTTTGACTAATCCATTGCTAAATCAAAAATTTGCATTTACATGAGAGCCTATCCTCGAAAGGGAAGAACCTAATCATCGTTGAGTGGATGTGAATATCCATTATAAATACAAAGGCGCTCCGACCACTTTAAAAGGTACGCCAAATACTAAGCAATCAGAACATTCTCTCTTTTCTCTCATAAAGAATCTGACTTAGGCATCGGAGGCGGCCCGGGCGAAGCCCTCGCCGAAGCCTGCTAGTTACGGTTCTTCTTGTAGGAGCGTGCCGCGTCGAGCACAGTAGATCGACATTGCGGCAATCCTATCGGCCCGATTCCGGTTGAAAAGGCATCATCGGTTAAGCGCGAAGTGCGTGGAAAGACAATTCCTTCATACATAAATGTGATTCTCGATTCTGATGGTATCGGCAAGGAACCTGGCGGAGTAACACTAATCCAGGAACGCGAAATCCACGGGTGATATGACGGCCAGACCCCTTGGGACGGTGGAAACAATGCAAGCCAATACAAGCGAAGTGGGCTGGCCGCCTCGTCAGCGTGCGGTGAAGAATTGAGCGGCCCACGAGGCGGAATACAACATCAACGGGGAGACCGCAGCGAACTAGGAAGGCCCGCAACCCTCCTCCTGGCGAAGAACCATGAAGTGCGACGTTCCACGAGGCATCGGCGGGCGAGTCTGGTCGAGCCAGGGGCATGGACCACTGGGTGGCCCCGGCGGGGGAAAGCGGCCCATGCGGGAGGCGGCTCGTGGATGACGCTAGATCACCCTCATTGGGGAAACCCGAGGGAACCGGTCGTGGGAGGCCGGAGGTTGAAACCTTACAAGAGATCATCCGCGTGAAGGAAGGTAGCGGCGAGCCCCGGATACTATGACACCGCAAAGAACTAATCTCTCACAACCGAGGTGCCGTGACTCTCCAACGAAATCGCACGCCTCATGTAGAAACATTCGATGGAATCAACGATCCCGCCGATCACCTCAATACTTTACAAAATTAGATGGAGCCGCATGGTAACAGACTTCAGGCGGCAGCCGCCACTACGCCAGCCGGCCACTTCGCCCGGTTCAATGTAATTCCCTTCATCTATCTCGCCATTCAGTGGAACTACTGCTGTGCCTGCCTCCCACTCTACTCCGAGCTTTAGACGCATGCAAAGCCGAGCTACCAGTATATCACTCATCAAAACAAGGATCGCAGGAAAGTCGAATCATATGTACAAAGATTCAACGCCGAGTCCCTCGAAGATAGACGCATTCACTGTACCACACATGCCTTTCATCGGTCATTCACAATCAGCGACCTTGATGTTCTCTATCCTCGGCGAACTTCTGCTTTTTGGGCATGGCCGAGGTCTCGCCAGCGTGCATAAACGGCGAGGAGGCCCTCATATCAAAGAAGGAGAGCTCCTCCGCCCGCAAAGAAAAAGGGACGACAGACAGACGACGAGGGCGGAGCCCCAAGAGACAAGATGACCAGAGGAAATCCCCAGGCGCAGGACGGGAGCGATCCCCTAAAAGGCGGAGTCTCGTAGACCGCCCGTCCACTGCAACCGGCTGACGCATTTACATTACCTGCCATTGCTAACGCTTCACTCCACTAACGCCTCGATCACAAGTCTCAGATGAGGTGCAACGAGCAATTCCCGAGATGGCCGACGCAGTATGAAATCGATCCCGCGATAAGGATAACACTAAGTATTGCGTAGTTCCACAGGACTATGGACACGTACCGACAACCCGTGATACAACTAAGAAAAGAAATAATATTTGATGACAAACATGATGGTTCTAAGGCTTCATATCTCCGTGAAACTGTCAATCAAACCCAAAGTCGCCCAGAACTCATAACCCTACTCTACTGCCAGAACATCCCCTGACAGGAACCAACACTCACTACCACTGAGAAATCCATGTGATCTCGTGAGGATTTTCCCAGGAGGAGAATCTAGTTCTACCGAAAAGCCCACCTACGAGCATAAGATCAGCATACGGGGAATATGCGCAAGATTCAACAATGTTAATCGACACTACTCATCACGCCTTCCGACTCAGATCCGGAAGGGTGCGCACTCTCATGACGCACTACTGTAGTCCACGCAATCAGGCCACACCACGCCACTGTGTTTTGACTGACAATGGGAGCCGCTAACATCATCTTCGTCATTCGACAAGATGGCTGGAAGAAAAGCTAGATCCCACAACATACATCCGCGGGGATTTTCGTGGAGAGAAGGTAATTTCATCATTGCTCGATTCAATCGGTGCCGACTTCAGAGAACCCCGCCGTGCAACGGATTTACAAAGAAGGTTCCTTACAGTGACGCCCCGCCACCCATAATATACTGCTAGCGCACTCCTCAACGTAATAAAAGCCATCCTCAAAGATATCACATGATAATCAACTCCCACAAAGGAATGGAGCCTGGATTTTACCCGAGGAAATTGGGCAAAAGCCGTAGAGTGTTACATAACCCCATGAAACAAAAGGGCCACTACGTGAATCGCCACGAGCTTGATACGCGACGAGGTGCTCACCCGACCCGAGCCCTCAGAGGAACTAGAACTCCGCGGCTACCGATGACAACCTGCACATCTAGCCTATATTGGCTCCAAACTACCAAAGGATCTCAAAGGCCTCCCACCCGGCCAGACTTTAATTGCAGATTTTTCGCATGGACGCAGTGCATATGGGAGGAATCTACCGCAATAATCACTCATAAATCACACTAAATTCCGCCCTTCAAACCGGCGAACAACAATTAGGAGTTTCGCAGACCAAAAGACAAATATCAACGAGAAGTCGTAAACTCTTCCGCCAGGATTTATAAGAGAAGTAGAATACCAGTGGGCAGCTAACGCTGTAATTCGTCAAGAAAGCCAAACCCGCATGGCTACCCGCATCAACTTCATCGACATAACAAAGCATGCCCGGCGATGCTCTACCGAGACCACCATCGCGGACGCCACAAGAGTTACTTAACTACTCGGGCCACGGATGCATTTCGCCATAACCGATCGCACGGACTCGCGACTGTGAAAGATTCCCCGCTCGTCACGCGCACAAGGAACTCAACGTTATCTCCGTGAACGCCGTTTGACTCAAAAGAATGCGTGGAGCAACCTACTATAGACTAGTGAACCTGATGTTCCAAAGCGTATCACGCAACAATGAGGCATACATGATCATATGTCGTGAAGTCCACTGTCCGATCGCCATATCACCCATCTCTCCGAGGCATTCCGCATCCCGAGGAATTATAACATGGTACTTCGAACCTGCTCAAAACAGACCTCGTGTGTCACAGGAAAATGCTCTATAGTTAACCACAGGAATCGAGGCGAATCCGCATAAAATAAAAGTATCGCTTCCACATGTCGTCGCTTTCAGGAATAAAGGAAGGAGGTCCAATACTGTGAAGGGAAGTCAGCCTTGTCGCTTTCTGCATCCGTGAGCGAGTGATAAATGTTAGCCTTCTTCCAAGTTCAAGAAAGCTTTCAAAGGGGAAGAAAATGTGAAAGAGGCATTCACAGATTAAACATACCCGAGTTCTCCTCCCATTCTAGTAAGTCCCACAAGGAGAACTCCTCACTTTGTACTTTCACTGCATCGTATTCAACCAAACAAGCAAGACTACGAGACAAAGAGCGAGTCCAAGACCCAAACTTATTTTTACTGCAATGAGCCTTGAGAGGAGCAGAGAGGTACCCTTTAGAATGGAAAAGTTGATACTAGCACTCGTGATCTGCACTTAAGCTCCGTCCCTGTTTCTGTGCCTCACACCATAGAAGTCCTAAATCGAGTACCCAATGAAGCAGGTATTACACAAACTTAAGTCTCCGGTTGATGAAGGGCCAGAGCTGCTTAGTCACAACAGCACACGCCGAAAACTCGCTATAAAGGGACAGGTCCTAGCCGACTACATGGAATTCCGCTCCGATAGAGCCTCACGAGCCCACACACGCAGGATTCACCCACCCATATGGAAATCCTCCATGGAGTTTCCAAACGCATGCGGAGCGTGAGCAGCTTAACTCACCTCACCGTATGGGATAGACATCGAATACGCACCAGTTCGGGTTCCATGCTTCCAACAACGGCCGGCACGCAGGTCAAGAAGCAGCTCTCAACCCGCCCACCACAGAGGTCTACCAGCCAGAGGTCTGCTGCAAAGTGACTTAACCGGTGGTGAGGTGATCAAGATACATACGAGGCCAAAAGTGAGACGATGGTTCTATATCTCCAAAGGTCCGTGATTTGCTAAAAAGCTCAGATTGGTTCCTCCGGTCAAGTACGCCCCAAAACAGAGAATACTCCAGCCGACGCTCTGCAAAACTAGCACTACTGCAAGAAGATCTCATGTCAACGCCGTCGAATACCCAGTAGAATCCCCATCACCCTTACAGCATGGTGGTCGCCAAATAGGATCCGCGCGAACTGATGCACTTATCTGGGGATTATATTAATGACTTTAACCCCACTTGATTTAATTCTGAAGAAGGCCAAGATAAGAGTGTTGGTCTTCCAAAGCCTACTAATCACAAGGGTAGCCTTTATGCGAGGATTCTTCACACCTTCCCCGAAATGCATGAAGGAGAAGACACCGGTATGTACTAAGGGAAGTACACGGCTGGCATATGCAGCAACTGGCATCTATCGAACGCTAGCGTAGAAAAGTTTCGAGGCAAAGATTACTATCGCCTACTTATTACTTAAAGATGGACCACCTAGTCAAAGACAAGATAACCGCCAGAAATACGCCAAAATATCACGCCTCCCGTCGAGCCCCTAACATCAATCACCGTACCGCCCTTCCAAAGAAGTAGGCTGGATATATTGCCTTACCATTGGCAAGAGCCAAATGTAAATTCTATAATCGTCGCAGATTATTTCACCAAGTGGGCCGAGGCCGAGCCCTAGAGCCACGACATGCAATGTAAGAGACAACTTTGTGTGGCGAGAGCCATCATATGCGTTCAGATCCCAAGAGCCCTAGTATCGATAATGGAAAACAGTTTGATAACACCAATCAGGATTTTTGAAGAGCCTTAATTAAAAATTATTACTCGTACCAAGACACTCATAATCAACGGACAGTCAAGTCACCATCGAACTCTTAAAGTCGCCTTAAAGACCAAGCTAGAACATCTTAAAGGAAGTTGGGTAGAATACTCCCGAGGTACTACGGGCTTACAGATCTATTACTAACCGCAACCTGGGAGACCCTATCTGCTCCCAGCTCGCATGTACAGTGAGCCCCGTCGAGGTCGGAATAAAATCTCCTAGAGTCGAGTTAGCATCAGAGGAGCAAAATGACGAGGCCTCGCTTCAACTTGGAACTCCCGGATGAAAAACGGAACAAAGTTCAACAATGCATTTAAGAGTACTGGCTGAAGACAAATGTACTACAACCGCAGAGCCAAGCTCCGGTTACATACCGGATTCGTCTAAAAGCTTCATCAAGGAAGAATCCAACGCACGGGAAACCAGCCCTAACTGAAGGTCCTTACATAATAACCCAGTCACGACTGTGCAATTAAGTGAGCTCCAAATGGCAGAGGGAAAATCTACACATACATGAACGAGCACTGCTGCTGACAAGGAGACAATCTACTTGTAATAAACCTTATCACCTTATGACTTAGCCCAACACTGGCAATTTAGTATCTCAAACAAATCCTATATATAAAGAAATATACACAAATGAGAAAATTCATAAAAATAAAAGTCCCTCTTATTCCAAATGAATCATATCATTCACATAACGCTGGTGTCCTTGATTACATCTTGAAAACACTCAAGATACAATCACAGAAAAAAAAAAAAAAAAAAAAAGAGGAGACAAAAGAGAAAGATGCACAAAGAAAAAGAGGGGTGATAGGAGAAAAGAAAAGAGGGGGAAAAAGATGGAGACAAAGGAGCAAGAAAGAAAAGAAGGGAAAAAGATGGAGATAAAGGAGAAAGAAAGAAAAGGGGGGAAGAAGAGGTGTAGAAAGGAGGAGGAAGAAGATAAAGAAAACAGAGTAGAGCAACAAGAAAAGATGCGCCACCCTCTCCGACGCACCCCCACCGAAAGCTAGGAACACATGACCTACAAAGGAGACTAGGAAAACACAACTCCTACAAATGAAGACCCGTAAGGTCGATCCAAAGCAAGGCCAGAGGAACCTTTCCCAGCCATATAAAACAATCGCCGAGCATCCATCCTTGTGCGGTCTCATCCACTCACCGTGAAAAGCAGACCCTAAAAGCATAAGATACGTATAAAACATGCTTCACCATTTATATGAGTCAAAGCGCCAAAATTCACGCAATCTGCTCCAGATTCTCCATAACCAAGATTAATGACTGCTCGCCCCTTCGAGGACATGCGAGGCGCCTCACCACCAAAGCTCTTCACATACCAAAAACTGCGCGAGGCTGGCTCTACCACCAAAGCCCTCTCGCACACCCGAAAAGTCACGATAACGCACTGGCCCACTCTTGACGAGCTCCCCATCAAGACAGCCACGCCTCAAGAGTCGACCACCAGCCACATCGCCACCCTACTTCTTGAGTCACCAAGGCCACAGCCACTAGGAGCCCAACTGAGCTCACTTTGACGAGTCTTCTACTCAAGACAGCCACGTCGCTCAAGAGTCGACCTGTACTCAGCCACATCACTAATTCTACTGAACCACCACATTACAAACAGAGTTCGGGGCTTGTTCACTTTGACGAGCCCATCCACTCCTGCACAGCCACGCTGCCTCAAGAGTCGGGATCACCGGTGCCATCGCCACTCCTACTTGAACGCCACTGGGCCACAGCCACGGTGGAGCCCAAATAACACTCGACGAAGCCTCCACGCACCTTACGCACGTGGGCTCATTCCCATAATTCACCGATCGAGGCTCATCCTCAACCTGATGGACGAGCCCCCTTACTATTCCAAAGTGATTTGAGCCTCACGCACCTGCATGCATCTGCTCATGCTTACACCACTCGACGAGGCTCATCCCTCAACTCCGATGGACGAGCCCCTACTATCTCTGAATGATTCAGTCCTCACGCACCCGCATGCATCGCCCGCGCTTACAATCTACACCACGAGGCTCATCCTCAACCCCGCATGGACGAGCCCCTACTATTCCTGCAAAGCGACGAGCCCTTCGCCGCAGCCCGCATGCATCGCCCATGCTTACAATCCATAATCGACAGGCTCAACTCAACTCGTATGAACGAGCCCCTACTATTCACTTTGATTCCAGCCCTTTCACGTGACCCGCATGCATGCTCATGCCTACACCATACTAACGAGGCTCATCCTCAATCCTCCGATGGACTTGAGCCCCTACTATTCCAAAGGATTTAGCCCTTCAGCCAGCAGCTCCGGCATTGCATTTCCGCCTCATACTTTACAATCCATACGACTTGAGGCTCATCCCCAACCCAAATGGACGAGTTCCTCTACTATTCACTTCTCGACGAGCCCCTTCCGCTACACTCCGCACGACTTGCCCTTCGTGACACCACATCGACGAGGCTCATCCCCATCCCATGGATCGAGCCCCCACATTCACTTTGACGTTCTTCACGCACCCGCATCGACTGCCCTTCCTGCACAATCCATACTGACGAGGCTCATCCCCAACCCGATGGATCTATCCCTACTATCCACTCTTCGACGAGCCCTCTCACGTGACTCCGCACTGACTCCGCCCTTCGCACAATCCATTGACGAGGCTCATCCCCAACCCGATGATGCTCTACTATTTCACTTTGACGAAGCCCTTCACAGACCCGCATCGACGGCCCTTCAGACAATCCATATCGACGAGGCTCATCCCCCAACCCGTATGGACGAGCCCCCTTACTATCCACTCGACGATCCCTTCACGCACCTGCATTTCGACGGGTCTTCGGCACAATCCATTGACGACTCATCCCCAACTCCGCATGGACGAGCCCCAACTATTCAATTGATCGAGCTCCCTTCAATGTGACCTGCATTCACTCGTCTTTCTCGCACAATTCATATTAAACAAGGCTCATCCTCAACTCCGTGATGATAGCCCCTACTACTTCCATACATTGACGAGCCCTTCAACGACTTCAAACACTGCCCCTCCTACTCATTTACGAGCCCCTCACCGACTCCGCATGCACGGCTCCTTCGCACATAATTCATATCGACGAGGCCTCATCCCTCAACCTCGGGACGACGAGCCCCCTTACTATTTCATATCAGACGAGCCCTTCACTGGACTTCAAACAGACGGCCCTCCCATTCATTTACGCAGCCCCCACCGCACTCCGCATGACGCTCCTTCAGACAATCTGAGATTACTATCCCTATGAACCCATGGGACTGAGTCCCACTATTTGACTCGCACTGACACTCACCTGCACTGACGCCCTTCGTACACCATATCGACGAGGCTCATCCTTCCACTTTGATGGACGCCACTACTATTCATGTTGACGAGCCCTTCACGACCCGCATGCATTTTGCCTCTTCAGATAATTCATCGACAAGGTTCATCCTCAACCTGGGATGACGAGCCCCTACTATCCACACTGGACGAGCCCTTCACTAGACTCCAAACAACGGCTCCTTCCTACTATTTACACGACCCAGCCTTCCTGCCACGCCCCATTCAACCACACTGCGAGCCTCCATCAACAAATTCACAGCACGAGCGCCCACTCGCCTCCAAGCACGACGACCTCACCCACAAAACCAGCCAACACCCCGCCGACGACGCATACACAGCCCAATCCGACGAAGGCTCCACCACTCCAACCATATATAGGAACCAAGCGCCTCTAAACAGATAGCACGCAAAAATTTCAAATGATATTACCTAAATTGTCGAGACCTTCAAACTCCAAGTTACACAAGCCAGAAAAAGAATAAAGATATCTCAAATAGAACACAAGTTTTCAAAAATGGGTATTTATCGAAGGAAGGCTACATAAGTATCAGGCCCTGTGCCCAACAAAGTATGGAGGCTTACACTGTGAAAGCATAAATGAGTCTAAGAATTTAGGTATCGACATGAAGAATGAGAAGGGATCTCATTAGGAGCACCAGCTCCCGGGAATAATTTGTACTAAGACCCTCCGCCTCCTCTACTGGAGGTCGTTGAAATCTAGATCCGAGTACGCCCCGAATCCGCTTCCGTCAAAAGCGAGCCACCGGGGAGCCCATCGAGCACTGGCCTTGATTCGTAATTGTTTGATAACTTCGCCCTTCGAGTAACTATGTCAGATTTATTGATGAAGATTCTCAGGTGAACCACTAGCATTCCACGCCACCCGCCTTGATACAAATTTATGTTCTTCAAGACTCACACGAGCGCCTCACAACACTCGCCTCTCCGCTTCCTCGCGACAAGCAATTCCCGAAGGTTTTTCTTCGCGCTAAATCATCAGAACCCCACGCAGCCTCCACTAAGATTCAACACGCCCGAGGTGATGAGCTCCTCCTAACCATTTGAAGCCCATTCTCGATGTATCTCAAACTCTCCCGAGTCCTTCACTAACTCACTCGCGCAAATGAGCTCACTTCTAATCCTCCTTCAGAGACTAACTCGCCGCTAAATCAAGCCCGACTGTTTCTATTGTTTCGCCGAAAGCACGAATGATGAAGTGTGCTTAAGATCGACTTGCCGCTTCTATTTCTTCGCCAATGTCGCGCCTCGTCTCAGCCTCGCCCGCCGCATAGAGAAGCCACTCGCTTATAAATCCGCGATTCACATGTTTTTCATTCACATTCCATCACAGTTCTTCAAATGGGTGGCGTAAACGCGATGTCGACACAAAACATAGTGTTCGTAATGCAACGCTACGGAACCAACATAATTACAGACGCATCAAGCAACTCTCGAAAAGACAACGCAAAGCTTCCACTGAACCTGCACCTTCGATCCCCCAATGTCGACTCCGAGAATGGATGACTAAGATTTTACTGCAAGTTCGGCACCTAGAGACAAAAGAAGCCCCGACAGCACCATTTTGCTTCGATTCTTTTCGGGCTCCACATCCCGAGGAGGTGACTGGCATTGTCGAAGGCTGGATTCCATACTGAGAAGAGCCACGGCGCCGGTGATCACAGACTTGAAAACCTCACTCGACGACAGAAGCCAGAGAAGACAGCGAAGGTCAAAGCTGCAGGCGACGCACTCCCGCTTCCATGTGGACAGGAGAAGAGGGGGACACGCCTCGTATCTGAGCCTTGGCCAGGCTGATGCCCTCCTGCTCCCGGTCAGAGAAGGAAGGAGACACCTCCTAACTTTCTCGAACTCGTCGAACCCATCATTCCTTTCAGAGGAGTCCAAATCTTTTTCTTCACACCGGCTTCCAGACGTCACCCCCAAATGAACTAAAATCTCTCCCCGGCAGAGGGCAAGAAGGCCCAAAGGAAAAACTCCAAGGGTAGAAAGATACTGGGGCCTCAAAATAAAGAGAACGCAGCAACAAAATTAGAGGAACTAGAATGTTCGACTTTATCACTTCCGTATAGGAACGAAAGCAGAGATTCTCCAACGCTAGAGCCACAAAGAAAGATCTTCGTCGCCGAGGTCAAGACGAAAGATCCGGGAAGCATAAGGAAAAGCCAAGGTCAAGGCCCGATCGCCTTTAGACAAATCAAACCAAAAGTAATGCAACACTCACGGCTGCCATCGTGGGGCGCCCACGCCCCAGTACACCTGGTATCATCCCCGGCCACGGAGTCATACTCCCACTGAACCACTAACGAAGAAATATCGCCCTTTCCAAGACTCGGCATAAGAAGGGAAGGTCCGAGGATCACTGTAGGAGACCCAACGTCTGAAAATAAAATAAAACCTCCTCAGAAGAGCTTCATCTGGATCGAAAAGACGAGAAACAAAGAGCCACATCGGGGGACGCAAACCCTCCGTCCCAAAAAGACCAATAAAACCAACTAAAATACTCCCAACCATCGGGAGCCAACCGAAGGGCAAGCAGATGCTGAAATGCTGAAGAACTTTTATGAAGGGATGCAAAGGAAAGTGAAGGTCAAGTATTAAAAGCAACTTCAAAAAGGCATTCATACTGTGCACCTGAGGTGGTGTAAAGGTCAAAACATCCGGACCATATTCGACACTGTGGGAGAAATGAAGTAACGCCAGCAAAAGGGTAGGATCTACATGAAGGACTACTAATCTTTACCAGTGGCTCCACCTCGCGGCACGCCGAATCTACATTCCGAGAAGTCCGACCCTTTAGGATTTTTGATCGGGGTTTATCTTCTTTTTACCTCTACCTATGAAGTGGAGGCGCCTTCAAGAGCAAACGAGGCCAAACGACCGCCAACAAACGGAACGCCCAAATTTCGCCGACCAGATCAACGTAAGAGCCATCGATGATACGCAAAGAGGAAGAACGATTCGACCCATGACGGCAACAAGATAAACGAATCCGCACGACCGAATCCCTGTGAGCTCGTCAGATCAATCGAAAGAAACACAACAGATTTTAGACGCGGTCGAAATGAGAACCCCAAAAGGACCCAAATACTAAATGCATGCAGAGAAAATCCGTAATCGAAATACAAGAAAGCCAAGAAATATAAAGACAAAGTGAAGTTATGAGGCCAAATGTTTAACTCCAAGGTCGATGAAACAAGGAAACAAAGGAGTATGAAAACAAGCGCGAAACTCAAGAGCCATCAACGCACCAATGCATTTACTTACCTGGCCAGCACTAATCCACAAATCCAAGCGCACTCCGGAAATAACAACCTTCGCAGGATTAACATGCCCCTCGCCCACGCAATCCGCACACAAGGGCCGGGGGCAATCGATAGTGGATACGTAACCCGCCGCATTTCATTCGGCCACCCCAAGTATGCGAGGATCGTGTCACGCCCATGTCCTTCCATAATACCGAACAGCGCTCCACTCAGCAAGAACATGATTCGAAGAACGGAAGGCCCATACACTACAATAAACCATATCTTTACAAATAATGTAAGTATGTATTATCTCCCTAAAAAAGATTCTATTCATTCAATCAAGTCCTATTATAAGTGGAAGGAAAAGCAATTAAGATCGTTAGTTGATAATTTAATAAGGAAGGAGGATTACTCCAAATAAACTCCTTCGACTAATCCATTACAACTCCATACGACTACATGAGGAAACCTATCCTCCAAAGGGAAGAACCCCTAATCATCGCTCAAATCGATGAATATCCATTATAAATACAAGGCCGTCCAACACTGTACAGTACGCCAATACTAGCAATCGTAACATTCTCTTTCCCTTAAAGACCGACTTCAAAGATCTGGCTACTCGCTAAGCCCCTCGCCGCCCTCTTCGGTTTCCGGGCCCTTCTCAGAGAACGTGCCGCAGATCGAGAGCCCTCGTAGATCCACATCGCAAAGAATCCTACTCCTGCACCCTGGGGCCCGATTGAAAAGGCATCACCAAAGGGATAACCTTGATCATGTAACTCGACTCGCCATTGCATCCAAAGACACAATAACAACTTTGTTCCCAACATATTTCAGTCCTTATAGTTTTTCAATTATAAAAACATATCAAGATAATAGTGGAATCACACATTTTTTATCTACACAAAATAAATTAGATTGATGATACTCTTGACATATCAAATATTAAGGTACAAATTCTTTTAGGCAAAAGATAATATTATTACCAAATGTCATTCATAAGAAGACACACTAAAGTACACAAGTTTGGAAAGAAACCAACAATGCAATTTGATTGAGAGTAGTGTTTAGGGCACCAATATTACAATCTACTCATATATGCAACAACCAAATCTAGTTTCCAAGAACCCCATTAATTCCAATTGAATTGAGAAAGAAGGAAGATAGATAGCTTGCAATCATAAAGAAAAGAAAATATGCAGTTAGTGAGACCACCAACCAAGTCATATTAAAGTATCTCCATGTTTTCCACTTCAAATAATAATGTCTTGAATACTAACCAAAGCAAAAGGAGAAGACCTTTTTATTAAAGATCCATCATCAATAAATCATCATGTCTTGCCAAAAAAGCCTGGATAATTCAGGGATAAGAAAACCCTAATCCTCGTTCACATAAAACTTTGTTGTACTAACTTTAAAAATTCTATGTCTAAAGGTATTTAATAACATTAATGCTAGTCTCATAAGAATCAGTATGAGTTAATATTGTTCCGTTTGGACTTCTCCTCCATGAATGGCTTGTGGGAGGTCAATCTACATCATAGTTCTTGCAGAAGGAGAGGTATTTTCCAAGTATGAGACATAGCTATACCCTTAATTTCCTCTTTATATCGACACAAGGATTGATAGGATTCTAGTCCTAGCTTAAGTTTATTCTTTAAATTAGTAGTAGATAAACCGAAGCCAAAGGAAATTAAATTTAGGGAGGGGAGTACTGCTCATTAGTTAATGAATAACACCAGTTTCTTTGGAATAAACTTTGTTAAGCCAGAACATAGGATTAGCTAATGAACTAGTTAGTTTCTAATTGAAGACATAGTCAAATAAATATCAAACAAATGTACTAAAACTAAACCTTAATTGGCTAAGTCAAGAAATTCTGTTCATAATCCAAGTCTTCTCTTGTTCCACCATTTTTTTTTTTGGTAGAAATAAACTAATCTACCTTATCCAGTTCGGAGAAACACAAGAAAACCAAGATTCCCCATCCGTTACTACATTTCGGAGGAAAAGCAAATAGGTTCTACCAATCTTAAAAGCCCTATTGATCAAAGGAGAAATAGGTTATTTGTTATGGAGGATAAATGCATTGATCGGAATAGAGTAATTGGTCTAAGCAAGCGTAAAAATCACCACAAAAAAAGCCCTAGAGTCTTAGTTGCCTGGAAGAGGAGGAGAGGAGGAGAGAAATGAGAAGAGTCAACTCAAATTAAAACAAGAATGCGATAAATATTAATTACGCGATATTAGTTTTACACAAAGTCGTAAGACGAGCATTCAAATTTTTTTAAGTAATATCAGAATTAATGATCACAACATTTAATTTTTTAGTTTCGACATCGTATTTCAAATGCATTTAATGAGACCAATCTTTTTTTAGTCAATGTCATACAGAATCATGATAACTTAAAATTTTTTTAACGTCATACTGAAAGATTGGGGACATTGTTTACGCAGACGCACGCGCTGTGACGCATTCAACAGACAGCTTAAATTTTCAACCTATTTTAATTTTAAAACATTAAACTATTTTGGGAAAAAACTCCAAAGAAAATGCACTATCTTTGTATATTGCATACTTGGGTTCTGTTTTTTTACCTCGTCGCCTTAACAGTACACTAAAACATAATTTCCCCTTACCGCATAGATAAAAGTCAAACTTTTAGAAGAAATTAAAACCCGAGAATTTAATTCTCAAATCCCCAATAAATTAAATTGACAAAATCTTATTTTCTACGTCCTCATTTGAGCTTGTACGTTCTAACACAATGGAGTGAACATCAAGGCAAATCAACCAGTCCAAAGCCCTAAAAAAACCCATCAAACAACCTCCAATGGATCAACAACAGCAACAACTGTATCAGTATCATCTTCAATCCTCTCAGCCCTATGATCAATCTCAAGTTCAAGCCTACGATCCATCCTATTACACATACAATCAAGAACAGCAATATGGGTACTATCCACAACCATACGCCACTGATTCCCAGAATCAGCAGCAGCAGCCCACTTCGATTCACCCTCCTGGGGTCCCAATTCCGCCTGAACCTGCCCACACGGTAGGACCTGACTATGCCCATTTGCAGGCTTCCCACGATGGTTATTACCCACAGGCAGTTCATGGGGGGCAGCATCATCATCATCATCAACATTTGGGTTATCCCAATTCGGCTCAAGCTGGGTCTAACTTATTCCAGATGGCGGGAAATATGGATGCGGCGGCTCAGGGTTCTGTGGAGCAGTGGCAGTTCAATAATGGAGGTTTCGGTCCTGGTCCTGTTCGCCCACCGGTAATGGGTTTGTTTTTAATTTTAATCGTATGTTGCTCAATTTTATAAATTATTCCGTGTGTTTTTTGAATTAGGGTTTTGATTGTGTAGCCTTGACATTGCTGGGTTTTCCCCTTCTTTTTGGCATTTGCGAATTTTAGTGTTTGGGTCTTAACGGATTTAATTGTGATTTCTTGGTTTCTTCAATGTCTGACTCTAGATTTATCTGGGTTTGGTATTATTTATGTGTTGTTAACTATTTTTCTTAGTGTTGAATTGTGCATTTTCCCTGAAATTATCAATTTATATGTCGTTAGTGGCTAATATGATAATCATTATTGGGATAATGTGAGAGTTTCATTACTTTAATATGTATTTTGTTTATTAGTTTTTCTCCTTTGAATAATGCTTTTTGTTCTTGTGGGGGTAAAAGGAGGGGATGATTTTTCGCATGGATGTTTTTTTTTTTATCTTGAGGAAAAAGAGTGTGATTGACCATTTACTAATTCATTGCCCTAAGACTAGAGTTTTATGGGAGTTAGTTTTCTCTCTTTTTGGAGTGATTTGGGTCATTTCTTTGATGGTAAAAGAGACCTTACTTGGATGGTTTGGTTTGATTGTTGGTCAAAAGCGGATGTAGGTGTGGAAGGTGTCTCCCTTATGTATTTTTTTGCCGCTTTGAAAGAATAGAATGCCTTTTGAAAACGGGGATCTTTCTATTAAAAGATTGAAGAATTCTGTTGTTTGTAGTTTATGGTTTTGGACCAAGATGTTTATAGATGAAGGACCTCTACCTTTAATCAATTTTTTTGGATTGGGTGGGTTCTAGATGATGGAGGATGGGTTGTTTTGATATTTTTCTGTTTTTTCTTTTGTGCCCATAGGCTCCTAATTTTGTACCTTCTGTATGCTTTATACAGTCCTTTGGGCTTTTTTGTCTCAATCTTTTCATGTGTTTATCTATCCAGAACACAAAAAAATTATGCAAATCATATTAATATAGATTTAATTTAGCTTTGGGCAAGTGTAAATGGGGGAAGCCCTAGGAATTTAGATTTTTTGCCCCCAAAATGGAGGTGGTATGGATAGGGAATGTATGTCTGGACAGAGACATAAGATTTCAAGGCGGGAACAGTGAGAAATTATTATAAGTTGTCTCTGAATGACTGCAACCATTTCTTTTGATGGGCAAGAGTAGATGAATTCCAACAGAAACCATGCTTATTGGTGGGATTAATGTTATATTCCTAAGGATAGGAGAGAGATTGGGAAGTGATAGTAAAAAGCTACAAGAAAAAGAATTCCTGTACCCAAGAGACCACCAACTGTCAAAAAAAAAAAAAAGCAGTCCTGGCAGTGCCTTCTTATTAATAGCCATGGCAGTCCAGCACATGTTAAAGGACGTGATCTCTTCAACGAAGTGTCAGCTTTGGAACCTCTAAATAACCATGCTAAACTACCAAGAAATAGTTTTTCTTTATGTTATGCGGAAGAAACTTATCGACAAGTTCATAGTATTAACTTCACATGTAATTATATATTAGTCAGAAACGTTTTCTGTCATTCATCGACCTCCCCACGGAAGTGTCTCTTTAACCTCCTCAAGAGGACGATGAGTGGATATAACCACTGAACTTAAAAATCTTTGGGCCTGGAGTACTCTTGATAACAAAAGTTATCAACTCTATGGTAGAATGACATCTTTCTCTTTATCATTATACAAAGTGCCAAGGAAAATAGTCTTTATGACAGACACTTTCTATCTCTTGCATTGAGACAGCGTAAAGAAAGTGACACTTTGACTGAAATCACCAAAATAATGTGTATGCATGTGATGTTGACAAATATATAGTTGAAGAAAAGAGATTTCATTTGTAAAACTTTAATACTGAATTGTCAATGGGTCCAATTGCATAATGCTGCAGTATCATGCAACATAGATTAGTAATCCTCGTTTTGAAATTATTTTGTATTTTTGTTCCTGAAAATTATTCACTGAGGTTGTTGTCTTCTAAGGTTTTTAATTGTTTTCTTTCCCAAAACTCTTCTTCTTTTACTCTGACTTCTGCATGAGTGTTGTATACATTGTGCATACATGGTTAATGACTTATTCTATGTTTTTAGTAGCTTTGAATAATATTATGCTCTTTTTTTTCTTCGTATTGATGTGGCATTTCGTGTTACTTTCTTCACTGTTAAAATTTTATACTTTTATCTTTATTCAAACTGCATGCATAGGTTGCGCCACACTCACCTCAGGAAATAGGCCCTGGCCTGCATTTTGTGTCTGGCTTTGGCATACTTTTGCTCCTTAGGCATGCCTTAGGCCTTTAATAAGCATGCTGCATCGCTTGTGTTGAAAGTAGTCATCATCATTATGATCATCAATACATACCAATATGTTTGTTTAATTTGGCAACGAAAGGTTCTTTCTTTTTTGTTTCTTTTATAACTATTTTCACTGGCTTATTAAATGTCTTTAGCTTGGCTAGGTTTCTCTGGTTGTTAAATCTCTTTTCAATGAATATGGAATGTATATATTGAAAACCTTCTTAATATGTGGTTTGAAGGGGTCTTTTGGGGGGTCGTTGTTGTTATATTATCATTGGGAATCTTATCCAGCTTAACTTATATGTTAGTTGTCCGTAATAGTGTTTTCTCTGTCTCCTTGTTGCGCCTTAGAGAACATATGAAACGTGAAGGTCCAAATTTATCAAGCATGAATTTTAGATTTCAGGATGTTAAATTTCTACAATGCATCACATTCTACCAAGACACAAGGGAATTTTAGATTTTATTGAAATTTGAGTTTGGACGAATAAGCTATCTAACATGATTACTGTTTTACCTTGAGGCACACAAACAGCCTGTTTCTCAACTTGGCTCGACTCTGCTCAGCTTGTTTACTCCCAACCTTAAGATGTTTGTTTGACAGAAGAAGTGCTTAGTTACAAGTGTGCTGATTTGAAGATTCCACTCTTGACATGGTACATATATTTTACACATGGGAGTGAATTTCTTGTTAGGTGCTCCTTTGATCTCCTACAGAAATATAATTGAGAATTTGAGACGATAGGGCTGATTTGTCCTAATTCCTCAGCACTACTGTCTAGTTACTCTTCAAAGATGAAGAAAAGGGTTCTATAAACTTGGCACAGAGCCCTGAAGCAACCATATAAGACTTGCCCTTAATAAGATCTTCCACCTCTGTGAATAAGGCAAATGTGTCTATTGCTTTAGGTGCCGACTTATTGATGCCACACTAAGGGAAAATGGTTGCTTTAGAGTTCATGTGAGCTTGTTGGCATCATCTGATATGCTCTTTTAGATCAAGTGATCACCATCTTTTCCAAAACTTGTGTGTTAGCTACCGTGCTGACTCACTTAGTTGGATGTGATTGTTATCATTTGGTTTAGCATTCAGCTTATCATTATGGTCATGTGGAGCCACTTATGAGCTTGTTCCACTTCTTAACTGTATGGCCTTATTACCTGAATCATGCAGTGTGCCCTGCAGTTAAGGATGTGGTACAGGGAAATTTCTTTTCTTTTCTTTTCTTTTCTTTTTGAACAAGGTGTTTTGTTCTCTATTTTGAACTTAGGTGAGCAGTGAGCCTATCTTGAGGGTTCTAAATTGAGTATCTCGAGGATATCACCTCACACCATGGTGCTGCCAAAAATATGTGGATGGAGATGGATGCTATGAGAGTTTTTGGTGGAGAATCACTGGTGGGTCTTTTTATTCTTAAGCCAGTTGGAATCTTTGAAGAAATGGTTATAGAACTGTGGGTTGTAGCTTAAGTGTAACGAGGAAACATTATCTTTTGCAATCTAATGGTTTCCTCTGACGCATTGGCATATCCCATCAAAATTCCAACTCCATACTTTAAAAACATAACATAGATTTTCTTTCATTTTTTTTTTTCTGACGCTTATTAGTTATTGGAAGGAAGGAAGCTGTATGTCAAAACATCAAAAGGGTCACCTGAAGGTGGTGTAGGATCTTTAACAAAACCAGTATTTAATAGAAACTAATTATTGAGTTTGATTTCAAATCTGGTTGCAAACTCTACCTTAAGAGAGCAGGGCAAAGGACTGAATTTTCAAGAACGGGCTTTTCTATGATTCTCAAGTGGATGTGATCGTATTTGATTTTTACATTGGATGTTTTCTGTTAAGGAAAGTGACTTTGCATATGTCTGTTCCTGTAATTGAGTATTGAGCCTTTTACTAATGGGAATGATCTAAAATTGTAGGCTTCTCATAGAAGTGTTCATTTGTAGTTTGAAAATATGATATTAGTACTGGGTATGCCAACCTGAGGATTGACTTACAAACCCTTGGATTATTTACATATATTTGTTTTTGTTGGGTTCTTGCTTTTGTATTTATAATATTGAATTGTTGTGGTGTAATGTGATAATTCTAATTTAATTAGATGTTTAAACTGAACACATTGTAATATCATTGATGAAGCCCAACTTCAACTTTGGTCATTTTGTAAGTTTGTAAAACAAAACCCAAATTAAACATATACCTGACATTCCTTTTTATGAAAGAGGAATTATGACTTCTTTTTGCTGACTCAAAACAGGGACATGGTTCTATTTTTATTTTTATTTTTTTGTGTAAAATAAATATTATAGAAAAGCAACTAGGGGAAAAAGCAGTTTAGGAAGAAGAGCATACAGGTTGCACAAGAATGACCAAATTAAGGAAAAATCATAGTCTTACACAACCTTCAAATTCTAAATCTAAACAATCAATAAAATCTGCCAGACAGTTTTTTAATCCTCCATTTTCTCTTCTGTCCTAATAAATGGACTTGAAAGTTCTTTTTACTTTCCTTTCTAAGGTGGCCAAGGATCTCCAAATCTCTGAAAGTTCATTCCTTCTGTTGAAATTCAGCTTTGATGAAGGATATCACTTAAAGTCACATCACTAGTGATCTTCCATGTCAAAACATCTGTTGCCACTCTTCTGAGCTCAAAAGCTCCATAGGGCAATTCAAAGTTTCCAATTCTTGTTGTGAGATTTCCTAATGAACTCAGATTCCAATTCCTAGTCAGCTAAAATAGTTTTCACAGGGAAGCTACAAGAAGTACTTGGGATCAATTTGGTGATTTAGGCATATTCAACTAATTTCATGTAATACTCATAAGCTAGTCCCAATTCCTGTTTTCTTGAAATTGTCATTAGCAATCATCAATCTTTTAGCAGAGTATATAGTTCATTATGCATGTGTTATTCTTTGCTGCCTACCTCTATCTCCTACAGATGCAGGCTAATACAACCTCCTTGCACTCCTGCAAGTGTGTGCAGTTAAGTGTGCGTGTGTACATGTGTTCTAGCTCTGAAATCTGAAATTTTTTGTCTTTCCTGTCTTTCCGTTTGTTCTGAACTGGAACTCTCTATTACTGGTCTGTCTAACCCCAACCCCTCCTCTCTTGCAATGCACAGTGTTACTAATTCCGAAATCTGTACCATTTTTTTCTTGTATATTTTCTTCTCCTCCTCCCCTCCTCCCCGCCACCCCCATCCCCCTCTTTGTGTGCGTGTGTGTGTGTTCCTAGCAGTGAAATCTGATGATTTTATTGACATTATACACTTTGTACTCTTTCTTTTTGTCATTAGCTAGACCTCTCCATTACAGCTCAGTGCATGAGTGAGTGTTTCTAGTTCTGAAATCTAAACAACTTTTTTCTCATATCTGTCCTTCTGTTTCAATTGGACCCTCTCTGTTACTAGTCTATTTGTTAATCCTTATTGAAAATTCTCTTAACTTCTAGCAGGTTCCATTTGGACTAAATTGGGTATTTTTTGCTTCAATTGAATTTGTTTGCATCAAATTTTTTTTTCTAATTTTACAGATTCACCTACATGTAGTTTAACGTGATGGGTTCGTTTTTTGAACAAGATCGTTGTGCTTGTGTTTCCTAGTATGAATCTCACACCTCAATTAACTTGGATTATAAAGTTTTCAATCTGATTATTTGTTTAATTGAATCAGCCAGTTTACATAGGATATGCTATCTCTCTATATCTCAGTCAACATTTTTCATTGTGTCCCTGTCTAAAATTTTCATTTTCCCACTAATCTGTAGCATTTTCATTAAACCAGTAATAATATTTGATAATTTTTTGTTTATTTTATATGCATGAAATTTTCTCTACCATGGCATGCTATATTTTGCTTGGTTTGTATTTTATGCAATTGTTTGTCTCTATTGCTACTATTTGCCTGATTAGGCCTGCGTTCAGCATGGCATCACATGGTCGTCTTTACCCTTTGAATGTGATGCAGATCGGTCAACCTCCATATAGGGGTGGAGGTAGAAGGGGTGGTAGACCCTTTAGAAGGGGTGGTCGATCCTTCAGAGGTGGCAGTTACTACCCACCACATCATGCAGCATCAACTCCAAATTCGGGATCTGTTCCAACAGCTGAGGGACCAGGAGCATTGCAGCTTCAAGGGAAGGCACCCGAAGCTTTGGCTCAATTTCCTGCAATAGCACAGCACAGCAATCCATCATGGCGATCTCCATGTATCGCCTGGTGTGAACTTTGTAGGGTTGACTGCAACACTCTGGAAATCCTGGAGCAGCACAAGAATGGAAAGAGGCATAAAAAGAATTTGCAAGTATATCAGGAGTTACAGAATCTGAACAAGCTCATAACTGGAGTGCGGAATGAACAAATGCCCGTCTCTGATTTCAAACCACAAGTTACTCATCAGCCTGAGAGTGTTCTTCAAGGATCTGAGGATAAACAACAGCCTTCACAGGGTACAGGATCTGATGGAAGTGAGAAAGTACAGCAAACAGAAGTCGAGAGGTCTCAAGTTTCCGCACAACCAACAGAAGAATCAGAGGAGATGAAAGGGAGGATGGATCGGTTTCAAGCCCCCCCAGGGCGTGGATTTAAGCGTAAGGTGAGAGGGGTTGGGGGCCGAGGCCGAGGTGGTGGTAAGCGTATGCGTCAATATGATGAGCCCCCTAAACCTAGAGAAATGATGATTCCACTGATATGTGAGTTGTGCAATGTCAAGTGTGAGTCTCAGGTTGTTTTTGAAAGTCATTTGGCTGGTAAAAAGCACCATTCGAACCTTAAGCGGTTCCATGGCTACCAAGCAATAATCGCCGGAGCACTTCAAGCCTTAATCCCATCCAACAACCCTAATAATGCTCCACCAAATTTCTTCATCCCTCAACTTCATCAACAAGGTGCTTCTAGTAGTAGCTCTCTGGGTTTCCCAGCTCAGCCAATGCCTCCATACATGCTTCAAGGCCAAGCACCAGGATTCGCACCAGAACCACAGCCAGCACCAGTCTCGGTCTCAGCTTCTGAAACACATGGTAAAGAAGATACCAAGACTGTAGGAGGATCACAGGCGGCCACAACAAAATCTGGGAATCAGAATTCGGTGGTTACAGTGGAAGCAGCTAACAGTCAGCTGACAATGTCTGAAGCCTTATCTGGTGTGAGTGAAACTTCAGCATCCGAAGAAGCAAAGGATGTTATTCGTCATCCACCACCGGGTATGGCACCTTCAGAGGACAAAGTTATAGGATAGTAGGGCCGGGCTAAACAGGTTCTTGCTGGCCTGCAACACCAGCAGACAAAATTGGTTGCAGTTTCCGAATAGAAAGTTTGAGTCATTCATTCTGATGGAAGTAAGTTCGTTCTCTACCAAACAAAACAAGTCATTAAAATGTGGGGAACGCCAAGTTGAAGAAAGAGGAGGTGCTAATTGAGTAAGATGTGTTTTCAGCAGAGGGAGCTCCAGCCCTTATTTACAATTTTCATTTGAGCGACCACATAATTGTTTTGAGATTTCATAATTAACAACAACCACCCCCCAACCATTACAAAAATATGTTCTTTACCTAATTTGTTTTGACCATTGAGCATAGTAATTAATCTTCTCTTTTTTTTCATGTTTTTGTTGATATATAATACACATTTCTGATGTCTGAACTGTGATGGGTTGAGATTGTGGAGTCTTTTTGTCAGGATAGGACTCAGTTTGTTGCCATGAAAACCTGGTGTCATGGATGAAAATTTTTGGTTAAAAAACCTCAAATAACCTAAAATTTGTAAATATAACCCCTTTTCATATTTTTTTCTTGACAAATAATTTATTTTAGATAAAAATGCCCTTTTTCATTTCATCTATTTACATGTATTTTATAAAGGAAATTGTTAGAGTTTGTTTGGTTTCTATTTTTAATAACAATTTTTGAAAACACGAATAACTTTTGATGTTTTTTTTAAATTGTTTTTTTTTAAAAAAAAATCTAAGAACCAAATATGTTCTTATTTTTTAGAACAAAAAAAGTTTTCAAAAGTTGTAACCCATATTTTTGTAAAAAAAAAAAAAGCGATAAGGGAAATTTTATTTAAAATGAGATTAAAAATTGATGGTGCTTAGATTTTCAAATTCATGTTTCAAAGGGTCTTTCAATCAAATCATCCAAAATATTTAAGCTACTTGTTGCAGACTTAGTCTTTTCCACTAAACTCTCGTCCAACAATTAAACAACTCGCACCTTGAATGTTCAACTAGAAGTCGCCCAAGATTACTGAAACACATTATGCTAAGTATACGCAACTTGGATGGTTAGGACACAAAAGAACACTTTGAAGGAAAGAACTCTTATTGATGGAAGAGACTGTGCTGATGCTTTGAAAGCTCTGTGGGAAGTCTTGGTTGGTTGGGGTGAATTGCTTTGGTAAAATGAGGAGCCTCCCTACATTTATAGGCACCTTGGTTGGTTCATTACAATTTAAGAATGTTCTAGACTACTCTACTATGTACAACCAAATACAAGATATCCATGTAAGACTTTAGATAACTCTCCCATCTTCTATACCTCTCCATAGCCTTCCACTTATGTGTGAACTCCTCTAGAATCTTCTAGAATTTTCTACACTAAGTCTATATGCGAGGTATTTTCAAGACTTCTCTAGAATACTCAAGGTGACTCTCTTAGCTTCTCAAATCTTCTATACATGTGTAGAGGAGTGTGGATCTCTATAGTTGTAACACCCCGAAATATACCCTAGCAGTTTTCGGACATGTTTAGGGTATAATAAAAGTAAAAGTATATTTATCCGGAGTAAAATAAGCAATAACTTGGAATTAATACAACAATTAAGGGTAAATTACTAAATTACCAATTCATGACCCAAGGGGCATAATATAATAAGTTTATATGTCAAAGTAGGATTTTGATAAATTGAATAGAGAATAAAGCTGAAAAGGAGGGACCAAAAGAGTAATAAAAGAAAGATATTAGAATATAAAATAAGGAAGAAAGGTGTGGGAGGAACAAGTGGCTTGAAGGAAAGAGGAGAGTTTCCTCGCCCAGAGGAGTGTAAAAATAAAAGGGGATAAGATCAAAATGAGAGAAGACCAAAAAGAAATATCTCATTTTGAGTGTAGAGAAGGAGAGAGCAAAAAAACGGAAGAAGAAGAACAAGAGAAAGAAAAGAAGAAAGAAGGAAAAAGGAAAGAGAAGATCACAGGTATGGAACTGTGAATAATTGTATGAATACACATGTCTTGGGGTGTATGGAACTACTAAATTTGAATATGGATACATGTCTTGGGTTTTGGAAACTCTCAATCATTTCTTGTTGGATTAAGTTGAGAGAGAGCTACAGGATCCACAGATATGTGGCTAGGAAGATGCAGTTGCGGAGTTGAACCAAGAAAATTCCTATTTTTTGATCATATGCAATGTCGGACCTTAGAACAGAGTTTTAGGTCAGAAGTAAAGGAATCTGAAGTAGGTAGCTGATAAGAGGTGTAGCCACATCAATTAACTTGATGTTAGGCTTTTGAATTTCTCGATTTGGACCTCTGTAGACTAAGTTATAGTGTTTCTTTGAGAGTCATTAGCTAAATCTGGTGGTCGATTCGCAATTCGGGTCAACTAACTTGGACATTAGAATGAGTTTTTGGGTTGGAAATAAGAGGAATTTGGCAGTAAGTCCTTCTGTGAAATTGTAGACACATCAATGAACTTGATGTTAGGCTTTAATTTGCCAATTGATTTCCGGTAGACCAAGTTATAGTCTTTACTGCGAAAACAGTCAAATGGGTGCAGGAGTCAGCCATAGAGGGTCGTCTGGCAGAGGTCGTCGGGGTGCGTAGGGGTCGTCGGGTCCTGTAGAGAGTCATCCCCGTAAGAATTAAATCGGGTCTATAAAGTCGTCAGATTACGCAGGGTCGTCAGTCCTGTAGGAGATTAGATCCGTCACAGTAGGGTCGTCGAGGTCACGAAGAGCTCGGCTCGTCGGGGTTGACTACGCATGACCTCCAACCAGGAAGGTCATATCTCATGTTTGAACTCAGTTGAATTGTTCTTGGACTCATGGAAAGCCCATTGAGTCGAATCCATCCATATGCCTAAGGAGATTATTAGATGTCAGACCAGGTGACCCAGACTGAGTTCGTCGCTTCAGTGCAGCGCTCGTCGATTCAGGTCGACTCATTTGTCGAGGCCGGCTGCGGCGTGACCTCAAACCGGAGAGGAGTCATATCTCTTCGTTTGAACTCGATTTGGGTGTTCCTTGGACTGTGCTTCAGAGAGAGAGAGAGCGTCAGTCCGAGAATCCGCATCCATGTCTGGGGAGGATATTAGATGTCAGACCAAGGTGTTAGACTGAGCTCGTCACTTCAGTGCAGCTCGTCAGTCAGGGTCAGCTCGTCAAGACTGATTGCGCATGACCTCCAACTTCGGAAGGTCATATCTCCTTCGTTTGAACTCCGGTTGGGTTCTTGGGCTTTCTATGGAAAGCCCATTGGAGTCAAGAATCCATCCATATTCCTGAGGATGATATTGGATGTCGGGCCGGGTGTTGGGCTGAGGCTCGTCACTTCCAGTGCAGCTCATTGATCCAGTCGACTCGTCAAGGTATTTGCGCATGACCTCCAACTTGGAAGGTCATATCTCCCCCTTCGTTTAGTGGAATTGTTCTTGGACTCTATGGAAAGACCATTGAGTCAAGAATCCATCCATATGAGGAGGATATTAGATGTCGAATTAAGTGTTAGACTAAGCTCTTCACTTCAGTGCAGCTCAAATCGATCCGTCAGCTCGTCAAGACTGACTACGCGCATGACCTCGACTTCGAGGAAGGTCGCTATCTCCTTCGTTTGAACTCCGATTTGGGTGTTCTTGGACTCTATGGAAGACATTGGTCAAGAATCCGCCATATGCCTGAGGAGGATATTTAGATGTCAGACCAGGTGTTAGACTGAGCTCATCACTTCAGTGCAGCTCATCCAGTGAGAGTCATTCGTCAGGTGACTGCGCGCTGATACTCCAGCTTCGGAGGTCATATCTCATTAGTTTGAACTCCGATTTGCCGTTGTTCTTGGACTCTATGGAAAGCCCATTGAGTCAAGAATACATTCATATACTGAGAAGATATTAGATGTCAGACTGAGGTGTTGTAGACTCGTCGCCGGTCTGACTCGTCGATCCGAATTAAACAATCCAAAATGTTGCGCCTTGACCTCCAACTTCGGAAGGTCATATCTCTTTCGTTTGAACTCCGATTTGGGTGTTCTTGGACTCTATGGAAAGCCCATTGAGTCAAGAATACATTGATATGCTAGAGGAGTATAGAAGATGTTTGACCGAGGTGATGAACCAAGGCCACCGAAGATCAGCTCAGCTCGTGTAGGTTGACTATGCGCGATAACCGGAAGGTCATATCTCGCCGTCCGAACTCCGATTAGATTGTTCTTAGACTCTATGGAAAGCCCATTGAGTCAAGAATACATCCATATAATATGATAAAAGTGGAACTCCATATTAGGTCAGAAATAGGAAAAAGCAGTAAGCAGCAGATATGAACAAGAACTAATAACATAAGTAGATTTGATAATAGCAAAGAGATAGCAGAAGAAAAGAATAAAATAGGATTCGGAGAAAGCGATATGGTGTGTGACTGCCTAAGACCAGATATTGAATGACAAGACATATATGATCAGTGCTTCTGCACTCCTGCTAGTGCTACGGCGCTTCTATCACGTGGGCAGGCACGTACATATGATTAGTGCTTTGGCACGTATACATGATCGGTCTTACTCACGCTGGTGTTTTACTGCTGTGCGTGGGCGGGGCACGTCTGCGATTACGTACCGTCTTGTACCTTGGGTATATATTGTCTAGAGTCTCGTTCATTCACTTATCTCTAGGTCGAGCAGCGAATATTTATGGGTGTGCATCCCGAGACAAGAAAGGATAAAGGTAATGGATTTGGACATGAAGGTACCTAAGGGTATTTAAGAAGAAGTCTAGGTTCCGCACTCCTATGGGAGATAGAACAGTTTGATAAAACACAAGTAAAACATTACAAGTATAGAAATGTATAGGTATATGTCATAAGATATGATAGTATAATAAAGTACATGAAGATATAAGTTAATAAGATATAAGATGTTAACAGGAATGGGCACCGGTACACGAATGATAAGCATATATGAATATAAGAATGAGTAAATACATGCATGATAAAACTAGGAATATATGTATTATGAAATACTGATAGCCATAATGAAGCTACAGATATGAGAACGAAATAGATTTAAAGAAATAGTGGCATAGAATTGCATAATGTGATTTAAGCCCGAAACTAAGAATAGGTTTGTTCTACTTACTCCTTATTCCCTCGTTTCAAGTTTTGCATGTTTGTTCTAAAGCATATTGAATTGATTTAATTGATTGAGAAAGTGATTATTGAAATGTTTGCATATAAAATTGCATGATTATTGAAAATAGCTTGTTTATACAAACGTACATATTATCTTATATTTTACTATAAAGTTTGAAACGCCCTTAATAGAATGTTAACCGTTTATTTTAGCGTGCCAAATAGATTGGTATACCAATAAGGTCAAATAAGCGATCTTGCGAACTATTGATGTGTCACTCCGTCGGCGACCACAGCAGGTTCCTTATCGAGTAGTATTCACTATTTGATTGTTTATAACCCGGTCAGTGACCAGTGAGTAGTCTTGTGTTATAAAACCATTTGATACCGGCCTTGACCCGGAGGACCGTCACCGGTGACTGACCTCTATCTTATGCTCCGAAGACTGTAGTTAAAGTCGTTAGGCATGCTTGAATTGATTTGCATAACTAAATTGATTTGCACAATTGAATTGAATTCTGAAGCCCATTGAATTTGTAGAGCATAATTTAATTGATTGAGATTCTTGAAATATTGATTATGAAAATGAAAGTGTATTTTAGGATGATCAATAACCATGACTAATTGTATATAAAACAAGTATATATGTATCGTATTTATATTAGTCATCCGTAATGATTTGAAGGTTTTGAATTGTTAAATTTCATAATGTGATAACAGTATGTGAAAGCTTGATTACATGAAAATGAAACATAACAAAATGGTATATAGTATATATAACCATGAAGTAATATATGTATAAGAATATGACATATAATAGGATATGTAATATGAACCATTAGAAAGATAATAGACCAAATGACAGAGCTCTTAGAAATAAGAAATATATGATATGAATATATATGATAGACATACCTAAAATGAATAGAACATCTTTATGAACACATGATAGAAATGCATATGTGTTAGAGCGATAGAGATAAGTAAAAGATGACAAGCTTTGAATACGGTAGAAGTATATGAATGGGAGATATGTCAAAGGAAACCAGGAGAACATATGACATGTGATAGTAATGTAAAAGATGATAAGTAATATAAAAGTTATATCGTATGTATAGGCTTGTAGTGTCACCATAGGTGGTTGTCCATGCTTATATTCCGCTAAGCGTAAAAACATGCGGGTGTTCAATCTCAAGTGTAGATCTGAGCGAAGACAGGATGTCAGAAAACGGGCAAATCCCATCGTGGAGCGAGGCCGAGTTAGTGGAGTGCTCACATAGCACTTCAGCGATCTCTACGATGTTTTTGTAGAAAAAAAAATGTGCATGTATAAGTAAGTGGGACTTCGGTATATGTGTATAGATGTTGAGGACACCACTCGATAGTAGTTCTTTTATATATGAAAATGATTTTTGTTATTCTGAGGGGTGTTTATGCAATATGCCCGTGATCTGATTCGGCTCGAGAAGAACATGTCAATGAGTCCCAGTATATAGTCTCGCGCCGGACTCGGTTCGGATCATCATTCGGGTCGGATCGGGGCCAGAGGCATGAGCAGAGAAACCTTCTAGGATTTCAAACTCTTGTAGCCAAGGAGGTCTCCATAGAAGTCACGATTCTTCTCCTCTCCTTGGTGAGCCTTGAAGAGACTCAATTTATTGCCAATGAAGGGATCTTTCCATGTGGTGTGTCCAAGAGAGAATAGAGGCGTGGCACTCTCCCATGCCATGGCATCCTCGTTACTTTATCATATTCGAATCAGCAGATCGATTCGCGTGCCACCTTTATGCGTCTCATTCTAGTTAGCTTTCCACCTCGGTAGACCCTTCCACCAAACCAAGTACTCTCGCACAGAAGGGACCTCGTGTCTCCTAGTGACCCGCTCAACTAGGATAGTCTCCCCCTTCTTTTCCCACAAGCTTCTAGCCTGTTCTATGTACCCATCCTTTTTAGGCATGAAGTGTTATCCCCTCTTGCCATTGACTTCTCTTTACCCTTAAGGATTTGGTCCCCGGGTGGACTAGCTACCTCAACCTGCTCCACTGCCTCGCTCCCTTACGTACTATAGCCTTAGACATGAATTGGAAGGCACCTAACATCTACATCGAACCCAGGCATGCATCCTCGTCCTTTTTTTCGCTTTTCTTAATTAGGGCATTGTGAGCTTCCCTCTTAGGGCTTTCCCTTACCAAATGTGGACCATCGCATATGGAGCACCTAAGCCTTGGTACAGACTCCCACTATTTGCCCTTACCCTTATCCTGATTGTAAGGCACCTTGCCCTTCTCTCATCTGATAGCATTAGGGGGTACCTCTTCTCCTCCACCCATGTCGTGGCTATCCTTTATACTCGCATTGTCAAAAGATCGGCTCTTCTTATAATCCACCAAAGACTCGATGACCGCCATTGCAGTTGTTAAGTCTTGCACCCCTCTTCGTCTTAGTTCCTACTCGACCCATCCTTGCAAGTTGTCCATGAAGTTGAAGAGAAGGTCTTCCTTATTTGCATTAGGAATCTCAAGCATCAAAGCGGAAAACTACTTGACATCCTCTCATATTTACCCTGTGTGCTTGAAATGCTTCATTCTCCTCTGAGCCTAAAATGCCACATCTTCGAGGTAAAGCTGCCTCATAATCTCCATCTTGAAAACATCCCATGTGTTTATGCTACACAAGCCCTTTTCCATGTCGACAAGCTTTCTTTGCCACCATAGTGTAGCCATATAGAAGTCCTTACCTTAGTTGCCTCATCCCCATAGATTGATCACCTCAAAGTACCACTCCATCATCCACAAGAAGTTATCTAACTCCTTTGCATCCCTATTGCCATTAAACACTTGTGGCTTCGGTACCTCCACTCGTGGCACCTCAAAAGTAGCCATAGCCCTTGCCAATACCAAGACCTTAAAAATGGCTAACTCTGGCCTTACCTTCTCGTCCCAAGCTTCTACCCGCCTAGTCAAGGGCTCCACCCTTGACCCCAAGTTAGCAAGCATATTTAGGACCATCGTGATCTCCTCATACGACACCACTAGGACCAACGAACCTTGCATCCCCTCTTGAAGGTCTTGGATTTGTCCTCTCAAATCCTCCATGCCCTTCTCAATGCTTTGCTCCAATAGGTCCAACCCTCCTTGGTGTTCGCCATAGCAAGCTCTAGCCTAACAACCCGTCCATCCAAACTAGTGATGGCATCACGAGACTTATCCTTCCTCCCTCACCCCTTGGTCGAAGGGTCAAGGTCCCTACCCCCCGGTCTTGCTCACTAACATCCTCCACATGAGAGCTCACCATTGCTTCCTCCAAACATACCCACATGTCGCAATCAAGCTCTGATACCAACTCCTCCCTTGAGATGGAACCAATCAAAGCTCTAATACCAACTATCATGAACTTAGTTTTTTCCACTAAGCTTTCGTGCGACGCTTAGACAACTCAGACCTTTGATGTTGCTAAGTTAGCCTTCCCTTTGCCTAGCTTGTTATGCTAAGCCTTACCCTCGACTTGGATGCTTAGGACACAATAAAACACTTTGAATGAATGGAATAACTCTTTACAATGCTTTGGAAGCACTCAACTCTTGGTTAGTTAGGTGGTGCCTTGGCTAAATGAGGGTCTCCTCTATTTATAGGCACCTTAGAAATTCTCTAAAACCTTGGTTGGTTTATTCTGATTCAAAATGTTCTATTTGCTCTACTATGTACAATCGTACTCTAGAAGTCCATGGAAGAATCTAGATAACTCTCTCATCTTCCGTACCTCTCCCTAGTCTTCCACTTATATGTGAACTCCTTTAAGATTTTTTAGAATTTTCTATACTTTGCGTTTGTTTTTCAGCACAATCTTTGAATGAAGACTTTTTTTTAGGCAATCTTTGAACAGTACTTAATAGCATTAAGTATTAAGTTGTTTGTTTTTTAACATTAAGTAGTGAGTAGGGATGGCAACAAAACAGATTATTTTGGGTTCTCGTCCCACCTCGCTCTTAATGGCACAAGTTTAATTTAATTTTAATCGGGTTTTTGACGGGTTTGGGTTTATTTTCTCCGTCGAATCTGAGTCAGTGTGTACTATACGTAAAACCAGGAAAATTAGAAAATTTCAAAAATGGCAAAATGTTAATAAAATAATAAATTGCCATAAGGAGTTAGGGAAGTTTAGAAAATTTAGATCTGGATAACGAAGCGGGCTGCGTGTAGTTAAATTCATCTCATGAAATCTAGTAACTCAGTTTCGACCAGTGCGAAACAAGCGGAAATTTTTCGATTTTTACAGGTGATAAGTTGCCAGTGACTCCAAGGACGAGATTTTTTTGATTTTCGAGGCAGAAACGGACCCGAATGAAGCAATATGAACCATATATCCAAAATAATAATAATAAGCCCCGCCTCGATTATATTTTAAAAATATTTTTTTTATTATTTTATTTTTATACTTTAATATAAATAATAATTATTATTATAATGTTTTTTAATAAATAATTTATAAAAATTCATAATATTTTTATTTTTATGAAAAATATTAATTTTAATATAATAAAAATAAAAAAAGCAAATATAAAAATTAAAATTAAAAATAAAAACAAAATAAATTATGTGAGGAGAGTTTGAGAATTTTCTAAATACCCGTGCAGTACTGTTTAATTTTTAAATGGGAATAGTTTGAGAATTGAAAAAATAAGCTAGCCAGATCGAGATGGGGCCTTCAGATCCCAAACCCTCGTTATCGTCACAGTAGTGTATATTCTTGTTTCTTGCTTTTTATTGGAGCTGATGATTGAGTTTTCTTATTTTATGAAATGACTTTTACGAATAGAAAAAGCCAAATATTTTCACTTTTTCTATTGAACTTTTTAAAGAATTTCGACCCGATAAGTTATGAAAATTTTAAAAATAAGCGACTTAATGTTGAAAGCTATTCGGTTTTTCGGCGTTAAGTCAAAAAACAAGCGCATTGTTCGTTTGTTTTTCATAATCTTGAATAGAACTTTTTTTGAGCTTGTCTTTGAATAGCATAATAAGCGGTAAAGCCAGTGGTGTTTGTTTTGCGTTGGAAGTAGTGGTAAGGATGATAGCGGAGCAGTTATTTTGGGATTCTGTCCGCCTCGCTCTTAATGGCATATGTTTAATTTAATTTTAATCGGGTTTTTAATGGGTTTTGGTTTATTTTCTCAAATCCGATGCAGATTAGTATTGTACTCTGCAATAAAACTTCGAAAATTAGAAATTTTCAAAAATGGCAAAATATTAATAAAAATAATAAATTGTCATAGGGTTGAGGAAGTTTAGAAAATTCTCTAGATCTCGGATAGCAGAAGCAATTTGTAGATTGGAAGTGATCTATGAAATCTAGTGGCCGAAAAAGTTTGTGGTCCCCGAGATAAGCGAATTTTTCGATTTTACGGGTGATAAGTTACCGACTCAAGGATGAGATTTGTTTGATTTTCGGAGACGAGAAAGCGGACCCGAATAAAGCAATATGAGGCAAATATATCGAAATAATAATAAGCCCCGTCCCGATTATATTTTAAAAATATTTTTATTATTTTATTTTATACTTTAATATAAATAATAATTATTATTATGATGTTTTTAATAAATAATTTATAAAAATTCTGAGTTATATTTTATTTTTATGAAAAATATTAATTTTAATATAATAAAAATAAAAAAGCAAATATAAACAAATTAAAATTTAAAACAAAAGCAAAATAAAATGTAAAGCTGAGAGGCGAGTTTGGGGAATTTTCTCATCTCGATCCGTAACATTTAATTTTAAATGAAGACAAAGTTTGAGAATTGAAAAAAAAAAAAAAAACGGCCAGAATTCGAGGATGAGTTTCCTTCCCGACAAACCTCTGCATTGTCATGTAGTAGTGTATATTGCTAGCTCTTCTTTTTATTGGACGTTGATTGAGTTTTTAACACATTTTTGTGGAAAATGACTTTTCGAATAAGAAAAGTCAAATATTCAGCTTACTACATTCGTAACTTTTTAAAATTTCGTGATAAGTGCGTGAAAATTTTTAAAAAAGCAAGCTTGACATCTTGAAAGGCTGAATATTTTCAAATGAATTAGAATCCAAAACAATAATAAATAAGAGTACATACACAAAAGACTTCTCTAAAATAGTCAAAGGTAACTCTCATAGCTTCTTTAGTCTTCTATACACGTGTAAAAGTAAATATGTAAGCAAACATCTCTTAGGCGCAAAGAGAGTCACATTCTGTGTTTGATTCTGCAGCCATGATTAGAGTGGCATGGCATGGGATGTGTCTTTCTATTAGGTGTAGAGAGAAATGAAAGGAGTGTAAATAGAATTGCTCCTTCTAAAAGTATCAAACTTTTATAGCCAAGTCCGTTAATTTTTTCATAATATCAATGGCACCCATTTTGGATATTTAGAAGCAACATTTTGAAGACAGAGGCACGAGGAATATATATCGGAGGGATAAAAAAACGCTGCGTTTTGAATGGAATCGCTCTTCCCTCTGCTTCTCTCTCTCTCCCAGGACCCTGTCTGAAAAAATGGCGAAAGCCATGGCTGTGGAATTCCGAGTCCTTCCTCCCACAACATGTTCCCTTGTTAAAGACATTAATCCCCTTGCATCTCTGCAATTATCTTCTGCTCATCTTCCTCCAAGAATAAGGTCTGTGTCCTTAAACGAAATTCTCCCTAATGCCCTTCGCCGGAAGCAAAATCCACACTGGACTGGAGGGTTCAGCCTAGGGGTAGATTTGGGAATGTCTCGCACCGGCCTTGCCCTCAGCAAAGGCTTCTCAGTTCGTCCTCTGTCGGTAATCACATTCTATACTCTCTCTCTCTCTCTCTCTCTCTCTCTCTCTCTCTCTCGCTATCTCGTTCGCTCTCTCCCTCCTTCTTTCTCTAACTTTTAGGGTTTTACAGGTCCTGAAATTGCGTGGCCAAAAACTTGAACTCCAACTTCTGGAGATTGCAGGCAGAGAGGTTCTTATCTAAATCTTCACATACTGATTGGATTTTTTTCTTTTTCGGGAATGTGAAGATGAATGTTGTTGAGGAATTATAGGAGGTTGATGAGTTCATCATCGGACTCCCAATATCCGACGACGGGAAGGAGACGCCCCAGTCCAATAAAGTTCGAAGCGTGGCCGGAAGACTCGCCGCCCGAGCGGCCGAGAGGTCAGAATTCTACCCATTTAACTCCAACTTTCTTTATTAATATATTTTGTTAAAACATATCAAATATCGTGGATCTAACAATTTTTTCGTTTTTTTTCTTGAAAAATGACCTATTTTGGACAAAATTATTTTTTTTTCATTTCATCTATTTACGGTTGTCTCTCAAAAGAAAGAGCTTAATTTTACAAGAAAATAAAAATAATATTTTCGACAAATACAGGCCAAAAGTCGATGAACGGTCAAATTTCGGAAATTGTGTTTTGAAAAATTCTTTTAATCAAATCACACCCTTATTGATTTGCAGTTCATTCTTATTTTGTATACTTCTGTGAAGGCCTTCATTTCTGAAGTAGTTAAATCTATACGCCTATTTGTTTACAGTTTTTTAAAACAATGTTTTAAAGAATAAAAAAACACAGTAAACATGATCCCAAAATCATTTTTTTCTGAAAAATGTGGAAAACATTAAATTCAAATAATAATAACAGTTTTAAAAAAAAACCCATAACGGCATTATCTGGGTTTTCAAAAACGTTTCTCAAGAACAGTTTTCAAAAATATGAACCAAATAGACCCTTGACTCCCCATTTGTGGATTTATCATCTTCTATTTTCATGGTTCTATGTGTTGAGGAATATGCTATAAGGGTGGGTGTACTCAATTGGGAAAGCAGAAAATTTGGAAAATTTTAAGGTTATATGAATTTTCGTATATCTGTTTGTTTGATTTTATGCGTATCATATGTGGGTTGTTCATCTGATTTTTAAAATACAGGGGTTGGAGAGTGTACCTGCAGGATGAAAATGGCACATCAGAGGACGCCCTTAGCCTCATGATTGATATGTGATAATTATTTCTCCTTATCTTTGCATTGAGTAGAAAAGTTTTCTTGATTATTATGTTTCCTCTTGCATGTTGGTCGCCCAAATCATTCCCAAAATGTAATGTCCCTGGGTAGTTTGAATCGTTTTGGAGTAAAAGGTTGGAGTTAGATTGCTATCATAAGATTCCAACTTCTATGGTTTTTATTTTGATAAGCAAATAGGACATGGAAAAGGTTCTAATGTTTGCATACAAAGGATCAAATACCCCAATTTCTCTTGTTTCCACACTACAAGTAGACAATGAGATGAGAAACTTAATGGAATAGTAAACTAAAATGTCCATCTTTGCAAGCATAAAATACTTTTCATGCTGCCATTCTTTTGAGCAGAAGTCTTTCTATTTTAGATGCTTACAGTAAACTAAAATGCTTTCTCTAAAAATGTTTTTGGAATGATTGCTTATCAAGTGTACCTTTACAAAAAAGGCAGGGCATAGGGACGGGAGGGGTCCCGATGGGGACAGTTTACCACGTTGTAACTAAAATGTTTAACTATTAAAAAAAAAAAAAAGTGTTCCTTTACAAAACACGAATAGTGATTCTTCAACTTCCTAAATAGTTTCCTAAAGTTTGTAAAAAGGTTTCTATGCTTGGGGTGTTCCTCCAATTATATATTTCAAATTCTGAGTGAATGGTGCTTTCTCTCATCTAGCACAAACTACTAGTGAATAGAGAGAAGAGAGAGCATGGTTGGAACTTGGAAGTCATAATAAATATGAGAAAAGTTTCGTTTTAAATAGGGGAAATTATGTATGTATGAAGGGAGGGAGCTAATATTTTTGAAACCCTTGCAGGGGCCTTAGCAAGTCTGCTCGCCAAAACAGAATCGATGCTTATGCTGCCATGGTAATGTGATGAACTTCCAATAATAACAATGCCCTCCCTCCCTCCCTGCCTTTTTATTTCTGTATATAATCTTGCAAATATTAAATAGATGAGGAAGGTTGTTTTTAACTTTTATTTCTGCCAATATTGTTTCATTTCAAATTTGAAGATGGTACTGGAGAGATACTTCTCCATGGGTGGCCAGGAAGCAGAGCTTGTATTGCCCAAGCTGTTGGAACTCCAAGAAAAACTTCAAAGAGGGTATGCTGACTTTTTTCCTGAAGATTTTGATGGTTACTGAGCTGTAAAAACATAAGATTCAGGAGCCTTCAACAAATTTTGTGCTCCTTCCCATTCTTCAGGAAATATGAATTTTGGGATGCTTTGGATAGTGTTGCTGTGTAGACTCTAGTCAGGGCAGTGAATAAAATTGTTTCTTACAAATTCTTCTTGGTATGAAGTGCAATTAACTTTACCATTTAAGTACAGTTTAGCTTATAATTATTTTAAATTAAGTTTTATCAATCCTTAAGTATCGATTTTTTTTTCATAGGAATCGTCAAGTATCAAATATTATGAAACTTTTTCCTCTTTTTCCTTAAACAAAAATTAGTTAAAACTTTTTATATGAAATAAAAAGCACTTTTAAAGTACATTGAAAATGAAATAATTTTTAAGGTAATTAAATCAGTTTATCGCAATGTTTAAAGCAAGGGAAAGTAAATGGGAAGGATTCTTTGTTTCACATGTCATTGATTGAATCGATGATAATTTATATATTAATAAAAAAATGGCCAAAAATAATTTATAACATAAGTGACCAAAATTTTAACATTATCTCTCCATTTATTTATTTTCTTTACTGCCTTGAAATCACTTTCATATGGTGAATTCTTTTTCTCAAAATACTTAGGGACTTATTTAGTAACTGATTTCAAGAAAAAAAAATTGTTCCGGAGAACAAATTAATAATAAAGAGGAAAAACATTTACTTTAATTATAAGTGAAATAAATATAATATATATATATATATATATATATATATATATATATATATATATATATATATATATATATATATATAGAGGCCCAACAAAATTGACATGACTTGCGAACACGACCTAAGCCTGCAACCACGGGTTTTTTGGGTTTGGGTTAAGTATAATCGTCAATACGGCGGGGCCCGCCTTCGCGTGTTGACTGCTGGCAATTTGACTTAATTGACAGTTTAATTATTGTATTAATTAGTGTATTTAATAAATTTATTTGTGTTAAATATGGATTATTAATTTAATTGCTATTAATTTAAATAATAAAATTAATAAACATGTTAAATTTAATGAGTTATTTATTAACGTAATTATAATGCTTATTATTTTAAATAATAAAATTGAAATGATCGTAATAGTGTTGACCTATTTAATAGATAATAAATGGAGTTGAGTTTTGATTAACGAATGTTGACAACGTTGTGTCGTAGGTTTGGAGTTGATAAATATTGGCAGTCGTATATTAATAGCAGAAGCAGCTAAATAAATCTATTTGTCGCCCCACCTCCTCATATGTCGAGTTTAAAAATTAAAGTTACAACATATCTAAAAATATCTAAAGAGTATTAAAAACAAATCGAGAACAAAATTTTCAAATAAACTTTTATCCTACAAAATATTAAATAAAGTTCTCAATAATAATCCTCAAATTTTGCTTTTATAATTGATTACCGGAACATTTATCAAATCGAACTTCAATATCATCTTTCCAAAAACATTAATTTAATAAATAAGAAGTAATTTTTACACCAAAAACATAAACTTCAAAAATAGGAAAATTTTCCATAGAATTGGGAAACACATTGATTTGGGAAGTTGATGATAGTGAATTTGGTGGCCACTATCCATATCTATTTTTATATTTTTAATTTTTCGTTATATTATATATTAATTTTTGATAGCTATATTTTTATTTTCTATTAATATTATAATATATAATATAACATTTTATCTTAATAATATTTAAAAGAAATGCAAACAGCTAGCATGGTAATTCCATTCCGATTACATTTTAAAAAAATTTTAAAAAAATAAAAATTTAAAACCCTAACAACCACTGAAGGGCGGAACGAGGGTAGCAAATTTCGTCGCTCCCCGCGGAATATATCTTTATCATTTTAAAAAATAAAAAATAAAAAGTTAACCCTTGAAACCTAGCCGTCTATCGGCGTGAGTGTTACGAAGGTTTCAGATTTTGACGCACATGAAATCGTCGTCGATGACAAAGATGTTGTGGTGCCGTCGGAGTCACAATGCATGAGAGGGGAATTAGGAAAGCCGGAAATTGCGGCATGACAGGTGGGATCGAGAAGACGACGACGAGGGTGAAGATTGAGAACCACGGTGAAAAGGAGTCCAGCCAATACATCGGTCAGACTGATATATCCGATCCGAATTTTAAAATATTAATAAAGTATTAAAACTTTTTAAATTAATTTACTCCATCTAAGTTCTGCTTTTATAGAATTTTAAAATAAAATGTAAGATCTATTCACAAAAAAAAAATTATACTTTTTTTTTTACAATTAAACACATCCAAGACTCCTGCCCTCTGTATGCCTTGTCTTTTTTAGACCTATATGTTCTGCCTTGTTAAAAGGTTGAACGACGTTAATTCAACATTGAACCGGTTGCCATTAGTCTTGCACGTCATCATCAGCCGTGAAAAAAGAGATGCAGGCAAATATCCAAGTCAAATCTCTTCTTAATAAATAACCAAAATAAAAATAATAATAATAAGAGAACATAATCATGAGATCATTCACTGTTTTTCAGTCTTATATGGGGGTTAAATAAGAAGGGTGTGAGGCCCCATTTTCCGGGAGTTTCGTTGACCATCGTCAACCTATGAAAAATCTGTGTACCTCATATCGTAAAACCTATATATGAGTAAAAATTATTCACGTTGACTACACGCTTCATTACTCATGTATATCAAGTATATCGCGATAGTTTTTAAGAGTTGTTCGTCGTTAATCGACGTATATTAGGAATTAGATTTTTAATGCATGTTTCTGAAAAATATTGACAGCGTCAGAACTTTGGCAAGCGGCTAGTGGCGTCGTCTTCCCGAATACTCACTTGTCTTTGCGAAATGAATTTTTCGCCCGACGGGGTGAGCGATCTTTTAGTAGTGATAATGCATGCGTATGTTACTCTACCGCTTTAAGTACACGTGTAATGGCCAACCAGCAGCGTTGACAAATGATCTTTACTTGAATATCTACATGCTGATCTGCGTGTTTAAGTCTTTGGAGCTCATAGCGTATCTTTTAATGGCATATGAAAATCATTTTTCCAAACAAAATATTTGTTGTTTTAATTGTGGAGCAACCACTCCCGATATAAATACGTTGGACAATGTAGAATTGAATTTGTTAAGTAACTCTCGAAACAATTCATGGACCCCGCCATTGTTGGACAATTCCGAAACTGTGATTTTCGAATGACTGGAATAAAATTATTATTTTTAATAATTTTGCAAAGAATTCATCGTTTGGATCGCCCTCAGATTTATTTGTCATTGCATTGGCAGCTGCTATTTTGGTAGTGTACGATGCATATGAAATGCGTTATGTCATTTAATCTGACGTATAATATTAATATATCAACTTGCATATATTAACAAAAATTTACAACACCCGTATTATTCAGTGTAGCAATAACGCAAAATTAGCTCACATGAAATTTCAATAAACAATTCAGCGATTAATTTTAGGCAGCGGCCGACGAAACCACGCGAAAGATCCGACAATGGCTCTAGGTCTCAAAGCATTCCGCGACCGCGCAAAGTTTTCTCCTTTCGGTCACGATACGATCGGAGCGAAACACGGTCATCTAAATATATTCAGTAGTACAAAGTAATATTTAATAGATAAATCAATGAGTCTTCTCAGAGTTGTAAACCATAATGGGAGTGTCGCATGGTAGCCACCTGACGTGTCAACTTCTCCTCTTGCTCGCCCGAAGCGGCTTGGTCGAGCATGCAAAATGTAGAAGTTGGACTTTCTCTGCATATGTTTTCTCCCATCCTCACTGCAAGATACCAAGCCCGATAGAGAAGAGAAATGTTCTTTATTCATTCAGATCGCTTTTATCCGTAGTTTGACTTTTAAAGACTTTTTGACGTGTGGGCAATATGAAGTCGTTTATCTGTATCCTCACGGCTATTCATATAACATGTGTAACATGAATACGTATAGTAGGTGACGCTTGTCGCGTCACATGCCTCTCACAAAATTGTCATCTTGCACGCGTAGGGTGCGCCGGCAGTAAAAATTCCAAGCGTCACCGAGTGACGAAGTGACGTGATATTTAGATTTCGAGGCAGTTACGTGACCAAAGTCGTTTCGTCATCCGAGATCTAGAAAAATTCCAGATTTTGACCAAAATTACCATTTTACCATTTTTCAGAAAATTATAATTTTCTCGGGTTTTACAAAAAGGAACTGAGGATAATAACTGAGAAGAAAAGAGGAAAGAGAACTACAAATATTTTAAACAATTTAAGCATAACCTTCTTGCAAACTATAATGAATAGCTGTGTATTCAATTCTATCTTTTACCACATTTTTTTAATTAGAAAAAGTATGTTATTATTTTAGCAGTAATAATAATAATATACACAACAAAGACGACTTCCCGCAAAATAACTTTTGATCAATGCAAGAAATCACTCTTTATACAAGTTAAATAAAAAGATAACCCCCAAAGATTCTAATCTTTGTTTGAGTTCCTAAACCTTCAACATGTCTCCAATGCTCCTTGCTAAAACCCAATCTAACTTCACTAAACTGAAAAACTTGTGACATAATCTAATAATTAATAAATAACATAGAGATATATTCATTTTGCATATTACATTGTACTACTTTGTTCTAGATTCTGAGACTATGTCCATCCCACCCCTTGCATAGATAACATAGACATAGATGGTAAATCAATTTTTCATTTCCATTGCATAAAACACACCATTAAGGATTAAGGGATTTATAAGATCTTCTCAACTGTAGCATGTTATTGGTATTTACATTCCTATGTACAAACCCGATATACAAAGGCCTCTTAACCTTTAGGGTCTTTTGTTTTTTCATTTACTTACTCCCCAATCTTTTTTTTTTTTCCTTTTTTCTTTTTTTGTTGAGAAGAAGGCTCTCTTGAACTCGGCTATCACCTGTCATTTTGGAGCAATTCTTTCTTTTTTTAAACAGAATACGTTTCTCGATGAATAAGAACCGTTTATATTCAAATAGTTCTGAATAACTCTTTGAGGATACAGGTATACCTCTTGATCTTCTGGGGACAATTAACGGAAGAGCCCCAGAAGCTCTATCTGCGGATTAAATTCACATCCCAGACCACTGCTTGGGAAGTGACTAATGGTGTTCAAACATTCTCTCTGTTGGTGACAATATATAGATGAAGTGACTTGAAGCAGACGGTTTGGAAGATCAGAACATAAGACTGCCACAATGTATATTAGTGTGACGGCAATATGTTAACAGTAGTGTGGGATGTTTTTAATCTTCATTTCAACTCGGCGCAGACTCATAACTCGCTCAGCCCAACAACTACAGAATATGTTCAGTGGATATTGCAGCCATAGTTTGACGTTGACAACACAGAGAAGATGAGTACAAAAAATAATTTGTGCTTAGAAAGCCATCAAATAACAACACTGAAGAGCATCTGTTCATGTGGAAAAAAATTAAATTAACAAAGAGGAAGCATATATAACTTTCAAAATCATAAAAATTAAGTTTTGATGCAACCCACACACCTTCTTACCACCGTGTTTTTCATCATCAAGGAGGATAATAATGGAATGGAGGAGGACAGATCAAATCATTCATGATGATCAAAGGATATTGGGTTGCAAAAGGGGGGACAGGTGAACAACATGGTTCTAATCACATGTGAGAAACAACACACCCCCACACACACACCATTTCCTACAAGACAAAGAAACTACAAAATCTCAGTAATCCCAAATATGTAGAAAGATTTGCTGTCATCAAAAGTGTCTATCATTGAATAAACTCAAGACAAAAGAGCAGATACTTGACCATGTCTTGTGAGGTGAGGTGAGGTGAGGTTTATGTCTACTTCATCAACAGAGCTACACAGCACTTATTACTTCTTACGACCTAGCTAGAGTGCCTAAGACGAGATCAGAGCTCATTGTTTTGTCTTTTGAGCAATAAAGGAATCTTTTCTGTTCCTTTTTAAAAAAAAAAACAATATAGATCAGAAATAATCCTAACATTTCTCTCATTTTCTATAACAATTATTGACCTCTAGGTAGAGACAAGATTCAGGCTTCAACAAAGTGTCACAAAAATCTTGCCCCAAAGGTCTAGGTACTAGTGTTGATGTCTTTCATTTTTTTTTTCTAAAACCTTTGTAGCATGTTTAGTTCCAGGAAAGTAATAAAGAAAGAAAACAAAATACTAAAGAAAATAATTTTCTTCTATTTGATATACCAAGGAAAATATGAAAACAAAAAACATAATTAAAATTAATCAGAAACTTATATATTTTCAAATTCTTAAATTTTTATGTACAAAAGAAAAAAATAAGTGAAACAAGTTTAAACAAACAAATAAAATTAATTAATTAACTTTTAAATCTTTTTTCTTATTTTCATTCACCCTTTCTTTCCTTTTATTTTTCCTTTCTATTTTGCTTCTTTGACATTTTCTCTTAAATTTTCCAGGAACCATACATAGTCTTAAGCTAAACCCAAAAGTTTGCAACTTTTCCTAACCTTTTCTTTTTCCTTCTCTTTCTCCTTTCTTTTTCCTTTCCCTCAAACTTCATGGAAACAGAACTAGACCTGAAAGATTGACAAAAAATTTTTAAGAAGAATAATGAAACAAAGACCACAGAAGTACACCTTTCATATCATTAATCTATCTTCTCAGCACAATTTTAAACTTAGTTCGCAACGGGACATTAAGACATCAGGAGAATGTAACTGTCTTGTTAAGTTCTATAGCATTGTAAATATGTGATGTAAATATCATTAAACTTAAAGGGTGTTGGAGAGTAAGCTGCAAGGAAGTTTCCATGTTATGACTTTATACCACAGCTCCATATAATATGCAATAAGTGTATGAATAAGAACAAAGAAGTCAAATAATCCATAAAAACAAACATCATGCATAAATTGGGGACACCAGCCTCAAAACCTTTTCCTAGAGTACTGAAATACAATATTTGTGACTAAGAAGATTCTTGTGAATGTGATCCTTCCAAACTTTGCCACGGGTGTAAAATTACTAATGCAATAATAATCATGCCCAGAACATAATAGTAAACATGGAGATAAATTGAAACTACCATAATTACTTCCCACACGATGGCAACCTAGATGACAGGATGGAGAGATATTGAAACAACCATAATTACCTCCCAGATGATGGGATGATGGAGAGATATTGCCCTGTTTACCTATAAAATAAATAAATAAATATATGATGGGACCCAAGATGACAGGATTGCACCTCATGCACCATTTTTTTTGTTGGATTCCTTACTCATTAAGGAATTTCCTTACTCATTAAGGAATTCTCTTACAAAATTTGAGAATTTTTACTAACCGGATAGACCAGTTGGAAACCGGATCAGCCAGTTCAACGGATTTGAGTTGAAGTTCATTATTCGAGCAGGTTCGAATTCGGAGCACCTGAGCTTGTTCTGGTCATATCTCTCTCATCCAAACTCGAAATCGTGCGCCGTTTTTTTTTTGTTGGACTCCTTATTCTTCAAGGAATACTTTGTCAAAATTTCATATTTTTTCTCAACCAGATCGACCGGTTGGAACCGGTTCAGCCGGATCATTGTGCCAACTTGTATGGAGCATTGATTTTGGAGCCCAAATCCTACTTGGTTTGGGCCCATAAGCCCCAAATTAGTCCTAGGCATGGGTTGGGTCCAATTTTGGGCTATGTTATGGGTTGCTTGCAACCCACCTTGGGTCCACTTGGATACTTGGTGGTTAAGCAAATGAGTTAATGTGGCTAGCTTTTGACCTCGTGAATAGAGTGTTTATGGAGAGTGAAGTCCGAGGCGATTGGGCGGAGTTCTGGAATTTGAAGGTGTGCAAAATGAAGTGAGCTCAGATGTTTATGAAGGAGAAATACAAGCAAAAAACCATGGAGAGTGAATGAAAAAAGGAGAGAAAAAAAAGAAGGAAAAGAAGAAAGGAGAAAGAAAGAAAAAGAATGAGAGATTCACTAGATCCGGGTGAGAGTGATCTCTCTCATTTTGAAGGGGATTTCCTAAGGATTTGAAGGAGTCGATACTTGGTTTTGGAGGAAGAAAAGAAAGATGAAAAAAAGGGGGGATAGCCGTGAATCCTACAAGTATGAGAGTTGTATGCTTCTCCCGTTTCTTCTGCGCTTGTCTTTGCCTTTGATGTTTGCAGCCTTGTTTTAAGGCACTAGGCGTTGTTTGGGTCAGTTCTCACTCATTTGGAGTCGGAATTGTACAACATTTGTTTTGTTGGATTCCTTACTCTATGAGGAATGTTATGACAAATTTTTAGAACTGTTCTCGACCAGCTCGACCAGTTGGGGAACCGGATCAACCGGTTCATTAGGTTCTATTTTTAGGAACATCGATTAGGGTACTTTTCTTTGTTTTGGTCAATTCTCACTCATTTTAGGTGAATTGTACCTTTGTTGTTTTTGATGATTCCTTATACGAGGAATGTTCGACAATTTTAGAAGCCCATTCTCGCGACCATTCGACCAGTTGAGAGCGGATCAGCGGTTCGATGAGTTATGTTTTCAAGAACAACAATTAGGGTACTTTGCATTGTTTTGGTTAGTTCTCACTCATTCAGAGTCGAAATTGTACACCGTTTGTTTTGTTAGATTCCTTACTCTGTGAGGAATGTTTTGACAAATTTTGAGAACTGTTTTCAACCAGCTCAACCGGTTGGGAAGCGGATTAAGCAGGTTCAACGAGTTGCGCTAGGCGACCTCGGTTTGGGAACACGTTGCCCGTTTCGATTGGTTCTCTCGTCCGGGCTCTAATTGAGGGCCGTTTTTGTTAGTTCTTACTCTTTGAATTTTCGAGCAAGGTTTCGAGAATTTTCAACTAGTTGAGCGGGATTGCACTCTGACTCAACACGACTCTACCATCTATGAGGAACATCTTGGTTTGTTTCAATTGGTTCTCACTCATCCGGGCTCGTAATTGAGCATCGTTGCTTTTGTTAGATTCCTTATTCATTAAGGAATTTTCTATAATTGAAATTTTATTCAGCGGCTAAGCGGTTGAGGCAGAGTTCAACTTTGTTTACCAAAGGACTATGGGCAGCCCTCAATTTTAGCTTTTTTTTTTTCGAGCCCGAATCCATTGAGGCTCAAACTCATTTGCTATGGGGCACTTAGGGGCCATCTTAACAGTTTGAGTTTATGTTTGGTTTGAGTTATTGTGGGCCCATTTTGGATTTATGGGCGTTGTGGTCTAAGTAAGTCTAGTTTGATTTGTATGACGTTTGGGGAGTCACTTACCTTGTTTCAACCAGTTTTCCTCCTCTTTGGTGAAAACTTTAATGCTTGATTCTAAATACATGTTGACTGACCCTTTGCTACAGTGCATGGCTAGGGACCACAAGTACGCACTTTGATTTAGGATTGCGGAATTCATATGCATGCATGGTGCTTAATCTTGAATGCTTGTTACGTGTTTATGTGTGCTGGACTAATCTCTTCTACAGCGCATGGCTTGGGACCTTAGGAACGTACCATTTACTTTGACTAGCTGAGTTTATATGCATGCTAGATATTGAGTTGGTTTGTATGATTCATATCATCTACATAGCCTAAGGTCAATCGATCTTTGACCCATATGCTCCCATGTACCAAATTCATTAATAGAGATCGAGTTCTGGGCTTAGAGGGGTGCTACCTAGCATGAGGTACCTTCCCAATAAGTAACCTGATCCCCGAACCCAGAAATCTAGTTTTCCCATGTACCCAATTCATTAATAGGGGAGCCAGGAGTTAAGGCTTAGAGGGTGCCACCTGGCATGAGGTACCACCGATAAGTGTCCCGATCCCAGTTCGAAATCTAGTTTCGTGGACCACTTTTTCTTAATAGGAATCAATGAGGGGTTTTGTTCCGCCGTTTCCCCATTTTAAAAAATAAAAATAAAAGTAAGTGGCGACTCGAACAAAGCAGTTCCTCCTTTGGGGACCAGTTTTCCAAATCTTGAGTAGCTCTCTTTTTCTATTAATAGTGAGTCGCGCCGGCCCATGGATCAGGTAGGGTCCACAACTAGCTTAAATCTTTCATACGCATACACTAGAACTTGAATACCAAATGTGTGCCTCGTGACTCATACTAGAATTGAATTTAGATTGAGTCATGTAAACGAGCTTTCATTAGAAGTGAAATATACAATTATGTGAATATAAATGATATCAGGATCCACCATTCAAAGAATCAATGTAATGCCAGCACATGAAAGAGGTCTCATAGTTCTTGCATGAACACTTGATCACTCTAGATCTTCTCCTTGTGACACTAACACTGCACATGGTATCAATTTTGAGAACAGGATGGTGAAGGCTTTGAACATTGTGTTTCTTCGAATAGGAGGCAATCAAACTTGATCACTTCATATATGGTTGGCGAAATTTGACACAATTCACCAACACGACGTGGATTCGACATGATTTTTGCAGGTTTATGTTGACTATAATTGTGTTCAGGTTGAATTTGTGTTAACCCGTTTAATGAATGGGTTATTTTCACATTGACCCACACAACCCAAATTTCACCTAAATTGATCCGTTAATTATACAATTTGATCCATCAAAATTTCATGGGTTATTCGTGTCAAAGTTAGTAGGTTAAACCCAAATATAATCTTAAATGAGTTATTCATAATCGGGTTATACATGTCGTGCCATGTCACCTAATTAATATTTGGTTCATGTTTGAATATGTTATTTTAACATGATTATTTTTCGTGTCATGTCCGAGTGATCAATGTTGGTGAATACTTATAGTGTGACATGACCTGTTAACACGAATTGCCACCACTAACTTCATATATATATACTATATATATATATATATATATATATATATATATATATATATATATATATATATATATATATATATATATATATATATATATTTCTTCCAAAATTGGTTCAGCAGAGATGATATATTTTTACATATGACAAAGGAGGATTGCATGGAGCAGCAAGAAGTGCAGGTTCATGAGATTCACAATCGGTTTCACAAGCAGTGGGAAGGTCATCAAAGTTGTGGGATATTTTGAATGTAGCTTATTTTGTTTGCATTTATAAGCTCCACCATCTATTTTGGTAATTATGATAATCATCTTAGTTCAAGGAAAATTCAGTGAGCTTTGAAGATGTAATAAAAGATTTCCAAGATATTAGAAAATATCCTTCACAGAAAAATGGAAATGCCTTCCATAAATTAGACCTATGTACACTTACATTTTTATGATTTTTCTGAATCAGGCAGGGTCGTCAGAATTATGGGGAATGACAGGATCAACTTCAAAGGATATTTGCAGACAGTTTGCATGTCAAATAGCCTGGGGTATTCTTCAGTTGTAATGACCATCTGTAAGTTCATGTAGCAGTCATATTCAAACCATCAAAAGTAAATCATGTACATGTAACAATAATAATCTAAAATTGTAAAGATCAATTACAACAGTTTATTTGTGGATATTGAAGTTGAAATGTAATTTATTGGGAAATAGAAGCTTACAAGAGATAAAGGAGAGGTAACAAATTGTATATAGAGAAAAACAAAACAAGGCACAGATAAATAAAGGAGACAGAGAGAATAGATATATTGACAATATCTACTTATAATTAGAATAAACTGTAATCAATGAGTTCGGAAATCACAAAAGGTACCAACAAGGACTTATACCAATTATCATTTCCAGGTTGTACTTTCATTTTTTAATAGAGTTTTTGCATTCAGCTGGTAGTCCAAGAACGCGTGCTTCTCTCTCATGATGAACTGAAAGCATTGAGTGACCCACTTGAAAGGTAAATGCTTTTTTTCCTTCTTTTTTTGTCCAAAATGGAACTTGAACCTGGAACTTCCCATAAGTCCACCCATCCTTTTACCACTTGAGTCAGGCCTCAAAGTCAAGGGTCTCATTCGTTTTGAATTACATTAACTCTTTTTATCTATACCACTAAGAGTTGTGTGTGTTGGCACAACATCTTCATCATCATCATCATTATTATTATTGGTAATTTTTTCTTCTTTTTTTTTTTGTCCCCATTGAGACTTGAACCTAAAACCTCCCATAAAACCATCCCAAGCCTTTACCACTTGAAGCCAGGCCTTAAGGGCATCTTGGCTTGCATAATTATCATTATTACTTTATGACAAAATGTTTTGAAATCAACAAATATCTTAAATTTGCCAAAATGTAAGAGAAAGAGAAACTTAGGTGAAAAGTGCAATGAAAAAGTTGAACTATTCTGACCACCAATGATTTGTTTATATAGTGAAAGAGTTTTCAAAATGGTATTTAGACTATGGAATACAGAAAGTGAATATCATCAAATATACCACATAAAATATGGAAAATAAATATGATGAATCTAATTTTCTACCAGACAACTTCAAGCCAGAGCATAAAAATCATATATGGCCACTTGACACATAACATTGAAAGATCAGATAAGCCAGTGCTTAGTGAGAATGGTGAAACATCAAGTGACAAGTAGCTCTATGTAATCAAATCATGGGAAAAAATGGCAAATTAACCACTATATACTTTATAATTCAAAGAAAACAAGGTTTCTAGCAATGAATATGGATGCTTCGCTATCTATAGTGAAAGGCATAAGACACCCCTAAGCACAAAAGCTCTGAAGTCTTAGGTGCAAAACACAACTTAGACATGTGCTTAAGCAAAAGTGAATATAAATCTTGTAAACTATGATGCAAGTTTCAATCCAGATAATAACAAATTCAAAATTCCAATCTTTTAAAAGAAGCATCCAACATAAAGCTGATGAGATTATACAATTGGAAATTTCAAGAATTGAAGTATTAAAAAGGCAAAAATAAAAAAACCAAAAACACAAAAAAAAAAAAAAAAGAAAAAAGAAAACCAAAAACATCAAAACCCAAAAAACAAAATATATGAAGTATGGTTCTCCAACTAGGCACATGCTCTGCCAAGTATGGCACTTAGCAAAGGATCGCACCCTGGGGCCTAAGGGCACTTCAAGTTAGCCTGTAACACATCCAAGTCTTGCACAGAGCAAACCCAAACCATTTCAAAGGCAGTATGAACCATAGCACAATACTCAGCTTTTGCAGTAGAATGAGCAATAACAAATTTTGTCTCACTATCACCAACTATTGTGATGTAACCCTCACCTCACAATGGAGGACTAAGAGAGAATTTCAATTAAAATATCTCAAAAATGGAAAGGGGAGAGCAATTCAAGAGGCTCCCTTGCTCTCCTTACAAGAATAACCCACTCATTTCTTGCCTTCCACTCCACTGCCCACTAAAATAGCTGTCACACACAAATTAGGAAGAGGTCACATGCTGTCCCACCATCCCTGGGTTGGCACCCTTCTTTTGACGTCTAGCGTATGTAAATCGGATTGGGGGTTTATCAATACCCTCGGGTGGAAGAAACACCTTGTCCTCAAGATGAAAGGTTGGAAACTGGTGTTGGATAACTTCGAGAGGTTCCTAGGAAGCCTCATGATCGGGGAGGCCTTGCCATTTAATGAGGACTTCCGGTCCACTTGGAAATGTGGCGGATTCCCAGAACTGTCTCAGGCTCAACTATTATTTCTAGATTGTCATTCAGCTGTGGTGGTAATTGGAGCAAGGGGGCGGAGTAACCAACTGCTGGCTTAAGCAAAGAGACATGAAAAACTGGATGAATTTGGGAAGTGTTTGGCAGTTGGAGGCTATAGGCGACAGGCCCTACTTTGTCACTGATTTTGAAGGGGCCATAGAATCTTAGGGAGAGTTTCGGATTTGAGCGATGAGCCATAGTTTTTGGTGTATTAAGAATGAAGTTTCAAAGAAACTAAATTACAACTGAAAGAAACTTCCCTTCGTTTACCATTAGCTTGGGCCTTCATACGTTCTTTGGCCAACGATGGAGATGCTGATGAGCTTGGCGAGATGGCATCAGTTCGATAATTGGCGTCGACTACGGAAAAATAAAAGACCCCGCCTCATAGGTCAAAAAAGATGGGGGATCCCAACCATAGACAATGCGGAAGGGAGTGGTCTTAGCAGCAGTGTGGAAGGAAGTGTTATACCAAAATTCTTCCCAAGATAAATAATGAGCCCAAGACTTTGGTTTGTGATGGGCAAAGCAACATAAATAGGCTTCCAAACATCTATTCGTAACTTCACTTAGCCAATGATCGAGGGTGATAAGGAAGTACGAATTGAAGCGTAAAGACCTTGTGCGAAAGAGTTCTCTCCAGAATTTACTCAGGAATATTTTGTCACGATTAGAAACAATAGAAAGAGGAATCCTATGAAGACGCACAATTTACTTGGGTTGAAAACCTCACATGGGCCACTACAAGCAGCAAGTGCATCAAACCAAGAAAATGGGCATACTTGCTCAAGGGATCCACTACCACAAGAATGGTGTCATAGCCCTCTGACTTCAGCAACCCTTCAATAAAATCAAGGGAAAGATCTTCCCAAATTTGTTGAGGAATCGACAATGGTTGGAGTAGGCCAACTAGGGAAAGAGTGGAATGCTTGTTTTGTTGGCACACTTGACATGCAGCCACGTACTTTTGAATAGTCTTTTTCATTCCCTGCCAGTACAAGTTGGCTAAAGCTCTCTTCAATGTTTTGGGCACACCCGAATGGCCTCCTATGGGGCTCTCATAGTACTCATATAGGAGCAATGGGATCAAAGCAAATGTAGCAGGTATGACTAATTTATTTCTGTAAAACATCCTGCCTTGAATAAGGGAGTAACCTGGTGTGGTTGGTTGTCCTGAGAGGGGCTCTTTGATCGGGAGAGGCCGGGTCTGTGTGGCAACTTCTAGGCGACATTTTTCAGCTACAAACACTCCTGGCACTGATAGAGATGCTAAGGTCGATGGGAGAGAATGCGGATGCCAGACGCCCACTGATTGGTAGCTCTAGTTTTATACTCAATATCAAAGTCGTAGCCCAATAGCTTGCACAACCATTTTGATGGTCCAAGGTGACCATTCTTTGAACTAATAAGAATTTGAGGCTACGCTGGTCCGTGCGAACTATAAATTTGCGGCCCATGAGATAATGTCTCCACTTTTTCACTACCCTTACAACCTCAATAAGCTCTCTTTCGTACACCGATTTCAGTCTTGCAAATGGTGGTAATGCCTGACTAAAAAAAGTGATCGGCCTTTAGTCTTGCAACAGAACTGCTCCTATACCCATACTTGAAGCGCTTGTCTCTACAATAAATGGCTTAGAGAAATTGGGAAGAGCTAAGACTGGAAGTTGAGTCATAGCTACCTTCAAAGATTGGAAACCATATTCAGCCTCAGGTCCCTAGTGGAAATTATCCTTTCGTACCAACTATGTTAAGGGCCAAGCTATGCTTCCATAATTTGCCACAAAGCGCCGATAACATCCTATCAAACCCAAGAACCCACGAAGCTCTTTCAACGAGCGAGGGTCTGGCCATGTTAGCATTACCTCCACCTTTCCTACATCAACTGCTACTCCTTGATCATAAATAATGTGACCTAAATACTCCAAACTGGATTAGCAAATATGCATTTCTTTGAGTTTGCAAACAATAAGTGTGCCTCTAGAACCTACAGGACCACGCTGAGGTGCTTTTGATGCTCCCCAATGGACTGGCTGTATACTAAGATATCTTCAAAGAATACCAAGACGAATTTGTGTAGGCAATCCCGAAAGATCTCATTCATGAGAGCTTGAAACGTAACTGGGACATTAGTCAATCCAAATGGCATTACTAAAAACTCATAATGGCCCTCATGGGTGCGTAGCGCCTTTTGTAACATCGATGGCAATACTGACGGATGGTAGCCTGAGCGGAGGTCTAGTTTAGAGAAGATAGTTGCTCCATGAAGTTCCATCCAAGAGTCTGCCTATCATTGGTAATGTGGGAAATCCTGTCCGCAATGTAGCTTTGTTTAAAACCCTGTAATCCACGTAGAAGCGCCACCCTCCATCTTTCTTTCGACTAATAACACATGACTTGAATAAGGACTAGTACTCGGTTGAATGATACCTGCTACCAGCATCTCTTTAACCAAGCGTTCTATTTCGGCTTTTTGAAATTGAGGATAGTGATATGGTCTTACATTGATAGAGGGTGTTCCTGGAAGTAGTGTGATGGCATGATCATGTGACCTTCTCGGTGGTAATCTTGTGGGAGAGTCGAAAATCTTCTGGAATTGATTGAGTACATTCTGAATGGCGATGGGTATCTCGGGGCCTACCTTGATGCAACCCAATTCCACCAAAATCCCTTCGCCCTGTTGTCGCATAGCCTTCCACAAAGTCTTCAGAGAAACCAAGGAGGTGCTCAAGCTGGGATCACCTTAAATAATCACTGATACACCTCCCACTTGAATCTCATAGTGAGGTTCCGCCAGTCCACTTGCATTCCACCCAGTGATTCTAACCACTTCATTCCTAGAATAACATTTGCGCTCCCCAATTCTAAAGGCAAGAATTATTCCACAATTTCTATGTTATGAAGGGTAAGAACAATTCCTCGACAGACCCCTTCTCCCTTCATAGCTGCTCCCGTGCCCATGAGTACCCCATATCCCAACGTACCTTCCAAGGGTAAAACCAGTTCACGAACCAATTTGGCAGAGGTAAAGTTGTGAGTTGCTTCACAATCGATTAGAACAATCACCTATTGCTGCTTAATTTTACCTCTTACCTTCATAGTTTATGGAGTAGACAAACCCACCACGGAATTAAGAGACAACTCTGCTACCTCATGTATTTCGTCCTCTAAAGGGTCATCGGGACTCCTCTATGGTGGCACTTCAATCTCTGTGTTGTCTTATTGAACAACTAAGACTTGTAACTCTCTGTTGCATCTATGCCCTAGGAAAAACTTGGCGTCACATCGAAAACACAACCCTTTTGCTATCTTTGACTGTAGCTTGGTGTCCGTGAGCTTCCAATGGGTGGGGAGAGGCTTTGATCCTAGGAGGCGAGTTTGTGGGGAATCTGCTGGTAGAGTTAGGGCTATGGATTGAAGGGAGCTGTGATTGAGGTGGAAGATCGGTTGGGCTTTTGGGAAAATAAAATCCATTGGATTGAAGCCCATAAGCATTTGTGGTGGTGGGCCAAGAAGTAGGGTTGGGCTACCCAACTATAATATCCATTGGTATTGGGCTTCGTTCTATTGCTTGAGGCCTAATTTGAAAACTGGGTTGGACCTAGTCCACTCCTAAGGAACGATGCCCCCAAGACCCCTTTGTATTGTTCCGGTTACTCTGGCTCTCTCCTCCACCCTCTGCGTAAATTTCATAACCTCCCGAATCCCTTCATGTTTCATCATCATCACCTCCGACCTAATTTCCGGTTTGAGCCCATTAATGAATGTTCTTTCTTGAACATGCTCTGGCACATCCTCAAGTGTAGCAGCCAACAGTTCGAACATGCGTAAATATTCATGAATCGACCCATCTTGCTTAAGAGCTAAAAATTTCACAGTGTTCCTTCCTGGGTCTGGCCAAAACGATCTAGGAGCCGAGCTTTGAATTCCATCCAGTTTTGTACCGAACGACAACCTTCTTCCCATTAAAACCACCCCTTCTAAACTGATGGTTGCCGTAGCCAACTTCTCCCCCCTCCGACATTCCGTGGGCAGCAAAGAAACGTTCAACCCTAAAGACCCATCCCTCTAGGTTCCAACCTTCGAAAATTGGCATCTCTAGACGGCGGGTTAGGGTTTCGACCCTGTTGTTCTCGTCTGGCCTCCTAAAAAACCTGGTTTCTCTAGATTCGAAACTCCGGGTGGGATCCTTCTAGTTCAAATCTACCCACCTCTCTTGTCCATAGCCTGGTCTCATCCCGTTACGCTTTCTTCTAATGGTTCCTTCCCCAATCCGGATTTCAAATCTTCTAGCATGATGCTCTTCTCCTTCTTTTGCTTTGAGGTTGTAACCCTTCCCGAGTCTTCCCATCTCTGTACCATTTTTTCTAGTCTCTCTAATACCGATAATTTTTCCAACATCGAATCCACTTTTATTTCTAGAGGACCCAAGTGTTGGAGATCTCCTTCCTTCACGACCTAATTATCTCCAAGGAACCGGCGAGCTATTCTTCAACCGTCCCATGCGCCCGATTGTCGCCATTTGCTCAGGGTCCTACCACTCTGATACCAATGATGTAAACCTCACCTCACAATGAAGGACTAAGAGAGAATTCCCCACTAAAATATCTCGTGTAATGGAAAGGAGCAATTCAAGAGGCTCCCTGCCTCCTTACAAGAATAACCCACTCATTCGGGCTTCCACCCACTCCACTCCCACTAAAATAGCTATCACATACAAATTAGGAAGAGGTCACATGCTGTCCCACCATCTCTGGGTTGGCACCCTTCTTTTGATGTCTAGCGTATGTAAATCGGATTGGGGGTTTATCATACAGTACAATAGCCTAAAGAAGAAGGTCTACCAGTACAAACTATCAGAACAAACGACCACTCATTTCTTGCCTTCCACTCCACTCCACTCCCCACTAAAATAGCTATCACACAAATTAGGAAGAGGTCACATGCTGTCCCACCATCTATGGGTTGGCACCCTTCTTTTGATGTCTAGCGTATGTAAATCGGATTGGGGGTTTATCATACAGTACAATAGCCTAAAGTAGAAGGTCTATCAGAACAAACTACCAGTACAATCAGCATGCCTAAATTTAGTTGGAGCCAAGGAGGAGGAAGGTGTGTGCAACAACCCACATCCATAAGAACTCAAATAACACAGGATGCAGCAAACAACATCAAAATGAGACAGGCAAGGAGCATGCATACACTGCCGGACAACATCCACCATACAAGTCATAGTGTCAGACAAGTAATAGTAAGATATATTAACTTACCAACCAAATGCCCATACTGGCTGACATCATGATGGCATCCTGACAATTTCAATCTTCATGTTCTCCGATTTTATGTCAATTTCCCTCAAAAAGAACTGCAAAACATGTTTCCAAGCTAAGTAATTCATTCCGTTCAGCCTCATTGCTGAAAGAGGCTTAGCGATATCATCATTGGAAAGTGAGTTTCTCAGCCGTGGTAGACCATAAAAAAATCCACTAAAAACTGATCAGCATAATGCCAAAGATTGGACACCTCAACAGCCAAAGAGAGGGAGGACTGAGTTGTTGCACAGCAAGGGCATGGGACAACTGGTGCAGTTGGAAGTGACAGTCAGCTAGGGACATTTGGAGAGCGGATCTGTTCACCGGTTCTGTCCACTGATGCCAATGTGAAAGAGAAGCTTAGGCAACGACTATAGGGTGAAAATTGAAGCATTCCACTACCCATGATCCACTTATATGAAGGCAAAAGAGTCTTTCAAAATGATGCATGAACTATGAATAGTGTATATAAAGTATTTTCTATCTCAACAGAATTAATGACGTTCTCTACTCTCTTTATTAGGGCTTTGCTAGGTTGTTGCTCCATTGGTTAAACAAGTTTTATGGGAAGAATTGTTAAGAGAAAAGGAAACAAAAAAAAAATAGAAACAAAATTAGAATAGAATAAGGAAACTAAAGAAGACTAGAAAAGGAAAATAATCAAAGTCCTATTAGGAAACTACTACTCAACACTCCCCTCAAGCTAGAGCATACAAATCATATGCACCAAGTTTGTCACAAATATACTTATTCCTAACACAATGATCCAACACCTACAAAATCACTCTGATTTGAAGGGGTATTTACGGTTCTATATTTTCTGTTGTTTTATCATAACTTCTCCTTTCCAGTTAAATTCAAATAGTAATTCAGGCATCACATTCCAGTCACACTCTGATTTTCCACTTGACATAGCCTTATGGCTCATATCTTCCATCTTTTTCCATGTAAATAATCTGAAAATGTCAACTAAATCACAGGGCAATAACTATGAAGAAGGGAACTCCTTCATTACATTAGATTTAAAATGCAATAGAAGATTCTAGCTAAACCAAGACTACAATATATCTCAAAATAACCAAAAAACAAAATAAAATAAAAAGACTTGCTAGAGTTAACATGATCAACAAAAGCCTTTCCGCATCTCCCAAGGAGTTGTTGGGGGTGTTTGTTGGTGGTTGCTTTTTACATTTACTAATGTCATATACCAAAAGACCAAGGAAACCCCAAGCTTGTTAATAGAGTTGAGTTTTGTGACAAATGAAAATTTCTAAGGATCAAAGGGATGAACATATACACCCTTGAGGCTGAGCAAGTGGTAAAAGATTGAGAAGGGTTTGTGGGAAGGTTCCAGGTTCAAATCCCAATGGGGACAAAGATTTGCCTATAAAAAAAGGACTGAAAGTATATATAATAGCCCTTAAAACAATAAAATCACTAACAAATAAAGAAGCCATAGAGCATTTATTGGTGAATAATGCTGGTTTTACTTAAAATGGAGCCTCATGCTTCAACAACCAGATCCTCTGAAGGCTTCTATATAAACCTTCATATCCATTAGTCTTTATTAATTTTACCTAGAGGAAAAGGAAATAAAACTTTATCACATAAATTTTCAGCTGAAAACTGACTACTGTCTCGAGGCTTTTTGATGCAGATGGAGTTTTAAGATATATATAAAAGAAAGAGAGAATTTTTATTAGTTGCAATCATAGTCAAATTATGACTATTAGTTGGAAAAGGAATTTAAATTTAAATTTGGATTATCAATTAGAGTCAAATTATGATTCTTTTTGTTAGATCTAAAGGCAGAGTCGGAGCTCAAGTACAGGTAATAGTGGCCTGAACTCATAAGGTTATTAGAATTTTAGTACATTTAGGATTTCTTAGAGAAGCCTATAAATATGGCTAATTAATGTAAGTCAGAAACAGTTTGTTTTTTAGTACAATATTTCATCTTTTTGCAATCTTTGCAACTTCCAATGCTAAGACTCCATTGACTTTCTTCGTGAAAATTCTAGAACTTTAGTAGATTCTAAGGTTTCTACCTATCCCTTATGGTATATTCTTTCTATTTTTATTATCTAATTTTCCCGATCACATCTCTTATCTATATATTTTTAATTTTACCCTTGTTCCTTGTTCCTTTTCCCTAAACCCTAAATTATAAAAACCCTTCTTCACCCACCTTGCATTGAGGCATCCTTCCTAGGGTTGTCCTAAATCAGTTTTAGTATCAAAGCAAAAGTTCTTGACTTGAAAAAAATATATCCGATTGAGATGAAGAAAAGTGACCCAAACCGTTGAGAAGAACGACTGACGAAGTGCGGCGGAGCCGAAATGGTACAAAAGGTGGATAAGGAGGGCTCGGGGAGGACCGCCAGAGGGATGGATTAGCAAGACGGCGTCGAACGAGCCTAGAGATGGAATCTCGTCACCAAAAAGTGGGCCACGCGCCCACACGCGCCGGCGCGTGGAAGGCAGGCCTTCGGAGAAGAGTGGCATGTGGCGGCGCATGGAAAGCTCTTTTCCGACGGGGTTTCCTCCAACGTGTAGATCGGCCTTGTGCGCCTCGGAATCTAAGGTTTCCAACCGGAGAAGAGATGGCTGGAAAAAGTCACTAAAAGCAAGGAGATCCGACGACGGCGGCGGCGGCGAGAGTGAGGAGGAGATCCGATGGCGGCGACAACAACGGAGTGTTCCGGAAGGAGAATAAAGTGACCGGAAGGAAACACGGTCACCGAAAAAATTAGGTTTTCCCTTCTGGCTCTAATACCATGCGAAGAGAGAAAATGGAGAATCCCTAATTTTTATTATATTCACGAAAAAACTCACTACTACATTACATATTGGACTTATATATATATACATGCTCATAGGACCCACAATACAGTAAGAAAATAAAAGGAAAAGACTGCACAATATCTAACAACAATTAAATAGCAAACTTGATGAGATCATGAAGTTACTAGAAACGAATCAAGAAAAACGACCGATGGAAGATGAGATGACAAGCCATCAATTCAAACCGTCGCCAAGTGCACGAAGAGCAGGATAATTTTACAATGGGGAACCAACAACGAGGCAAAATGTTTGAGCAAGATGATGATGTGACAAAAAAGGTACGCCTTGAAGTAGCTTAATTTTATGGAAAACTATATACAACTGCTTTTCTTGATTGGATTATGTCTATGGAAGATTATTTTGATTGGTATGCAATGCCAAACAATAGAAAAGTTCGTTTTGTGAAAGGCAAAATTAAAAGGGGCAACACGTTTATGGTGGTATAATATCGAGAATCAACTTCATAGAACAAGCCAATCACCTATAGACACATGGGACGAGATGAAGTTGAAGATGAAGGAGCACTTTCTTCCAACTGATTATGAACAACTCATGTACACAAAATCATTCTCCCTTAAACAAGATACCAAGTCTGTTGAAAAATATACAGAAGAATTCCATGAGTCGAAAGCATTCGGAACTGGCACGGAAAGTGATGTCAACTTATGCACCGTTATAAAGATACAGACTTGAATGGACATTCAGTTAGAGATGATAACTGCACACACTTACACCATGGATGATGTTTATCAACTAGCCCTCAAAGATCGAAGAAGGCCTCAAATGTTGGGCTTCTAGACGTCCAAATTCACAACTTGGGAGCACTTTCTACAATTGAACAGCAAGCAAACCTTTAATCACATCAAGTTTAAAAACCTCTACTAATGCAAATGGACGAGTAAACAACCAACAAACCCCAAATATTATGAATAAAGGAGGTAGTAAGGGTCAAACTCCAATGAGTACGGGAGATGAGACTCCCTTATGCTATAAATGTGGGGGACATGGTCATGATGCGATTGTGTGCCCAAGTAAAGGTTTATACTTTTGTGTTGAATAACTAGAATCCAAGCCGAAGAGTTACTCAAAGGAAGAAGAAACCCGTAATGAAGGTGAGCTTAGTGAAGAATGTGACTATTATGATGCGCGACGTATGGGCATAGTCTTGTTATAATGACCTTTATCATGCAAGGAGAAGAAGATCGGTGACGTACTAGCATCTTTCAGACACGTGTTTCTTGCTAAGGGAGGTTATGCACCACGATCATTGATGGAGGCTAAACCTTCAGTTAGAAGGCATCCAAATTCATTTCGAGTAGCATGGGTTAATGACACTTCTATCCCAATAAGTTGTCGTTGGTAACATTCCTTTTTGGTAAAGACTTTGAAGAGTCCTAATGGTGTGAGGTCTTACCAATAAAAGTAAGTCATATTCTACTTGGAAGACCTTAGCTTTTTGATAGAAGAGTTCAACAAGATGGGTATGAAAACACTTATACATTTATACGTGATGGGCGTAAGAAAATTCTTTGTCCAATGAAGGAAATTCCACTAGCTAAGCATCCAAAGGAAAAATTAGCACAAGCCCAAACAAAATGCAGAAGCTTTAGAGGACTAGATACTTGACTTTCCAAGGCAAAACGTTATCACGAGCAATGACAAACTTGAAGAGACTACTAAAATTCTTGTTGAACATCAGAAATTCAAGAATCTTGTTCTTCCACAAGACAATTTACAAAAAGCATATGAGAAGCAACTTTTTGCACATTTGTTGAAGACACAATTATTTTGAGAACAATCCACTTGTTTTACAATGTTGGAAATTTTTTCAAAATTTGGCAATTGCCTTGCATGAAATTAAACAAGATCAAGAGATAAGGATGTCCTATCTTATCATGGTAGAGAAGCGACGAAGAAAGAAAGGATGCAAGGCATTGTTCGGAATTGCAATTGATCGAAGGAAATCACTAAAACTCAAGGACGAGTTTTTCCAAGTCGGGAAGTTTCATGCAAATGGAGTTTTAAGATATACATAAAAGAAAGAGATAATTTTTATTAGTTGCAATTAGAGTCAAATTATGACTATTTGTTGGAAAAGGAATTTAAATTTAAATTTGGATTATCAATTAGAGTCAAATTATGATTCTTTTTGTTAGATTCAAAGTAGGGTTTGAGCCATAATAGGTTATTAGAATTTTAGTACATTTAGGATTTCTTAGAGAAAGCCTATAAATATGGCTAATTAATGTAAGTCAGAAACAGTTTGTTTTTTAGTATAATATTTCATCTTTTTGCAATCTTTGCAACTTCCAATGCTAAGACTCCATTGACTTTCTTCTGGGTGAGACTCCTAGAAGACCTTAGTGAGATTCTAAGGTTTCTACCTATCCCCTACGTTATATTCTTTCTATTTTTATTATCTAATTTTCCCTATCACATCTCTTATCTATATATTTTTAATTTTACCCTTGTTCCTTTTCCCTAAACCCTAAATTATAAAAACCCTTCTTCACCCACCTCACATTGTGGCAACCTTTCCAGGTTTGTCCTACATCACTTTTACTTTCTCTGATGCCAAGAGATCTGGAGTGAATAAAAAAAGGTTTGAACTTTTAATTCACACAAAGAAGCTCTTAAAAGATCAATTCAAACTTTTAATTCACACAAAGAAACACTATGACTTACCTGCTGAACATATAAAAGTTCTCCATATACTTGGAATCCCTATTAAAGATCAATACTTGGGATAATTTTTGGAAGAAGCCTATATGGTGGACTTAAACTTGAGTCACCACCTGTGGGGAAGCATGTGAGTTCATTCTCCAGAATAGAATAAGCATCTGAAAATGCCTGCAAGACACAATATAATTAAAAATATGAAACATAATATAGCATTCATAATCACATAAAATTTTATAAAGCAACTTTCTTAAAGACATTAGTACATAAGTATAGTTTCTCATGTAATCTGAACAAGCTTCTAAATGTATATTCTATATTAGCAGCACATTATTCATAAAGGGAATCCAGTGAAGTTCAAGAAATTAGAAAGACAATCTTTCTTTCTGATGTCTTAAACTTCACTGTATACCCTTTATGAATAACATGCTGCTAATATAGAAAATACTTAGAAGCTTGTGCAGATTACATGAGAAACTATACTTATGTACCAATGACTTATCAGGAAAAAAAAAAGCCATCAGAAAGACAATCATTTTACCGGCTACTTTGCAAAGTATCCATATATACAGTGAATAATTACATGCTGGCATCCATGGTTTGAGATTGGAAGCATTTCTCAAACATAATGTAAAAGTGCGCAAACAATGATGCAATAATTTTGCAATTTTTCTTTGTTATCCTTAAGTTCCAAACAGAAGTGCAGGAACAGCTTGATTGAAAAAGCAAGCAGAACTAACATTGAACAGGTCCGTAAAAGTTTAATAGGAACAGACTCTAATCTGCCCTTAACATTTGACAGAAATATGTTATGACCCATTTTGAATCTCACATTGCAAAGTTACGACTTGGCTTTGTGGATTTATAACTGTTTGGGCTCCCTCCCTCGACGCCTAGCTTAAGGTAAAAGCTCTACCTGTTTGCAAATAAATGTGATAAAGCAACTTGCCTTGCTGATGGCCCTCATCCTAAAATTGTGGGAGGACCGCCACTGCCTGGGTCCACTAAGTCACCACGGCGATCGGAGAACCGCACCGTGGGATCCGCTAAGTCACCGTACCGCCGCGGACGCCAGGTTTGGAAAAGGGATGGATTGTTATGACCCATTATGAGTCCCACATTGCTAAGTTATGGCTTGGTTTTGTGGGTTTATAACCGTTTGGGCTCTCTCCCCTTGATAGCTAGCTTTTAAGGGTTAGTTCTACCCAAGGATCAGAATAAGTAACGATACGACCACACTCCGCTCCACATGAGAGTGTGAGTGGTACTTAGGCTCGAGAGGTTCCTCCACCCATCGCCAAGATTGTGCTGCCTCCTCCTATCGGGCTCGGGGTACCTATCACCTGCGACAAGAGTCGGCAGAGCAAGTCGATACCCGGAAGAGGGCTACCCCCAAGGCTTCGGAGAAACTGCCGAAACTATCCACAAAGTGAGTCGTCCATGGACTTCAAGTTTGAAAAAGGCAATGATACAATCCCACATCGGTTCTACATGAGAGTGTGAAGTGAGGTTCTCTCACCTATTAAGCCGGTCTTTTAGGTTGCACTCTCTTATTAGGCTTGGGTACTGTGGAAAGAGAAAAAAGGAGAATCTTGAATTTATTATCTTCAAAAAAAAAAAAAAAAAACCTATCTAACATGTTAGACTTATATATATACATGCTCGTGAGACCCATAATACATAAATGAAATAAAAGGAAAAGAAAATTAATTGTACAATATCTAACACTTTCGTCGAGCATATATGTCATACGCACTAAGCTCATATAAACGCTTAATTCTGTGACCTCTAAGAGATTTAGCAAAGATGTCTCGCTAGCTGGATCATTTGAATCGACAAAACCAAAGAAATCACACATCCCCGACGCGATCTTCTTCTAACGGCCGGCTACCAACTTCAATGTGCTCGGGTCCTTTCATGGAAGATTGAATCGACGCACATGCAGAAAGAAATTTCTGTTTATCACATATGAGCTTCATCTGTTCATTCTTTTCAAATCTCAACTCCTGGAGAAGGTGTCTCAGCCATATGAGTTCGCATGCTGTTGTGAGTCATAAATGATACTGACTTCAAATACTAGATCCGTCACTGTATTTTGTTTCTTACTCTTCCGCGATATTACCAACAACGAAAAAAACACAATACCTTGAAGTGGAACGTCTATCTACGCAGCCACTTAATCAGACCGTGGGTGAGCTGTACTTAATTTTGCATCCGTAATCCAACAACCTAGGTATGACTCTATTCTTCGCACAACACACCTCGCCCGTGTTCTTTCGATATATCGCACACGCGGATTACATCATCCAAACGCTATCACATCGCGATCGCGAATTAACTAACAACACTCACAGAGTGGCAAACAAACCGACCGAGTAATGGTGGGGAGGTAGTTCACTTACCTACGAAATACTGCCGATATATCTAGGATCTCCTGTTAATTTCCTATCCCTGCGACAAGCTTCTGACAGACCATAGGAGTGTTCATCACATAGCCTAACATACCGCTTCAAGATGTCTAAAGCATACTTCCTTTGGGAAAGGACTACACCTCGTAACCGGATCGAGCTTATCTCACCCCCAAGAAAGACTTTGAGCTTCCTGCCTTTAGTCCGAAGCGAATAAAAGGTATCGCTTAGTTTCGAATACCATCCCGACATTACCCGAATGACGACGTCACCCACATAATCAACCAGATAAATACACTACCCTGAAGAATTATGATGATAAAAAACTAAATGGTCTGTTGTACTACGAATCATGCCAAATTCTTGAACAACGAAACTAAAACGACCAAACTAGGCTCGAGGAGATTGTTTCAAGCCATATAGAGAATGGCATAACCTACACACTAAACCAGACTCCCCTTGAGCAACAAAACTAAGTGATTGCTCCATATAAACTTCTTCAGCAAGATCACCATGAAGGAAGACATTTTTAATATCCAACTGATAAAGAGGCCAAGAACACATAGCAGCCGTGGAGAGAAGGAGACGGATAGAAACAATCTTGGCAACAAGGGAGAATGAGTTACCATAATCAGAACCATAAACCGAAAGATATCCTTTAGCAAACTGCCGAGCACAAGTATCAACCTAACAATCAGGACCAACCTTAACAGTGTAAACCCAACGACAACCAACTGGAGACTTACCAGAGGGTAAAACAACAAGATCTCAAGTGCCAGTTGAGTGCAGAGCAACCATTTCATCTACCATTGCCTGTCGCCAGCCCGAATGGGAAAGAGCCTCACTGTGTTCTCGAAGAGTAAACAAAAGATATAAAGAAAAACAAAATGCGTAGTGTGGTGAAGATAATCACAGAACTCAAAAAATTGTAAATAGGATGAGGATTACTAGTAGATTGCTTACCTTTCCGAAGAGCAATGGGTAAGTGATCGCATGAGGCGTGAAATGGTGAGAAGTCAAGTGGATAGGAAGTGAGTCGGGCCTCACCGTAAGGGAGAGGAACAACAAGATTTGGCGGATTCGCGATGATAAACCTGAAGGGGTCGAGAAGGCACAACATCAAATATAGGCAGGGAGATAATGGGAAGGGGTAAGACTTCAGAAATAGGAAGGAACTTAGAGGAGGAGAAGAAGGGTGAGTCCTCAAAGAATGTGACATCACCAGAGAGAAAGTATTGATGAGTCTCAGGGGAATAACAATGATAACCCTTTTGAAGTCTGGAGTATCCCAAAAAGATGCATTTCCTGGCTTTGGCAGAAAGCTTGTCTTGTCCTAGAGTGAGAATATGAACAAAGCAAGTACAACCAAAGACACGAGGAGGAAGGAAATAAAGTGGTTGGTCAGGAAAAAGAAGTGAATGATGAATCTGATCATGCAACACAGATGAGAGCATACGATTAATCAAATAACAAGCTGTAAGAACAGCATCCCCCCAAAAACGAAAAGGAACATGACAATGGAGGAGGATAGTACAAGCTGTCTCAACAAGATGGCGATTCTTACATTCAGCTACCCCATTTTGCTGGCGAAGATGAAGATAAGGTTATTTCAATAAAGGATCCCATGTCGGGACATAAAAATGAAATAAAGGGTGCGTAAAATATTCTTCGACATTGTCACTACATAACATTACCGAATATAATAACATCGAACTGGTTTGAATTTCAACATGTACTTCGAAAACAAAATATTACTTAACTCGATTTTTCATTAAAAAATAACCAAGACATCGGTAATAGTCATCAATGAAAGTGACAAACACGAACTTCTAAAGTAGACGCAGCTCGACGCGACCTCAAATATCAACGTGACAAGTTCGAAGGAGACTTTGCCCGATTATTCAAACGCCAGAACGAAACACCGCATGTTTCCAAGTCGGCTGCGATCACACGCAATCGACGATACAAAGTTTCAAAAACGAGCGAGATCATCTTATATAACTCGAAAGACTAGTGGTGGTCCAAACGATCAGGATGAAGAGAGGAGATCGAAAACGCAAACCGCAGAGCATGAATCTCGAAAGAGCGATGGTGCCTCGAGACCACGTCCGATGCCAATCGTCTTCCCCGTACTTCGATCCTACAAGGTCACAAATTTATCAAAAAAAGTAATAGAGCAGTTAAGAGTACGAGTAATTCTACTGATGGAAATATGATTAAAAGGACACTCAAGAGTATAAAGAACAGACGTGAGAGGTAGGGAAGGGAAAAGATGTGTCAAACCAATACCTTTAGCCACAATTTGAGAACCATTAGCTAAGGTAACAGTAGGTAAAGCAAAGGTAGTAGTAATAAAAGAGAAAAAATCCTTATTACCATATATGTGATCGGCACCAGAGTTCGTAATCCGTGGTCCAAGAGAAGATGTATGAGTATGCTGCAGGCATTACCGCTTAGGCAAATGCAGCCACTGCCATCGATGAAGAAAATAAATATCTTACTCATCACAACGCAAGAATACCCCGAGATGCTGAGAGATCTAGGCTGTGCATGGCCGAGAATTAGGGATGATCGGGCCATGTGGGCAATGGGGTCGCCCATAACTCGATAACAACGATCACGCAGCGCCGTTTATCGAATAGCGCAAAGGAGGACGTTTGTCCTCTACTTACACACGGGCGTCCTTCCTCGAGGGTTAGTTTGAGAAACCAACACAAAAGAATCTGAAGTGCTATCAAATGACAAAGTTTGAGTGGAGGAGATTGATGAGTGTCTAAAACACTCAGGTTATACCAGCGTCGGTCTTACATTTTTCGTATTATTTTATATTTAAACACGAGTTTTTTGTACTCGAAGTTATCCGACGGTGATCGGGTCGGTATGCGTGCGAAAAAGGGCGCTTTTGGCAAAGACGGTACGAGGAAGCAATGCATAAAGATGACCGGAACGCCGTGGACGCCCCAATCGCCGTGACGCCCCCCAACGCCGCCACTGAGTCAACATATAAAGAAGTCATCGTCGTTAACGCCGCGACGCCCCCGACGTCAGCGACGTCACAGTTATTCCTCTCAATCATTAAAAGTATAAAATTCAAAATTCGGTGGACGGAGATCGGGAATTCAGACGAACTGTGGCGCGGAAATCGTGAGTAAACAGTGACATCGATTCAAGAAGAGCCTCGTGGATTTGTATTTTCTTTGTTTCGATAATAACCGATGTTTTATATATCACATATTGGTATTTTCTATTCATGATGTTCTGCATCTATACCTAGATCTTGTCAACTCGCCACGCTTTGAATGGATTAAAGTTTATTAATTTATATTATTCATCGGGATGGCGATTCATTATCATCCGCTTTTACATCTGCATCACTACATGCTTAGACGTTTCTGGGCCAATATTAGCATGATCATATACTAGAGATCCGAGATTCGAGAGATGAGGATATTATCTAGGATATGAGTAGAGTGCTTTGGTTGATCTCTGAATGTGATATTCCCGATCCCGAAGGTGGCAATTACAAGTTAGAACATTTAAGCATTTCGAGTACCTAGTCAGTGTAGATACACTCCTAACTCACTTCTCACGTAGATAGAGAATACACCGAGAGCAGGGTATCTCGTAAGCAAGATCACCTTGCCATTAATAAATCATAAGTAGACTGAATAATATCATCTTTAAGAAATAATTCATCGAAAGTGGCAGGGGGAGACATAACCCTAGTCTCCATTACATAGTAATTCATTCAGACGCTTGTTTATTTTACTTTCACATTAGTACCCTTTTACTGTCTGTGCATCGGATATTTGAAAAAGTAAATCTACGTAGTCACCACACCTATCCCGGGTGGATCGATATCGGAGTACCATTGGTGCTGTGCCAGAGCGGCGCGTGCACTTGCGCATAGGCGTGCATTTACCTGCGTTTCGGCACATCGGAGAATGCGTGGGAGGCTGAGCAAACACATCATCGGATGGGATTGATGGGCACGAGAATCACGATCTCAGACGGTCTGAATCCGACGGCCAATAAGAGTAAGGACCATGAAAAACTTGTCAATCTGCATTTGTTGAGCCCTAACATCACTAGTAGAAAGCATCAATGTCGAACTCCTCCTTAAGAGGAAGCGTCAAGTAGATATAATTAGATAAATCCATGTCATGTTCTCGAATATTGTGATGCGAAACCACGCAAATGCAAGGCGTTGGATATCATTCGTGTATAGGCACTAATGCAGTCACAAAAACTTAAAACATGTTTTGTAGGCGAAAATGGCAAAATTTTTTGATCAACCCATTTGCCATATCACGCTACATAGTTGTGCATCTATTTTCTTCCATTGCACCTTGTCGACGTAGGTATAGCATCCTCAGGTGTAGCCAGATGATCCTCATAACCTTGTCTCATGAACCGAGTTCCCGCGGTGACCCGAAAGATAATTCTCCTTTACCAATCAATTTTTCTGATGTGATAGTAGGAGATCCAGAGATAACAAATGTAAAAATAGGATTTTTAGTCACCATAGCCACTTAACTGGAGATTGAAGAGAGCCCTAATAGGAGGGCGAATCACAATTTATGGAACTTGAGGATGAAGAAAATGACTCAAGCGATGGAGAAAGTAGGGGTGGAGATGGAGATGGGGCCTTCCCAAGACACCTGAAGCTAAGAGCGAAAGGGAAAGAGTGCTGTTGTGGAGATCGAAGGGACTAACGAGAGGGTGCCGCGAATGAAATTGCCAAGGTGGAGAAGGAAGGCTCGGGAGGGCCAGCGTAGGAGGATGGATCAACAAGGCGGCGCTAGGACAAGCTGGAGATGGAATCGCGGCAAGAGTAGGTCACGCGCCCACAGTGTAGTGGACTCGTCTGTCGGAGAAGATTGGCATGTGGCGGCGCATGGGCAACTATTTGCTGACGGGTAGATAGGCCTTGTGCGCCTCGAAATCTGAGGTCGCCGGCCAGAGAAGAGCTTGTCAAAAAAGTTGGCGGGAAAAAGTCACTGACAGCAGCGGCGGCGGCAAGGAGATCAGACGGTGATCTAGAAGGTTTTGGAAGGAGAAGAAAGTGACCTGAAGGAAACACAGTCATCGGAAAAAAAAAAAAATTAGGTTTTCCCCTTTGGCTCTAATAACATGTGGAAAGAGAAAAAATGAGAATCCTGATTTTATTATCTTCAAAAAAAAAAAAAAAAAACTATCTTACATATTGGACTTATATATATATATATATATATATATATATATATATATATATATATGCTCGTGAGACCCACAATACATAAATAAAATAAAAGGAGAAGAAAAATAACTGTACAATATCTAACAAGTACCTATCAAAATCTTACTGACAAGATATGAAAAGAGAAAATTTGACATCAATCTTTTTATATTAGAAAGATAACACCTGAATTCCTAAGAAATCAGAACATGCTTTTATTGTGGAGATATTTGGTTGATTAGGTTTCTGATAGTACACCCTTCCAAAAACTTTCCAAAATTTTAAGTTCTCATAATTGCAATTTTTTTTCCCACCAACATACAATGTATACCAAACTGTACTGTTTCCTTCTGGGACAGAAAAATATTTAAGTTCATAAAATTAATATAAATTACTCATCTAGCTCAGCTATCCACAAAGCAAACATTTGTAAGTCCTCAAACATCAGCAGTAACAGGCTGACCTTGATACATTGATGTATTCGAAAGCAATTCCTTCCCACATTATTTGTCGGAAAAAGAGGATCATCAATGTGAATTGGATCAATGCTACAGCATTAAAGATTATATCATCAACAACAAAATAGTGGGGAAAACATTGGTACAAACCCAAATCATACAAAGGCTGCAGCATATAAAACAAGAGGGTGTAACAGATACCTATATCCTCTTTCCCTATTCATATATAACCCACTTCCTTGTACTGAAATACGCATTTGACGTGGATCAAACACATTCCTGGATAAGTAAAATAATAAAGTGAATAATGATCAACTTTGAAGAAATTATGATCACATATTATAATTACAATCCAGAATCAGTAGCAAAAACAAGTTCAACAACAAAAAGAGCAAATTTTACGATGGTCAGCTTCTGTGACTTACCCAAAAAAGTAAAGAAAATCCATCAACAGGCTTCCAAATTTCTACATCAAGATTAATAAAGTAGTTAGACAAAATCATTCATGAATAAGCAACACAAACAAGAGTAAAAAATAATGATGAAAAAAGATGGGACTTCAAAAATGTGATATATACTCATGAAAAAGGCTGAGAAAATTTGCAAAGCCTTGCCACATAATAGAAAACATAATGGATGCTCAGTTCAGTAGGTGAAAAACAATAAGGGAAAAGGAAATAACAATTCAGATTTTATGCTTTTCATATTTTTCCTTTTTATTTTTTAAGAATATCTTCTTTTCCAAATTTCTACATCAAGATTAATACAGTAGTTAGACAAAAGCATTCATGTATAAGCAACACAAACACCAGTCAGAAATAATGATGGAAAAAATGGGACTTCAAAAATGTGATATATACACATGAAAAAGGCTGAGAAAATTTGCAAAGCCTTGCCACAGAATAGAAAGCATAATGGATGCTCAGTTCAGTAGGTGAAAAACAATAAGGGAAAAAGGAAATAACAATTCAGATTTTAAGCTTTTCATATTTTTCCTTTTTATTTTTTAAGAATATCTTCTTTTTTCCTCCAAGGGAGAGGATTGGTTGGGGTTATGTGGAACCCTTTTAGTTTGAGCCTAGTGCAATGATTTGACTTATATTAGGGTAACCTTTTAGGTTGTTGGAATTGAAACAGAATAAGCATCAATTTCAAAATCTTTACTTATTTTATTCTCCATAGATTCTCTGCAATGAAATCAGATCAACCTTGTTAAATGTCCAACTCTCCTAAAAGCTCAAGCTTGTAGGATTTAGGTTTAATATGAATATCAAGCCTTTAACACTCTCCCTCACATACAGCCCCATACCCACATGTGGAGAGTCAAATAAACCAAATAGAGTCCTCCATGGACTTGCAAATCAACAAATAGGAAATAAATTGCAGAGAGGTGGCTCGAACCCAGGACCTCTTGCCAAACCAGGCTCTGATGCCATTATTAAATGACCAACTCTCCTAAAAGCTCAACAAACCTAAAAAGTATGCAGCTGAATGCATGCTAAGGAATGGTATGCAGATATACTGAAGGCTTATGTAAAAAAACGGATTCCTGGTGTCAGCCCCCTAAAACAATAAATCAATGTTGGCATAATATAGTTACATATAGGCAAGCTGGCAACATATATACACACAAGTATAGAGTGAGAATTCTAGACATTTAAGTCCAAGTCCCATAATTTCACGGTGTTTTTTTATGTAACCTGGTATCCATCTAGATTTTCATTCAGTAGAGCTAGTTTCTCCAGGTCCTTTACAGCTATTTTTCACCCTATTTAGGAACCATAAGGCTATGCAAAATGCCCCAACTTTCAAGAAACACTTGAAAAGCTAAAAAAACTCCACCGCTTCTATTACTATGTCTCACATATTACTCTATTTTTCTTCCTATTAGTTCAACTTAAGGTCATAAGCTCTCTACTTGCCTAACCATGCCTTCTTAACCAGGGATCCACTTGCTAGAATCATGTTGTGGAACAATTTTTTTCCCTCTTATTTCACTACCTACTTCAAGCACCACCCCTGCATTGAAATTATTTGATAGTTGATGATTGTCTAAAACACTCATGTCATACCCGCGTCCTTACTATGTTTTAGTTCTATTTTATATATTAATAAGTGCATTATTGCCGATATCTGATTTTTGGATCTTTTGTGCATTGCAAGTGAACATGGTGGGTTTTAGAAGCTTTTTGGAAATGCGAAGAAGAAGATGTGAAGAACCCGGCGACAACATCGTGGCGTTACAAGAAATCATGACGTTCGGTCAGCGAGTTAAAGTCGCGTCGCAGCGTTTATCACGATTCTGCATCAAAATTATAAATACGGAGACCCGATTTTAAAGTATCTCGGCGGCGTACGGGCGAAGGAGGCGAATCTGGCGGGGCGACAGAGATCAAAGCTTCGTGTTTTTGTATTTCTCTTCTCAAAACCATCGATGATTTATAGAACTATGCATGTAATAATTTCCATTATGTTAGATTTATTTCTAGGGTTTTGTTGAACCACCCTTTCTGATTGTATGGATTGAGAATTAATTCTATTTTGTTGGACATTCATGAGTTAGATTGAATTGCTTTGCGTCTGTGGTTTATTTTCAGGGTAATGTCTAGCCAACATTGACATGATCTTGTTGGGTATCCGAGATCGAGAGATCCTTCCAGGGATCTGAGTAGAGCGACACTTGGTCAATCGGCATAGAGATATCCCGGTTCCGGGTGTGGCGATTAGGGTTTAAGCATTTAAGCATTTCGAAGTCCAGGGTCGGGGTAGAGATGCAACCCTACTGGCAAAATAGGCGGATATACCTCGAGAGGATATCGTGAAACACCAATCACCGAATCCACTTGAGGAATTTATTAATAGACTGATTAATAATTCCTTTAGGCAATAATCCATCAAATATAGCAGGGGGAGGCAAAACCCTAGTTTTCTCAAAAAGAAATTTCACAAATTATTTAGATTTAAGTTTTAATTCTATACATTAATTAGAAATTCTATTGAGTTAAGTCCGGATAATCTGTAGGGCCAATTTCAGTAGTCAACGCACTTCTCCCTGTGGATCGATATCCGTACTTAGGTACACTATATTACTTTATACGAAGCATGCACTTGCGCACATAGGCGCTTTACCCAATTTATACAAGTCATACATCACGCTTTTGCGCTATCAAGTTTTTGACACCATTGTCGGGGATGAGTTTCGTGTTGATATTGACAATAGTGCAATTAGATATTACTCTGGAATTTTATTATTATTATTATTATTTTGTCTATATAAGTGCTTGTAATTTGGTCTTTACGTTTGTGCGTGTGATTACAGTGAAGGTTATTGTGAATGTATCGCGACGAGGTCAAGTTGAACTACTTAAGTTTGATCTGAACCGGGAAAAGAACCTTACACTTGGGTCTGCGAGAGAACAAAGAGCACATCGAGAGAAATCTAGCAACCATGCGAGCGATGAAGGGGCGAGATCGGGACCCGAACAAGCGAGTTGTAAGAGAGATTACAATGGGAATAATGGTAGGAATTATGCACCCAGGCCGTTTATACAGCCAGATGATCCGTTTATGTTGCTAGAAGAGTTCGCCTTACCACCTACAGTTGTTTAGTCTACTATTTGAAGACCATCCATTTAAGCAAACAACTTAGGCTAAAGCGGTGACAGATGCTTGAACGATACATTCCATGGATTGCCAAGTGAGAGTCAGGAATATGCACTAACCAACTTCATGAGTATGTGACACGATCAAGTACAATGGGGGTGACATAAGGGCGCTTAAGTGAGATTGTTTCGCTCTCACTAGGTGATGGAGATAAACAGGTGGCGGAGTCGATGCCGGATCCATTACTTCATGGGCGACTTGGTGCAAGTTGCGACAAAGTTCTTCCGCTGGGTGCCTGGTTGGTGCAAGAGATCAATCTTTTAGGCAATGGAGGGAAGAGCTTGCGTGAAGCATAGGAGAGATTTCACGAGGAGACTATTAAGGAGGGTGTCCACACCCTGGTGACGAGATGGATCTGAGTCACACTTTTTATAGCGATTTGAGGGATGCGACCCGAACGATTATAGATGCTACCAGAGGATGCACTAATGAAAACTACGGACCCGAGCATGAGCAATCTGGAGGATACAGCACTAACGACAATCGGTGGCTGGGATAGGATTTACACGGGGAAGGCGTGGGGAGGCGGATCACGGGTCCTCGGCAATCTAGTTGTTACTCATGTCCACGCCGGCTCACTAAACGACGAGGGTATCGTAAATGCGGATTCGAGACCGACCGTGGGAGTTATCACGAGGTCGTGGAGGGCAGCCTGATGGTACGAGAATGTCATTCGGGACAACAAACGGTAGAGCATGCCCAGTATGTGTCGAGGTTTAATCAGCCACAACAACGGTCGATAAGGGGCAATGATTATCGAAGCGAATCGAGGGCGAGGTGGGCGTAATAACTAGGGCAGTCAGAATTATGGATGGAGGAACAATTTGAACAACATGCCACCACCCTAAGTGAGCAAACCGCCACCAGAGAAAAAAGTGGACTTGGAACAAGCCCTTGCTCAAAAGCTTACTTCTCATACCGCCTTTATGAATGAGACAAAGGCGAATATGCAAAACCAGGCCACCCAGTTGAACAATCGGGCGGCACGAGTTGGCAGAGAGTCTGGAAATCGAGCGGAAATGGCTAATATCTTGGCTGGGAGCGATGGAGTTCCTTGCCAGCAATTGGGAGAAAACCTAAGGGTGTGATAGGGACATGTTAAAGGGTATCACATTAAGAAGTGGCGAAACCTTCAGACTGCAGGCACCACAGTGGTAAGAGAAGAGGCGAGGTAGTGGAACGGTTGAGCTCGGAGATCAAAAGCGAGGAACGGCCAGGGAGAAGCCAGCGAGACACTAGATGGGAGGAAGAGTGAAGCGAGGGCGGCTAGGCTAAACCACAATGCATCGATTACCATATCCCAGGTGTTTGAGGCGGAATAGCTTGGATAAACGGTTTACTAAATTCATGGAGTATTTAAGAAACTACATCTCCCATTCCATTCGCAAATGGTAAAGCAGGATGCTGACTCATTAGATTCATAAAAGATATCTTATCCGGAAGCGAGTTATAATTTAGACGATGAATCTTATTGAGGTGCGATTACTATACTTGAGGAAGTACCCTGAAGTTACAGAGATCAAGGCGACTTCACAATCCCACGTAAGATAGGAACTGAATCTTGAGAGAGCCTATGTGACTTAGAGCCGATATTAACTTCATGCCTTTATCCATTTTTCAGCATTTGAGTTTAGGTGAAAACTAGACCTATACGGTCACCTACGGTGGCGAGATAGATCATTGAAACATCTTGAGGAGTGATAGAAGATGTCTTGAAGTAAAAGAGTAGACAAGTTTATCTTCCCAATGACTTCATAATTGTTCAGACATGGAGGAAGATAAGAATACCCGTCATCTTAGACCAGACCATTCCTTGGCTTGCGGTATGATTGATGCGAAGGCGAAACTAGAGTGCGAGGATGATGAAGTCGGATTGTTGTATTAATGGTGAGGCATCCGGCGTGCATGCTTTATGATAGAGCGAGTAGAGCTATAGTGCCCTGGCAGTGGTTTATTTTGACCCTTTGGAGCTAGCCTTATGCGAGAATGCTAAGGAGGAACTAGAGTGAAGAGGCCGAAGAGTATGTGAGTGGATGGACTCCTTCCGAGAGCAGGAGGAAGTATTATGGTACATTGGGAGAGAACACTTTCAGGACAGGTGCCTCGGTCGAGTGACCACCCTGATTGGAGCAAAGCCTCCCTAGTCACTTGAAGGGTATGCGTGCCCCAAAAGTCTCAACTGCAGTTATCATCAGTATCTCGACAACGATCCGAAGAAAGCTTTTGAGAGTGCTTCCGAGATCACAAGAATGTTATGGTGGATTTCTGGGCGATTTAAAGGGGATCGCCCCTCCGTGTGTATGCAGGATCTGATAGAGGATGGGCTATTGTCGAGTAGAAGCTCGGAGGAATTTGGCAAACCGATGAAGGAGGTGGTAAGAAAAGAGGAATTGAAGTGGTTAGATGCAGGAGTGATCTACCCCATCTCAGATAGTTCATGGGTAAGCCCAGTACAGGTTGTACCAAAAAAGGGAGGGACCACAGTGATACGAACTAAGAATAACGCCTTCTTGCCAGCTATCGAGCAGTTATAGGGTGGAGGTTGCATAGACTCTTGGAAATTAAATAAAGCTGACCAAAAAATATCATTTCCCACTTCCATTCTGGATCGAATCTTTAGACTAAATTTGGCGGGCCATGAGTATTCTTGTTTTCTTGAGCCAGATATTCGAGGTTATAATAAGATCACTATATCACTTGGGAGGACGAGAAAGCGACATTTAAGCGCCAGTATGGAGTGCGTTTGCTTTGGCAGAATGCCCTTTGTTTATAGCATAGAGCACGTTCGGCGCTACATGATGGCCATATTCTCAGACATGGTCGAGAACAGTGGAAGTATTCATGGATGATTTCTCTGTTGGGGAAATCTTTTGATAATACTGGAGAACTGGGAGCGACGATGATAAGATGTGAGGAAACCAACCTTGTCTTGAATTGGAAAGTGTTACTTCATGGTGAAGGAAGGCATTATCTTGGAGCCTTAGAATATCGAGAAAAGAGGAGTCCGAGGTAGATAGAGGCCAAGATTGATACGATAGAGATGCTATTGCCCCCATCTTCGATGAAAATAGGGCTTTTCTGAGTCACCTTGATTCTAGGGGAGATTCATAAAGTTTCTCCAAAATAGCCCCATTTTTGTTGGTCTGTTTGTTCGAGGCGCCCCTTGAGTTTGATGATCGGTGCTAAGCGTTCTTGTTTCTCGAACAAAAGTGGTATGGCTATTAGTATGGTGGAATCTTCCTTTTGAACTAATGTGTGATGCGGCGACTGATAAGAGAGCGGTGCTAGGCGAAAGGGATATAACATTTCGAGGTTATCTATTATGTGAACGGACGTTGAATGATCATGGCGACCAAACTATCTGGCTCTTGAAAAACTTACGGCTATTGTGTTTTCGTTTGACAAGTTAAAGCCATACTTAATTGGTAGCAGGGTAATAGTGCTGCAGGCCATTCGAAGTAGCAAAGTACACGATGACTAAGAAGGACGCAAAGCAGAGGCGATAAAGGTGGGTGTTCTTCTTTCTGAGTTCGGCTATAAATTAAGATAAGAAAGATTTAAAAAATCTAGTAGCCAACCATCTTTCACGATTGGAAGGACCAAGTAAAGAAATTCATATTAATGATGATTTCTGACCCAGTGACTCTTGGCGATTGAAGGCGAAAGAGCGATCTGAGTAGTTTGCGGTTTTGTGAACTACTTGGTAGCGAAGTGCTCCCAGGAATTTAGTTATCAACGGAAGAGGGTTACCATGCAATTTGGAAGCACTCTTGCTAGGGAGGAACCCATCCTGCATAAGCATTGTGCTGACAGTGATAAGAAAATGTGTCCCAGAAGAGGAAATAGAAAGTATTCTAACTCATTGTCATGCACTAGCATGTGGGGGGGACTTTGGGGGAAATAGGACAATGCAAGGTATGTCCACGGATTCTATTGGCCTATGTGAGTGCACTTTGTCCCACTTGTGACAAATGCCAAGAATGGAAAGCATATCAAACGAGATGAAATTTTGCCTTTACAACCTATTTTAAGAGTGGGGATTGTTTTGATATCGAGGGATGGATTTTATGGGTCGGCACTGGCTGTCTTTCGACAACATACATTCTCTTGGCTAGTAGATGCGGCTTCTAAGCGGTGGAGGCCATACTACCGAACTAATGATGCGAAGTGGTATGACTTTCTCCGTGATCATATATTCACTCGGTTCCAAACTCGAGGGCATTGATCATAGATGGGAACCACATTTTACGTAACAAATTCGTTGACAACGTGTTGTGGAAATATGGTGTCGACATCGGGCGCACTTACGCATACCACCCACATGCTAATGGCGGCGAAGTGTCGAGCAAGAAAGAATCAAGTCTATCTTAGAAAAAACAGTCAATGGCTCGAAGAAGATTGGGTGAAAAAGATAGATGATGCGCTGCGGGCATATGAGCGACATTCAAGACACCATTGGGAATGTCTCATTCGGGCTAGTGTTCGGAAGCGTGTCACTTCTTAGGTGGAATTGGAGCGTAGAGCATCTTGGGCAACTAAAGCGATTGAATATACGATAGTAAGATGGCGGTGAAACACATATTTGCATCGGTGAATTAGAGTTCAGCAATGAGGCGTACTAGAATGTGAAGATATATAAAGAAAAGACAAAAGCCTCGCACGATAAGCATATTGCAAGGAAAGAGTTTGAGCCGGGTCAACGGGTCCTCTTATTTAACTCCCGACTCAAACTTTTCCCAGGGAAATTAAAGTCGAGTGGTGGGACCATTCTTTGTAATGACTCGAGGTTTTTCGATTATGAAGGAGCGGAAATTATGCATCCAAAGAAAGGAACCTTTAAAGTTAACACACAACGATTGAAGCCGTACTTTGGGGGCGAGTTTCATGCAAGCAAGCAAGTCATACATCTGAGCACACCAAAAATAGTGCCATAGGGAGTTCGTGCAGTCCTGTAATCTCAGGAACATTGAGATTCAGGGAAGTCGAGCTAACCACATTAAACAAAGCGCTACTTGGAGCCCTCTCTGTAACGTCGCGACGTTGGCCTCAACATCGCAACGTCAGATTTCAACATGCTCTGGAACGTCGCGACATTGGCTTAAGTGACTCGGGAGCGTCAGCGGCGTTGGATCTTTATCAGCGGCGTTGAAACTTCCACCTTGAGCGTCGGCGTTGGATCTGGCGTCGCCTTGTTTGGGAATATAACTCTCGAGAAGCGTCGCAGCGTTGGCCCCGGCGTCGCGGCGTTGCCTGTTTTATGAACATAAGCGTTCATTTCTTCTAAGTGTATCCTAAACCCTTAGAAGAACCTAGCAGGCACCAGATTTTTGCAAATACCCGGAAAATGCATCGAAGATTGTCTGGCTGATCACAAAAACCCCCCCGAAAGCCTAAAACGTTCTAGACCTAAGAATCACTAGTGCTCACCTTAGTTTGGAGTTCCTAGTTACAGTTTGGGTTTCGGGTAAGAGTAGGCTCAGATTCAATTTGTATCGAGTTTTTTTTGGGGACGTTTATGCTAGAGAAGGCACCTTAGGAGTGGTTAGTGATCATAGCAGCCATAGAATAGATGCATGACCACCATCTCAAAAGTGCAAACTAGGTGTTCGACAGTTTACCTAAGTGAGTGTTGGGAGGCCTCATTTGGGCACTTTGGTCGGTGCATCCACGTGGGTGTTAGGAGGCTGAGGCGAGAAGGGTATTAGCTTTGGCAGCCATCTCCAGCTTGGAGCCACAGCATGAAGTCTGGAATGTCGAACAAGAGCAAGATGACTCAGAGAGAAGTCGGGCATGTGAAGAGCACAGCGCAGTTACGATCCATGACAAGTTTGTCAATGAGAGCGCGTAGAGTCGACCTCATCTCAATGATAGGTCCTTCATCGGAGAAGGGTTTCACCACCACTGATGACTTATTTAAATGGTAAGAGCAATTGCGAATAAGGGATGGCGGGCATATGCCATCCTCAGAGCCCGAGTACCCGCAAGGAGGTGTGGTGCCACGAAGGTTTACGCGATCTCACCTCCCATGTATTGAAAAGGGTTCGGGTGCGCGGGGTGTTGGTAGACTTCATTGCAAAGTCTATCACACTGAAGTCTACCAATCGGTACTATAACCTAGAACCGGTTAACCCTGAGGCCTATGATAGGCTCCATGAGCAGCCCAACCACCCTAAGGTCCTTAGGATGTTGACCAATGGACACGGTGAGTGGAAACTTAATAGTGAAGGGCACGCTGTGCACTTCAAGGCCAAACATTTGGCCTACATTCCTAAGGTATGGCATCACTTCATCACATCGCGTCTTATTCAGTGACTAATGTGTGATGATGGCAAAACCTACTGACTATGCCATTATCAGGACATTCCATTTGATGTTGGGCGGGTTACGGAAGGATGCGATCCTCATAACCTTGATGCAAAGATGAATCTCGAGCACCTTCATGACTACGGCCTGCTCTGGCTGCATGGGGAGTGCCCTTAGAGGATAATGAGGCTTGGATACTGATCAAAGCGATCATGGTTAGAAAATAATAGGGTGTACGAGGCGGAGGAGGTGTATGACTTGAGAAATGAGCCCTCTGATATGGATGAGTTTAGAGCATATCAGTCTAGGTTTGCACGGGATCACAGTAGGCACCCGGGAGAATGGAGTGATCCTCGCTGACCCCGCCCACCATAGCCATCCCAGAAGGAGGACCCGGATCAGTCCTTCCACTGCCACAGAGGATCGGTCAGGGACTTCAGCGCTCGATCGATGCGTGCGGGATGAGACCAGAGCAGAGTCCTTATCGACCCGGGGATATGGATGCCCTTGGCCGGCAGTACGGTCATGCCTGACCGAGCGACCATCCTCATGATCGGCTGATCCATCAGATCGACGCGGCTCTCGCTCACATGCCACCTCCACCATCACCGCAGTGATCCGAGCGATCACCAGGGGAGTTCACTACACCCTCTCTTGCTATTCTATAGACATTGAGGACACTGTCCGCACTTGCTTGGGGGGTGTGGGTGATCGGGGGTTGCTTTTGTGTTTATTTCTGTGTTTTACGCACCCAATTATTGTGCATTTTACGTGCTTGTTATGTGGTTCCCGGTTGGGGTTTTTCTTTGGTAATTTATGTCGGTGTCTTATTGACATGTTTTTGGGTTATTTTATTGTTGTTATTAGGGTTCCAGTTTTAGTTTGTCTCAGGTTTTAGGGTTGTGTTAGGTAGTTTGTGTGAGTGATGCCATGATTGCTAATCAAGGATCCCTTTTTGACCACTTCAAATCTTTTCGGAAAAATGCAGTACAAATCAAGAAAGGATCCGTGGGTTGTTAGATGCTCGGAAATTACATGTTGGATAGGTAAGGGGGACAAAATGAGTCACCTCCTAGGTGTTCAAGAAACCAATTCCCGATTAGACTACCACACCCACACACATGTGATCTCCAGGGTATGCTGAGCTCGAGCAGACTCACTTAATGTTCAGACAGCAGGGTTCTAAACACCTAAGTGATGAGACACCTTAGAAAAGAAGATTGATATGAGGCCAGTTAAAGAAAAAAAAAGAAAAGAAGCTTGGTCGAAAAGAAATTATGAGATAAGAGATAAGAGTGGGGCTTCCTGGTAGAATCTTGGGCACGATCAGGGGCTTTTCAAAACCTAATGTCCTAAGCCAACTAGCCGGGAGCCATTGACTTCACTGCCCGTTACATGGGACAAAGGATGGAAGTTTCCCATAGCCAAAGGCCCTTAGGTTTGGTTGAATGTTCGGGGTGAAGTTCGAAAGGGCCCGAATGCACAGTGTCCTTAATAACAGGCGGGTGGGAAGTCACCCAGCGAATCCGCTACGAGGCACTGACATAAACTACAGACACTAGTATTTCTTTGTGAGTAGGTAGGTTAGTTTGAGATAAAAGTGTGCGTTCTTATCATACATTAGTTAGACTCTCTGAATAAGCCCGGTTGAATTCAAGTTTGAGAGATGCAGGAGCAAAGTTATATGCTAGAGATCATGTATCAAATACACATAGACTTCTTGGGAAAGGCCATTGAAAACCTAGGAGGTTGAGTCACTTGTCAATCGGTAGTGTTCAATTGAGATTCTTTTCGAGTAGAACAACGCCCATGGATCCTACAAAATTTGAAACAAAGCGAATTGTGAGTCGGTTCATTGTGATCCTTCCTTTTAGCAACATGTGCATCACACTCGTGTCGTTGAGTTTTAGCATGTTATTTTCTTGTGTGTCTGGCTTAGAGTCTATTTCTTGCTTGGGGACAAGCAATAAGCTAAGTTTGGGGGTGTGATGAGTGTCTAAAACACTCATGTCATACCCGCGTCCTTATTACGTTTTAATTCTATTTTATATATTAATAAGTGCATTATTGCCTGATATATGATTTTTGGATCTTTTGAGCATTGCAGGTGAACATGGTAGGTTTCATAAGCTTTTTGGAAATGCGAAGAAGAAGAAGTGAAGGCACGTCACGACGTTCCAGCGTCGTGACGTTGCAACGTTGCGTCATTCGGTCAACAGAAGTTAAAGTCGAAAGCGGCGACGTCGCGTCGTGGCGTTCTGCCAGTCTGTATCGAGAATTATAAAAGCCACGAGAGACCCGATTTTGGTATCGAGCAACGTACGGACGAGGAGCGGAATACGAAGCAGGAGCGACTCGAGAGATCGTAAAACTGTATTTTCATGTTTCTCTTCTCAAAACCATCAATGATTTATAGAACTATGCATGTAATAATTTCCATTATGTTAGATTTATTTCTAGGGTTTTATTTGAACCACCACTACGATTGTATGGATTAGAGATTAATTCTATTTTGTTAGGTTTATTCATGAGTTAGATCAGAGTGCTTTGCGTCTGTGGTTTATTTTCAAAGTAATGTCTAGCCGACATTGGCGTGATCTTCTTCCGGGTATCTGAGTATCGAGATCGAGATAAGGACTCGGGGATCCCGAGTAGAGCGACACTTGGTCAATCGTGAATAGAGATATCCAGATTCAAGTGGCGATTAGGGTTTGAGCATTTAAAAGCATTTTGGAGTCGAGTCGAGGCGGGGATACTGACCCTACGAAATAGGCGGATATACCTCGAGAGGATATCGTGAAGCACGATCACCCAGTCGACGAGAATTCATTGGCAAACGATTAAGATTCCTATACAGGGCAATAATCCATCAAATGTCGCGGGGGAGAGGGCAAAACCTAGTTTTTCTCAAAAATAATTTCACAAATTATTTAAATTTAAGAAGTTTTAATTCTATACATTAATTAGAAATTCATTAAGAGTTTTAAGTCCGGATAATTAGTAGGGCGATTTCGTGATCAACGCGCACTTCTCCACGTGGTTCGATGCTCCAGGTACTTAGGTACACTATATTACTTGATACGACATGTGCACTTGCGCACATAGGCGCTTTACCCAGTTTATACAAGTCATACATCACGCTTTTACGCTATCAATAGTCAAACAAGAGGGGAACATTCAATGTGTCCCCACAATTTAGAAGGCACATAGCTAACTCTACCTCGGCTATCCACAAAGTTTTCATAAAATAAAAGCCAAATTCTCAACTCCCTTCATCCGTTCCAGGTTGAACCTTGACCATCAAGCGGCCTCATTATTCTCAACCTGTTTTTTCTTCCTTTTCATAGGAAAAAAGAGAAATGTACTAAAAGGAGCACATTCATGCACCGGTCCAACCCAAAGGCATCAGCAGTAAGATAACTAATAGCAAGTTCATCCATCTCAATAAAAAATGAGGAACTATTCAATGATGAAATAAACTTAAACCACTCTGCTTTAAGAAAAACTGGGGGAAAAAAGAAAAAAGGAAACCAAAAACAAAACAAAACAAAAAGTGATGTGTCAAAATATTTCAGCATCTACACATACAAAGTATCCAAATAAATAATATTGAAAGTTAGGGTTCTACTTGATTTATAGGACGACCAAGATGATGCTCATGCTGAAGAAAACGTGTGATCAATAGCACCTGTAAAATGATATGAAATAGTAAGCTTGTCATTTTGCATAACTCTACAATGTTATTCAAATTTATTTTTATGAAAACAAAGATCTATCAAAAAAAAAATTTCTTTACAAAAACAAAAAGTAAGCAGCTATTGTAATTAAAGTATAAATGTGTCAAAGCATATCGATCATGTCATATGTGGTTATACTAGTCAACACCTAGGAAGTCAAACCATAATCCGAGTTAAATGAACAATAGAATGTCAAATAGGAAAGAAAGTTTCTGACATGATATATATACAAATTCCTCTTAACCTTTTAGAGGGTTTTAAAACTGTGACTCAGTGAACAATATCTATATTGTTAGGTGCAAGACATTAAACAAATGGTATCATAACTAATCCTCATCTTGTTTAAGGGGTTTGTTTTGCTCCTAAGGGGTGTCTATTTGTTTGGTCCTAAAAACCTATGAGACACAACATGGACATTATGTCTACCTAGGGAGGTGTTTCTACTACCCACATTGGTTAGGGAAGAAAGATCAAAAGATTATCGATATATAGGTTCCTCTTAACATCGTATACGCATTTGCATGCCCACCACATACAACAAAGTGATTAGATCATATGCAAAGTAAGCACATCTAAATGAAACAATTGACCAAAATTTACTGGCTACTATAATATGACATTCAAAATAGAATCCTAGGGCCTGTTTGGTTCTCGTTTTTAAATATTGTTCTTGAGAACAGTTTTTTAAAACTGTTAAGGATTAGTTTCCCAATCCATTTAGGAACCTTCTCTCCCACGGACATTCTCTGGCGGACCTTTTCCCACGGACCTTCTCTGTCGGACCTTCTCCCGTGGACCTTCTCCCAAATGCCTTCTCCAACGGACAGACCTTCTCCTGCGGACCTTCTCCTGTGGACCTTCTCGCGACCGCTACTCCAGGTTCTCTGCCGAGCCTTCTCAGTGGACCTTTTGACCGAGACCCTCTCTGGCCCTTCACAGTGGACCTTCGGACACTTTAGGCAAATTTTTTGTGATCTACTTTTTCCGACAATCTACTTATAGGCCCTCTTTTGATCACATCAACTTGTCGTGCAGTCAATTCCGACGACACATCTTATTGTCATGTCTCATTCTGATCATATTAACGCATTGTATAGTCAATTCCGACGACTTTTCCAACAACCTCAGATCTACCCATCGGATTAAGTACATGTCTAACAAGCTTGGTGCATTAGGATTAAGTACATTGTTTTTTATTTTGTTTCCTTTATTCGTGTTTTTCAGAACCAAAAAAACAAACTAGGAACCAAACGTGTTCTCTTTGTTTTTCAGAATAAAAAACAATATTCAAAAACCATTAACAAACAGGCCCCTAGTTACCAAATTAGCAAGAAGTAGCTGTTGTAGCTCAAATCTTAAGTAGAATGATAGAATCTTGATTCGAAAACATGACAAGTGCGTCTACTATCTCAATCTGTGCGATGAGAAAAAAAATTTCGATCACAGGTGCAAAAACAAGCAATTGCAAATTTAATTGGTGGAGGAAGAAGATGAGGACAGAGCCATGGAAGCAAGGGAATTGAAGACCGACCAACCAGTTATTAATGAGACGACAGAGCTGTCTTTAACTTTTGTGGTTGATATTTATACTCCCAAGACTATGAAACTCTGAGGTATGATAGGTGGTCAAGAGGTCGTGCTCTTGATTGACTGTGAGGTTTCCCATAATTTCATCTCTACTAGTTTAGTGGAAAAACTAGGCATCCCTTTATCGAAACTCATAGTTTTGGAGTTCTCATGAGCACAAGTCTATCACTTAAGGGAAAAGGAAATGTATCTACTTCCTTAGTTGCCTCCCAACTTCGCCCTGCAGTTGGAAATGTATCTACTTCCTTAGTTGCCTCCTCAATTATCTGAGGACCTGGAACTGTTGGTAGAACTTGAAGCTGTGCTTGAGTACCATGTTGCTAGCCCCATTGTTCCTAATGGCGTGGAGGTCTGAATTAAGTGTTAAGATTTACCTCCTCGAGGCCACCTAAAAGCCCTACGTGTTGGTTCAAAATCAGTTTCCCTCCTTTCACCTTGAGGACAAGGTGACTCTCGGGGTAGGGATTATTGATAAGCCCCCCATACACTTCACTTATACAGGGAGGAAGAGGCACGTGATGCCTTAGGTTTATGTTGTGTACAGCTGGGGTGGGGCTGCTGCCTTGGTGAGAAGGGGGGCCGATGGGGGGGTTGGGTAAATAAAAAGAGGGCAGGAGTAAAGAAACATATAGAGAAATTTCTGGGGAGTGTAACAATATCTCAACACTCTGTGAACTCTGTTTCTGAAAGAAGTAAAGGTTTTATCATGCATTTAATCCTGGGGTAATATGTAAAGATTATTATGCATTTATCCCTGATTAAAAGTTGGTATGACGCAACTCACCAAACAATATGAACTTAAGCCGCCAGAGTAGGACTGATCCAAGCTACGATCAGCCAAAAACTGTTTTAGCACCAAAGCAAGGGGAGTAGCTGCTGGAAACTGCTCAGTTAGCTCTTTAACCTGCACACAAGGTGTTAAATTAGACAGAGTTGATTGAACATAAGGAAACATAATCTTGAACTATAGCCACTATTTAGATGAATATGAGGTGCCTCAAAAGTTAAAATCTGATGAATTGACGAACAAAAAACACTCTGGCTTTTTTTTCTTTTTCTTTGTGATAGGCAAGCAACAAGAAATTTCATTGAACCTGAAAAAACACACCAGGAGAGCAACCCCAGGGCTATAGGGAGTAAACCAGGGGAAGCCACTGGCCTATACAAAAAAGAGAGGAGAGGCAAGGGGCAAAAAAAGACAAACCACCCCTCAAGGAAGCTAACTCCTAGAGGTAGACATGTACAAATTCGACAACCTATTCACAAAAGAGATATCCACATCTGGCATTATCCCAACCCACAAAAACAGAGAACTAATGATGGAATGTTTCAGCCTAGAATGAGAAAAAGGAACATCTTCAAACACTCTGGCTTTTATTTTTTGGGTAACTGAGGAACCTTCCATGGTAAGGACTCTCTATGAGGATCCAAACCTTGGGATGCTAATTGCGCCCACAACAACCAAAACCAGGCAAATCAATATATCATCGGCGACAAGATTTGAACCTGAGATGATGTGCCTTTTATGGAAACCACACATCCCAGCATTCATCCTAACCAACTATGCTACCCTGACTAGCAAAACCCCCTGACTTCTAATTATACTTTCCAAATTTAGACCTCACTAGCAATGTAATCAAATTCTACTTCAGCAAGCTTGGTCAAAATATTCCTGGGGTCATATAACCATCAGAACTACCTAAGAAAATAGTGAGGGCACATAGCAGATCCAGTCTACCCGATCAAGAGAGAAGTTGTTTCCTGTTTATACCCTAAGAAAAAATGAGAGGTTACTTCCATAATCTTTTATACTTTTTTTCAAATTAAATTTTTTTTATTTTCAAATTTTCAATACTTAATGCTGTTGTAGTGAGGGCACATAGTAGATCCAGTCTATCCGATCAAGAGAGAAGTTGTTTCCTGTTTATACCTGGAGAAAACTTGAAAGGAAATTTCCATAATCTTTTCTACTTTTTTCAAATTTAATTTTTTTTTTTTTCAATACTTAATGCTGTTGTAATTACTTCCAAAAAGTCTCCTGCCCAAGATTATTATACACAAATTCAATTCCAACATGTCCATTTTGAGAACTGGATAACAGTTTAACTAACATTTCCCTCCATCTAGCCAGAAAGAGGCTTAATCCTACACTAGAATTGACATCTCACATTCAAACAGAACTATCTCTACCAATTTGTGGTAAGCATCAATTCTTTTTTTAAATACTTCAAAAGTAAAATTCTCTCTCTCGGGATGCATGAAGATGAGAGAAACGGAAACTGGTTCGCAATTGAGTCAAAATCCTTCAAGTTTACGATGGAAGGTGAAGGGAAAAAGACAAAGGTACCATTACAAACGGAGTAGGGCATAGCATCGTGGATCCGTTTTTTGGAGTAAAAGGGATGAATAATCTTTTGGCGAATTGTTGAAGAGTGTTGTAAAGGTCTCTATCCACCTTCAGAAAGTCCTTTGTGCGGAGGGAGAATGGAAGATTTTTGAAATTTGGGTGCGGGGGAAACAATCTTTGGGAGGTTCCTTCTTTGTTGCCCCTCTGCCCCGATGTTGAAGGAAAAAAGCATAGGTTGTTTTTTCGGGAAGGAAGGGGCTTTTTGAATGGTTGGGCTTTGTTGGCAGAGAAAATTAGAGGGTTGGGCCTAAAACCTCTGCAGGAGAAAAAACCCATGAGGAATACTCTGACTAAGTAGACAAAGGAGGAAGGGAAGGAAAATAAGCACCTCGGTAAAAATGAGTTCTATCTAGGGGACGTGGTTAGGCGAGTGGATGGGGCGCGGTGTAAAAATGCGGTTTGGGTGGATGCTAGTGTCTCTGGGAAGGCGCTAGGGATCCTGCAGTTTTGTTTGATCGAGAAGTGGAAGACAAAACCGAGAGCCCCTATTCTGTAGCAAAGAGTGGGAGTGCAGGTTAGGCTTTGGAGGTTAAACGGGGGTGTGATGCTGGCCATCCTAACTGAAGATCTTTTGTTTTTGGAGTTCGACTTGCCAGAGGAGGCAAAATGGGTCCTTGAATCGGGGAGAAGAAGCTTCAAAGGAGGAGTCTTACAGCTGGAGTGATGGAGCCCAGAATCTGGATGTATAAGGCGTAAGGCTCTCAGTCTGAAGCTTGGATCAGAGTGGTAGGGCTCCTTCTGTGGACACCCGAGATCCTAAAGAAAATAGGTGATGTTTGTGGAGGATTTAAGGCTCTAGACAAAGTTACATGCGCTGAGAACGGAGGTGAAGTGGGCCAAAATGCTGATAAATTCGGTAAGGAAGTCTAGGCCAAGTGTTGTCAACATCTTAGAAGGTTCAAGATCGTTCGAACCTTCGGTCACAGTGGAAGATCCCTCCATGGTTAGCCCAGGTGTCTGCTGTTTGTTCAGTCAGCGAAGCAAAAAAATCCAAAGGAAGAAGAAGATGGTGGGGCACGCGCAGCTCTACGAGTGGGGGTCTCTCTTCCAAGAAGCAATGATGTTGGGCAGAAGGGGCAGGAGTGTGTGTTAAAAAATTGGAGACGTTTGGGTCTTGTCGGGGCAGAAAAATTTAATTCAAAGTCAGAGGAAGTAATGAAGCTCAAAGGTGGGGCCCATGCACCTTTATTGGGGGGAATAAAGCGTTTAGTTCTAGCCTTTTGGTAAAGTGGGTTGAACTTGACGAAATTTGGATTTTCTTAGATAGAAATTTGTCGGTTTTAAATTTGAATGGGCCCAGACTTCTTGGGCGAGTGCGGATCTATTAAGTCCAGCCAGATTAATACAAAAAGGCTAATAGTGGGGTGAAAAAAGGGGAAGTTTTAAAAGACCCGGTGAGTTCCTTGATAACTTTTCTGAGATAGGTACCGAGTTTTTATGGGTTTGAATGGGCACGAGGTGGCAGGTCGCCGATCTGGTTCTATTAAAGTCCGAGAGCCCCGAATACATGGCCAAAAAAGGCTAATAGAAATTTGAAAAAGGGTTTAAAAAGAGCTCGCAGGCTGAAAGGAGTTAAATCATGCTTTAAAAAAATGAGGAAGCGATGACGGGGCTTAAGCCCTGTGCGGAGGCTTACCTACGAACCCTTTGGAGAGATCCTAGCACAGGATTTGTGTGCGGGGCCCCTGCTGGAAGCCCACAGTAGGACTAGCATTGGGAATTATAGCTTTGAGAGCTTTTGGGAAGATGGGCTGTGGGATGTGTCTTCTAACTACCCACTAATGGGATATTCTCGCCAAGGTCCCGGAGAAGAAGGATATTCGGCTGGTCGATCTTTGGCCCTAGTGGAATTGGTTCTTAGGGCTCCCGAGGAGGAAGCCCTGAAGCTCACCGAAGCCACACGAATGTTTCCAGGTATGAAACTGTCCCCTCAGATGACTATCCTTCTCCACTCTTCTCTATTTTTGGCCAGCCCCTACTTTTTGGGGGCTCTTCAAGTCTGGGGGATTTCCATGGGTATGAGGCTACGAGGGAAATGGAACCGCTGAGGGTGGTTTCAAATGATGGAAGAGAGTGGAGGGAGGTGACAGTCGATGCTCTTATGGAAGTTGATCAAGCTTGGTGGGTTTAGGACCTCGAAACAGAGCGCTCCCCTATGTACGTCAAAGTATGCGGGATACAAAAATTGGGAAGATAGTTGCCTGATCAAATTTAGTGAATTTCACAGGAGTCCCGGCAGTGGGGTTTTGAAGGAGATTTTGGAGCTGATGCGGAAAATGGTTTCTCAGCAACCAAGAGATAAAAGGAAGGAGAACCCTACATAGTCTAGATGTGAGAGGGAGTTAAGGAAGTTGGAATGCACTATAAACTACAACGGGAAGGGCCAAAATAGAGGAGGAAGAGACAAGGAGAATTTTTTGTTAAAATTAAAATAATGCTAAAGCTTTTCTCATGGCATGTTAGAGGAGCGAACAATCTAGACAAGAGGAATGTCATTAGAAATTTTATTAGGTCTTAGAGGGTGGATTTGGTATGCTTGCAAGAAACCAAGATTCAAGAGATGTCCTCGGCAAGTGCTCGCAGTTTTGGGGTGGGTAGATTTTCTAAGTGGAAGGTTGTGGAGGCAGAGGGAACTACGGGGGGGTATCCTTGTGTTTTGGGATAAAAGAAAATTGGACTTGGTGGAGATTGAAACAGGCCTTTTTTATGTTACTTACATGTTTAAAAACGTGGAGGATGGTTTTTAGTGGCCCTTCATAGGTGTCTATGGCCCAGTTGAGAGATGCAAGAAATGTTTAGGAAGAGTGGGGTCGTTGAAGGCTTGTGGGGAGGGACCACGGTGCATAGGTGGAGACTTGATATGGTCCTATCCCCCGATGAAGGAACACGGTCTGGTGACTCTCCCATTATGAGGCGTTTCTTTGAAGTTCTTAATGGTACGGGGCTTAGAGACATCCCTCTTCAGGGGGGCCCTTTCACCTGGAGGGGAGGCCACAACAACCATTCTATGTCCCGTCTTGACAGATTTTTGGTAACGGATGATTGGGAAAGTCAGTTTAGCAATGTAGTTCAAGTACTCCTCCGAGACCGGTGTCGATCCAACACAGATTATGTTAGACAGTGAAGGGATGAAATCTAGGCCTTCGCCCTTCCGCTTTGAGAACATGTGGCTGAAGTTTGAAGGCTTCAAGGACCTCCTTAGAGATTGGTGGCAAAGCCTTCACTTTTCTGGGTCCTTCAGCTTTATTTTGGCCTCCAAATTAAAAGCCTTGAAAGGAATTTTGAGGGCTTGGAACAAAGAGGTTTTTGGTAGAGTTGAGTTAAAGGAGGCTGCATGAGATCTCTTTTGGGATGACTTGGAAAGGAAAGAGGTTGTCCTTGGAAAGAGCCAGGAGAGGGAGAGGCGATTATAAAGTGGGGTGATATGGAAGGGTCTCTTGGGGCAATCAGAGAAATGCGGTTGAAGAAGGGGCGAGAAACCTGGGTTTTTCACCAAAATGGTCAATTCTCTTAGGAGGAGGAACTCATTAGGGCATCGATAGTAATGGCAGAAGATTTTGTCGGGGGCACGAAGTTAAAGAGGTGCAGTGGCGCCTTCCAGAATCTTCTCGACCTCAGACAATTGATGCTTTCGCCTTTTCGCGATCTCTCAGTTGAATTTGATTAGCGAGTCAGTACACGCTAAGTTGGAAGAAATGTTCACGAGAGGAAATCACAGCAACGATCCTCGGGAGCACGGCGAGATAAAGCCCAGTCGGATGGTTTCAACGCGTAGTCTTCGGTTAGGTTTACGTGAAGGATGAGGTTATAGGCTTCTTTAGGGAATTCTTTGAGCATAACCAGTTTGTTAAAAGCTTAAATGCTACATTCTTGGTTTTGGTTCCCAAGGGAATCTTGTTGAGGATCTAAAGGATCTAAGACCCATCAGTTTAGTGGGAAGCCTTTACAAAATCTTAACAAAAGTGTTGGCCAACAGAATCAAAAGGGTTATGGGGTTGATTATCTCCCAGTCTCAAAATGCGTTCGTAGAAGGGAGACAGATTCTTGACGCAGTGCTAATAGCTAATGAGGCAGTGGACTCTATTCTAAGAAGGAAAGAGAAAGTGATTCTTTGTAAGCTGGACATTGAAAAGGCTTACGATCACATCAAGTGGGATTTTCTGCTGCAGATTTTGGAGAGAATGGGGTTCCGCTCAAAATGGATTAGTTGGATTAATTGGTGAATCTCCACAACTTCTTTTTCTGTTTTGTTTAATGGTTCTCCTACGGGGTTTTTCCGGAGTTCCAAAGGCCTGAGACAAGGGGATCCTCTCTCACCCTATCTTTTTGTTATCGGTATGGAAGCCCTGAGTTGTCTGCTAAAGTGCATGGTGGAAGGCAATTTCATTTCTGGTTTTAGGTTTGGGGGTAGAGATGGAGGGGAGCTTGTCATTTCTCATATTTTATATGTTGATGAATCTTATCCTTTTGAGCTTGGATTCTTGATGTGGGATGGACAGTGTGGTTTGAAGCCTTCTTAGGTTTGAAAATTAACCTGAGCAAGAGTGAAATTATCCCACTGGGTAGGATGGACAATGTGGAGTTGTTAGCGTCTGAGCTTGGTTGTGGTGTTGGTTCCCTCCCCACTATGTACTTGGGCCTTCCCCTTGGGGCTCCTCACAGGGCCATGGGTGTGTGGGATTCCATTGAAGAAAGATTTAGAAAAAGATTGTCATCCTGGAAAAGACAATATATTTCAAAGGGTGGGAGGCTCACTCTCATTTGGAGTAGACTGTCTAGCCTTCCCATTTACTTCCTCTCTCTGTTTAGAATGCCAAAGCTTGTGTGTTCTAGACTAGAGAAGATTCAGAGAGACTTTCTCTAGGGTGGTGGCAATCTAGAGCGGAAACCACACCTTGTCAATTGGAAAACAATGTGTAGAAAAGTAGAGGGGGTTTAGGGTGAAAAGAAGCCTCTCGAGATGAGATAAAGCATTGCTTTTGTAAGTGGTGTTGACGGTTTGCTAATGAAGGTATCCACTTTGGAGATTGGTGATCGGCCTGAATTTGGGGAGGAGGATGGAGGAGTGGAACACCGACATTAGGAGAGGTATCTTGGTTTATGGAAAGACATCAGAAAAGAACGGCTCACCTTTTCTCAAAACACTACTTCCTCCTTAGGAAATGGAAGGAGACTGGGTTTTTGGAAGGTCTCTTGGTGCGGGGAGATTGTGATGTGCAATGCCTTCCCCACTCTGTTTAATTTGGCAGCACACAAAGACGCTACGGTAGCATATGTTTAGGATTCCTCAAGGGAGGAAGGGGGTTGGTCCCCAGTCTTCTTAAGACCTTTTAATGATTGGGAGGTGGAAGAGGTTGAAAGGTTCCTACATTTCCTCACAACAAGAAAATTAGGTCCTTTCAAGAGGATCGGTTGTTATTAAAGGAGACTATGACTGATGGTTTCTCAGTAAGACTCATGTACCGTAAGCTGATGCATTCTCTCCCTACAGATTTCCCTTGTCGATCCATACGGAACCCGATTGTTCCTTTGTTTGGGTTTTTTCTTTGGGAGCGATCTGGGGCAAGGTGCTTGACCCCGGCTAAAGAGAAAAGGGAACCCTCTAGCAAACAGGTGTTTTTTATGTGAAGATGATGAGGAAACAATAAACCATTTGCTTATCCATTGTTCGAGAGCTAAGATGTTGTGGGATCTTTTTTTTGTCATTGCTGATTCTAACTGGGTGTTCCCTCTAACAATTCGCCAATTTCTCCTTACTTAGCAAAGTGCTAATGTCGGCAAAAAACGTAAGAGAGTTTGAATGGCAGCCCTTCTTTGTTTATTCTAGACGCTTTGGAAGGAAAGGAATAGGACGGCTTTTGAGAATGAGGCCCCCTCTGCTCACAAGATGAAATCTACTTTTTTGTTTACCTTATGGTTGTGGGCTAAGTTGTATAGTGTTGATAACTTAGATTCTTTGGTGGAGTTTCTTACTTGGCTAGGGTATAGGTGAGCGTGAGTTTTTTTGGGGTCTCCCTTTTTGTACTCCTCTTGTGTACTCTTTGGGGAACCTTGTACTCGTTTTTCATCTACATATTGCTCTTTACCGATCAAAAAAAAAAATCAATTCTTTTTAAGCTTCTGTGAAAATATTAATTTGACTTACTCAGAATTGACTGAGACATGAGAAGACACTCAAAATCTTTTAGAATCAATTAGAGTTTGATACTATAATAGAAAAATACCAGCTCTGTGGTTTGGAGTCCTGTATGTGATGGAGACTTGAAACTGATGTCAATGCGAACAGACTTTGAATCCTTGCTATTATCATTATTTATCAGCACACACTTTGGCGGGGCAGAGTTCTCTAAACTGCCTGTTTCGGTCCGAACATGACTTCCTTGTCCACCTGGCATATGACTTGGCTCCTCTTTGGATGATTGTAGATTAGAGGCAACAGAAGTAGTGAGATCATGGGGAATTTCCACCACAAGCATGATAATGGGTATCTGGCATTAAAAAGGTAGAAACATAAAAAGAAAAATACATTATAAGAAAATAAGTCACTACAAACGAAATGGAAATAAAGCAAATTTTCAAGAAGAGGGTTTACAGCTGTATTTTCCACAGTTTTCAGAGAATCATTTTTTACCCACTCCTGATTTGCAAGATATCTGGCTGCATGCTGGAAGACCAACCAGACAAGTTGTCAATCCCCAAACAAGCTACAGCAATAGAAAAGGAGACAGCAATAACATTTTGGGAAACTTTATACATATTTATATAGGGAATAAACGAGATATATTAACAGGTGCAAAACAAAAGGAGGGAAGTGCAATCCACATACATTGCACTTCAGCCTAAAAAAAAATTATCATTTATTCAAGAAGCATATTTCAGTGCATCTGAAGTCCATCAAATGCTGATATTGGAAAGGTAAAAGAACGGTATAAACAAATGTAAGAAATAAAAGGGACAGAGTATGTGCTATTGATTCATGAATCATGGCATAAGATGATGCCTCAGTTTTGATTGTAAATAATAAAGCATATAGAAAAGAAATTTCAGTATTCTAAGAAAACTTCACTATCCTTTTTGCAGCAGAAATTTCGGTATTCTAAAAAAACTTCACAATCCTTTTTGCTGCCTTTCCATCACAAAATTAGGAAACTGATCCTCAACACTCCCCCTCAAGCTAGAGAAGACAAGTCATATGCACCAAGCTTTTCACAGACATACTTAATCCTACTACCTCTGAGAGACTTAGTGAAAATGTTTGTTAGTTGGTCACTTTAGTTAACAAAAAGGAATTCTCTAACTTCATTAATTGAAAAAAAGCAAGATAATACACATTTTTTGATAGGCACAAGAGAATACACATATTTATACACAATAGAAGAGGACAAGAAAGGAAATGAAATTAGAATAGAAAAATGAAACAATAGAAAAAAGAAACTTATCCAAGTCCTATTAGGAAACTAATCCTCAACATAGTTTAGAAGTGATATGTTGCTAGAAAACAAAGCATAAAATTAAGTGCATATGTGGTGAGAAAAATATTACTTAAGCTTTGTAGTCAACGATAATGGAAGGAAAAATTGTATCATTCATTGATCACAAACCACCTATTTATATACAAGACAATCCCAAACCAAAATAGGAAATAATATGAAGTTTCCTAACTCTACATGAATGCAAGTTTCCTTTTTCCAACTAGTGTCTAATTCTACAATACTATAACATTCCCCCTCAAGTTGGAGCATAAATGTTGATCATGCACAACTTGTTACAAAGATAACTAACCTAATCCCCACACAAAGGTTTAGTGAAAATATCTCCTAACTATTCTCTAGTCTTTATATATCCTGCGGAGATCAACTGACTAGATCTTCTCACAAACAAAATGACAAATGTGTTGGTTCGTTCATGAAATCTTGAGTTTGAGAAGCTATATGCATAGCAACTTAGTTTATCACACAGCTTTGTTGATGCGAACTTTTCAATGCCCACTTCCATCAATAACTGACGTATCCACACGATCTCACATACAGATTGTGTCATGGCTCGATACTCTAACTCTGCACTAGACAGTGAGACAATACTTTGCTTCTAACTTTTCCGCCAAGGTCAGTTTCCTCGAAAAGACCGCAATATCTTGAGGTGGATCTCATGTATTCCTTAGATCCTGCTTAGTCTGCGTCTGAAAAGCACTCAATTCTGGTATGCCCATGCTTCTTATACAATATTCCACATCCAGGGGCTTCTTTCAAGTAGCATAGGATATGCTCCTGGTACTTGATAATGGCGGCGTGGGAGATGACATATACTAACTCAAAACACTTATTGAATAATATCCGGGCGAGTCACTGTAAGATAATTCAATTTCCCAACCAATCTTCTATATCTCTCAAGATCTTCAAATAGGTCTCCTTCCTTAGTGATCTGCACATTAGTGGTCATAGGAGTACTACACGATTTAGCACCCAATTTCCCTATCTCATATAACAAATCGAGCACATATTTCCGTTGAGATAACAAAATTTCATGCTTACTTCTCATGACTTCAACACCCAAGAAATACTTCAACATTCTTAAATCTTTTGTGTGAAACTGAATGTGAAAAAAGGATTTAAGAGATAATATACCTTTGGAGTCACTTCCAGTGATAACAATATCATCCACATACACTACCAGTAGAATAATACCATAACTTACTCTTTTGCATGCCAAATGTCTCAAGCTACTGCGAATTTGCCTTAACCCGAAACCTTACGGGGGTATTTCAAACCATCTGAGATTTGAAGGCGACCACACCTTCCCGCATCCGTCACTGAGCAATAAACTCACGAGATTGCTCTGTGGCTTTCTTAGAGATCTCCATGTAGAAAGGCATTCTTGATATCAAGCTAATGCAAGTCCCAATCATAAGAAGTGGCAAGAGAAATAAACAAATGAACAGATGTCAACTTAGCTATAGGAGAAAAAGTATCCCGAGAATAATCGCGCTATAAATATGAGCATAGCCCTTAGCAGCAGGCAATTCAATCTAACCAACAAACCCATCGGGTTAAACTTTATTGCAAACACCTATTGACAACCAATGGTCTTCTTTCGATGGTAGAGGCACTAAATCCCATGTCCCATTGTCCTCCCAAAACTGCATTTAAATCCACCATGGCGCTATGACGAGGTGAGATAAAGTACTACGGACAATGTTAGGAAGAGAAATAGAATCAAGAGATGTAATAAATGAACAAGAGGAAGACGACAAATGGTTATAGGAAACAAAGGAAGAATTTGGGTGAGTACATTGACGTTTACCTTTACGGAGAGCAATCAAAAGATCATCATTCCGGACTGGATTTGATGACGAAGCAGCCGATATTGGACTAGAGACTGGAGGAATCTGACGCCGAGAATATACCTGAGTAATGGGAGGCTTAACAGGAACGGGAGCTGGAGTAAGAGTCGGTGAGGGGCGATAGCGATACACTAATAATCATCATCCTCCCACAACAGGAACGGGGAAGAAAGGGAAGCGAGGGTGGTCTACCGAAAGAATGTAATGTCGGTAAATAAATGCGTTGAAGGTAGAGACAATAACACCTATACCCTTTTTGAACACGAGAATACTCCACAACGATACACTTTAAGGACTTCGGATCAAGTTTATAAACTTGAGAACGAACATCTCGAACAAAGCATGTGCATCCAAATATCTTAGGATCAATAGAAAACAACGAATTATTTGGAAACAATAGGTGGAAAGGAGTAGCCCAATTAAGAATCGACGAGGGCATCCTATTAATCAAAACAAGCTGTGGAGTCTGCATCAGCCCAAAAAATTTTAAGGACATTCATCTGAAACAAAAGGACCCGAGCAATGTTAAGAAGATGTCTATGTTTTCTCTTAGCTATCCCATTCTGAGAAGGTGTATCAACACACGAGGTCTGATGGAGAATCCCATGTTGTAACATGAAGGATTGAAAAGGTTCCAACAAATACTCCTTGGCATTATCACTTCTCAATGTTTGAACAGAGACATGGAATTGTGTTTGAATTTCAACACAAAAGGCACTAAAATGGGAAAAAAACCCATATCGACTTTTCATTAGATAAAGCGAGACCTGAAGCGAGTCAAAACAAAAATAACTGAAATCTTAAGCCACGATGAGGAGCGTAATTGAGCAAGGGCACTAACGTCGGAATGAACTAACTCAAAAGAAAGCTACGTTTATTAGCTATATTTTCAAAATGCAGCATGATAAGTTTAGCATATTGCCTGACTAATAGTTTAATGAGGATAGACTAGAAAACTGAGGATGTAGCTTCTTCAACAGAGAGAGAGAAGGATGACCCAGGCGACAATGTAATTCGAATGGGGTAACAATTTCAAAACAAGAAATAGACTTTGACACCTCTGTGTCAAGGATGTAGAGACCCCCAGATTCGCGTCCTCTAATTCGCTTCGTCAAAAAATCCTAAATCAACAATAATCAGGAAAGAATGAGATATTACAATTAAGTGTATGAGTGAGTTTACTCACATAAATTAAATTAAAAGAGAAATGTGGTAAACTCATACTTGGAGGTCGAGTGATTAGAGTAGATGAATTGTCACGACCGAGGACCTGAAGATGTTGACCCATTTGCAAGGAGTAACTTGATGAGGTAGAAGGAATTAGGCGAAGGTAGTCAATGAACTGGAGTTACCTGTCATGTGGTTAGTGGCTCCAGAGTCAATGACCCATGTAGAGGAAGAGGAAATAAACCATCTGTTGGTTTTACCTAACTCAACGAGTGTAGTGATAGAAGAAGATGCACACTTAAGTGATTTTTGATCTCAGATATTGAAATCTTGATTTTTACACTGCGATCCTACACTTAGGCGTACATGACACGGATTATGCGATAATAACGTATTTCCTCTGCGAAGGTTTCTTGTTAGTCATGAGAGCGGATCTAGCTGAAGCGGGTGGCTAAAATCAATACCGAGAAAAATTGGATCTTGCAGGGAAAAGAACCACCTTTCCATGAAAAACACTGCACTAGAATATAACTTGGCCCTATAGTCCACAAAACACCTCTGGATATTATTGAAGGTCGAAGGAAGCAAGAAACAGAGGCAGAAACTCGAGGAAGAATGACTATCGGACCCAAAAATCTTTGAAGGATACTATTTCGACAGCCAAACAAGCAAGTGGAGTGGATGGGGAAAAGAATCAAAATATCGATAAACACGAATATATTGATGGATATTTTTACAAAAATATCGATTACTAAAATTATATATATATATATATATATATATTAAATTTTAACATTTACATTCATTTAATATTATTAATAAATTTGTAAATTAAGATTAAAATTTTAAAAATTAAAATTACTTTCATTAAAAATATGGGATTCAATTGGATAATGTTTTTATAATTACTAAATTAAATATGTAATTTAATATTATTTTAAAATTAATGAGTTTTATTTTAATTTATACATTTATAAAAATATTTATATGATAATGAGAAATTATTCATATCTTAATTAAGGAAAATTAAAATCAAATGGATTAAAGTCACTATTAAAATTAAATATGTTATATTTAATATATTATTAAGATATTATAATGTTAAAGAGATATTATTTATTTGTGTCCATTATTATTACAAATATTAGGTTGATAATGAGAAAGATTTCAAAATAATGTATATCACTAATATTTATTTTATTTCTTTCCTTATCAAATTAATTTTTATTTAAAAAATATTGTAAATTTATTGATTTTAAATTTTAAATTTTTTTAAAAGGAAGGAGTGAAAGGATTTTATGAAAAAATAAAATGAAGTGATAATGTTAAAACAATAATGTAAAAATAATGTAAAATAGAAAAATATTCATAAATAATAAGAGAATATAAACCATATTTGCACCTTATTTAATAAGAACAACTGTTAGCTTGGTGGATGTAGGGTACACCACCTCTAGCTTTTGGCTGGGTTCGAAACCCCAAATTGGCATAGAGTGAATTCATTTTGCAGATTTGGAACAAATGGGTGGCCGAAATATCGACCAAAATCAGATCATCGTAGAAATGCTCGGCAAAAATCCGATAAATGTCGCCAAAATATCGACGAGAAATCAGGATAAATGGTGATATTTCCTCAATGTGAGCTATCGATGGAGGATATCCTATCGGCCTCACCAGATACTTAGAAATCTTGTAGATGTTTCGATCGATATTTACGATATTTTGTTTCTTGGTTAGGGATGCTTGTCGGAGGCCGGCAACCTTGCTAGAGAAGTTTGGTGGCCGGAGGTTGGGCCACGTACCCCCACGCGCCAGCATGTAGGGGACAAGTTCTAGGACAGGGGTGGCGTGTGACTGTCTTTCCGGCGGCAGGATTTCGAGGTCGAGTCGATCTCGAGGCAGCGCTCCTACGGTGGTGGCTATGTCAACCACATACCACCCTAAAGTGGTGTTTCAAAACACCCCTTCTACGGCCCTCTAGGGCTCTTCCGGAAAAAAAAAAACTCCAAATTAGCCCTTTTTTTTTAGCCATAGGCTCTGCTACCATGTAGTCAAATATAATTGAAGGAAAAACTATATCTTTCATTGATCACAAACCACCTATTTATATACAAGACAACTCCAACCAACAGGAAAGAATATGAAGCTCTCCTCACCTATATGGTAGAATGCAAGTTTCTTTTTCCAACTAGTTACTAATTCTACAATACTATAATGTTTGAATTATAAAGTATATAAGAGCTATGGAAAATACATCCAAGAACTCAAAAGGATCGTAGAGTTGCTGAATTATTCCTTCAAAATCGAATCCAGAAATCCTCGTCCCAATTCCAACCCCCGAACCTGAGCCAAGATATTATGCACAAGAGAAATTAGTTGCATGTACAGCATGACCAAAAAATTCCTATTTGTCTTCATCTCTTTTAGCACTTTCCTCATAGGACCATTATTTAGATGCTCATTTGATTACAGAGAGTTCACTAGTTACTCATCTCAATAGATTGTACAACAATGAATAAGAAAATAATCCAACATACACAAATGGGGAAATGAAACAAAACTATTCCCTTAATTCTGCCATTAAGCTCGACCCATAAAAGAAGCTGAGGAGTGAAGCACGACACTCTCTGAAGTCATCTATGCCAGAAATTTTCACCACACAATGGAACACTCACTGTTCAGGGCAACCAAGCAACAAATGTACACTATCAACCATGACCAGTCATCATACACTTATACTCTGGAGATTGACTACTACAGGTAGATGAATAGAGAGAAGATCCCTATGTATTAACTCATACTATATATCTAGAGAGGGATATAAGGCTTATGAGAAGGGTATCAGGACAGATTCAAATTAATCAGTTGAAAGCCACTGGGGCAACATCAAATCAATACCTTATTACACACAAATTCCCAGTATTCTAAAACAAGCACTTGAAAGCTTTGAATAAGTACAGAATTCCATTTACGTACTGGAATAATCTCACAGCTTCAGTTTTAAAATATATAAATTTTCAAGAGAAATACCAACCAAAGTAAAACAAAACAAACATACGTGAATCAGATACAACTACTGTGAGTGACAATCATCAAAGCATACAACTGATAACATACCTGAAGACAAGTTTTTTACTACCATTTCTCAATCTCCTCTAAAATCCCAGCTTTAATAGGCTCCTAGAGAATATGATTGCATATAAGTTTTACATAGATACCAGTACATGGTGTTGAAATTATCATCGATGCTAATCACACCAAACAATTCTCACCAGGTTCCTCACTGGAGGAAGGCAAATTACAAGGTCTACATCACTAGTTGGAAGAGATAAACCAGTTGCATTTGAACTAAAGATATTTGTCCTGGACCAGCCATAGGACTTGAGTGATCGTGGTGTCGCACAGCCCAATTGATGTAAGGCTTCCTAATCATATTCTTTGCAGCAACCTACACCACAATATAATAAGTACAACTAGATCTTGTAATGCTTGCAAAGATAAATGCCCAACCTACACGATTTGGTTACAGAGATGTTGAAGATGAAATTACCAAAGAAAAAAAAAAAAGAATGGAAACAGCATTACTTAGCAAAGATACCTCTTCCAGAAAGAATCAATTTCAAGCAGGAGGTTGTGCATCATAGAGAGGGCTGGGTCTTCTTGTGGAACAATTAATAAACTGTGAGGTTAAAGGAAATGCAACATCTGGCTGTGTACTAGAACATTATCAGCAAAAAGGGCACCATGAAACCATTTAACAAAATTAGAATGAATGGAATTATAAGGATAACACACTAACATGTTCCTGATCACGAGCCAACTGGGAGATTGCAATCAGGCGATCCTGTAGTAACGCTCCAGGCAGAGGCTGAACCATGGTAGTTGAAAGATTTTGTTCTCCAAGAAGGCCAGACAACCTCAGCACCATCTACAGCGTACACAAGCCTCCCTCATATTTCCATCATGATACCAACCCCGTGATGCGCCCCAGTGCCTTGGCCAGCTACCAGATCTAACAGTTGAAAGCCCCCTATTCTTTCTGGAATCGCTTACAGGAGAGGGTGTGGAGGGCTATGGAGCTCGTGGAACACAGCACTTACAGGAGATGGTGGCCGCACGCGAGGTTGCTCGCCTGCAGGAGGAACACATGGGCTTTTATGATCAAAATTGCGCTTAAATTCAGATCTTGACCTTTCCCTTGACATATTGGGGATGATAATTGGTGGCAAAAGGGAGTAAGGAAGTGGATCTCCTGTTTTTCCTTCAGCATCAACAGGTAAATTTGCCAAAGATCCAGAAACTTTCTCCTCTGGCACTGCATCCGCTGATGCTGAAGAAGAATGCATCACCTTACCAGGTCCTTCATTTCCTGACATAACATAACCAAGAGTCTGGTGCCCTGTCCCCAAAGGATCAAAAGGAGAACAAAAAGAAGCAGCAGTAGGTGAAGCCAAACCATTTGTACTGTAAGATGATGAGAAGGCAACCATGTCATCAACAGCCCTATTCATGTCTGCTTCATGCCAAGCCCATGAGCTATCATCAGAACTAAGAGAGGGAGGACGAGAGAAACCCGACCCTGGATGATCAGAAGAATTCCAATACATCACACCGCCACCAAAGTACTGACTATAATCTAATCCAGAAACTGCATGCAACTCAAATTCTTCCTCTGATATCCAGTGGCCATCACATTCTTCTGCTAACTCCTGCACATTTGTTAAATCAGACATATCCATTATATCCCCTGAATACTTTCTTTCATCTTCGGAGGTGGCTGTATTGACCTGCCCATTGTGAGCAGGGAACCCCTGCCGAAAAGAAGGCTGCCTCCTTGAGATAAAACCAGGATCATAATTACATGTGATTGATGGGGCCAATCTACTGATACTTCTTACCATTGGTGGCCAATCTAAACTCATTGGCAAAGGTTGAGATAAAACCTGGCTGCATCCAGCATCCAATGGAGGATTTCTAGACTGGTGTATTGAGGGTACAAAGGATTGATGGAAGTGATTATGCCAGTTAGCGACCAACATCCAGAGATGCAATCTATCAGTAGCAGCCGGAAGATGCTAGGAGTTGATAGATGTAAAATGCATGGGAGAAACACTAGGCCACTATATGAAGGGCATTCTGAAGAATTTGCAGATCCAGTATTACAAACTTCCTTTCTTGCCCCGATTTTGACAGTTTCCTCTTTCCAAATCAGTAGCTTTCTATTAGTTTGTCAGGAAGAAACGACTTTGTATCAGTTTCACTTAAATGTTCGAGTTCTGATTTTAACATCTTACCCCTGAAAGCGCCCATCAACTGCCAATAAAGGAAGAACAGAAGATATTGAGTTCATAAACTACAGCATAATTTTTAAGCAGTTCCTAATCCAGGAGACATAGTTTGTTTTCTATCACACTGTTCAAGAGTTGGTTATTCCATCCAGAAAGGTATGACAACTACCTTCGATGGAACTGGCAACAGAATCTTCTTGAATACTTTGAGCAGTAGTTTCTTCCCTTGAAGGACCATTAGTAGGTTTACAAGGACTTGAAATGAAATTGTTACAACCAATTGAAGCATCATTCCGCACATTCTCAGAGACTGAACTATCAAATTTCCGGTTAGACTTTGAAGGTTCACTCTGAGATATAACAGACAGAGCAGAAGCTTCTGTAGTTATAGTTTCAAGATCTCTCACTTCAACTGAATCTTTTGAGCTGTAAGTTCTATTTTTATTTCTTTCTTTTCTGGACCTCCTTGCAGCATTTTGAACTTTTCCCGAAAGCATTCCATTTTCCTGATCACAGGCTAATGGTTAGATTTTCTTCAATTGTTAGTAAGAAAATGATCAAAACGAAGGAGGAAACAAGAACAGGAGGAACCATCCCAACCACTGGCGAAGATGAATCCATGTGAAGATCACTTTGCTGAAGTTCACCAGCCATCCTATTGACTCCACAAAATCCACACGCCGGCACAGACCAATCCACATCCATGATCCCCAAATTTCCTTTAAAACTAAATAACATGCACACAGGTTTCTGAAAAGCTTTTAGAAAAAAAACAAATTGTACCTTGAGAGGTTTGAGACTTGTGGAATCATCCCCACATGATTTATGGTAACAGGATTTAACTTCTTAATATTCCGGTCCTACCCCTTTTTTACGGCCAATTTGCAATTAAGTTTTTCTTTGGGTTTATCGGTGGAACTCATTTCCTTCTCCTAGCAGTTCAAGTTTTGTGAAATCAAGGCAAACAACCATAAGTAGTCCTCGAAGTTTCCTAAATATACAATCTGAAATGCTACTGACAGAGCCCAATGTGCTAAAAAATATTTTGTCTCTGTCATATTCACTATGTTGACATGTCAATATAATGTTTGAAATATCCTGAAGCACAAATAAACCATTAGAGAAATTGAAAAAGGACTCTAGTTTTCTCCGGAAACAGAAGATGAGCCAAGGATCGCGCTAACTTCTACAAGATCATTATGAGTGCCTGGTATGTCCTTTTGAGATGATGCAATATGTTTGTATTTCACCGGTTGTCCCTCCAGCATTACAGCCATTTCTCATCCCCTCCAAGGCACTATACGCCCCCTTCAGAATCTCATCAATCTAAAACTCATCATGATCAAAGTTAGGTTAAAGTATTTTTACTGAAAAAGTTTCAAAAAGCTCAAAATAGTAGATGGAATCAGCTTCTATAGGTTGCAATTCAAAATTCTATGCACTTAAAAAGGCACAAATTTTCCAGAGCATTATTCAAACAACCTAAAATACTACAGCCATTTTGCAGCACATCAATAATTAAGAAGTCAAGGCCCACAAGAACTATCAGTTCAAAGCAAATTTTTATGCTAGAACGCCTGCACTACATCAACCAGGAACATTCTTCATTTTCACAAAAATGTTTTGCAATGAATATTCAAGTGCTATTAACAAAATGAATAAATTAAAAATATCCACAAGACAACATTGCAAACTTCAAATATAAAATGACTTGAAAGAAGGCATCTGAGCTTGTTTCCAAGTTTCCCAACTATCTGTCAAATTTTATCTCCCTCTCACATTTAAATTATAAATTTTTGCATTCCTTAGGTGTTTACTCAAATCCACAAAGTCCATAGAAACCACATACATAGCATTTATTTAAATTGCATAACAAAATTCTTGACAACTTCTAAGGATGTGAACTTTAAAAAGAGGCATCTACGCCCACAATATATTTTCTCAAATGCCTGGTTGAATGCCTATGATTTTAATCTATCATACTGTAACTTGCACATCACCATGTTTCACAGAATTGGAGCTTCTTATGTTCTTTGACTAGTGCATAATTGGAGAATTTACTTTATGTCATTTGGGTCTGGACAGAGTCCTTCTCAATAGGCCTTGTCAATAAAGAATTCAGAATCACCTGTTAAATGAAATTGTCTAGAGATGAAAATCACTTGTCATAATGAAATTGCCTAGAGATGAAAATGTCATCTCCCAACCCAACCCCAGGCCCCTGCATATGCTCCCCCCTCTCCATACAAAATTGGAGAACAAGTACCTATGTGAAGAACCCAATTTTTATAGATGTAATCATCATTTGCTTCAGCTTTTATTTTTCCACCTTTTCAAGTTACAACTTACAACCAGAGTAGAGTTTGGTAGAGTGCTAAAATGTGACCAGGAAGAAAGATTGACACCATATTCTAATGATAGTTATATACCTGTGTGGTATTTATTATGGATTAGAACTATAGTATTATAGATCGTTTCATACGACTGATACCTTTTAGGAAAGAATGAATTCAATTCCATGTCTGTTTTTGTGCCATCTAGCTACCATTCAACTGATAGGATAGGACAAATATGCTATTCAAAACCTGCTTCATTACTATTGTTTTAGAAACCCAATTCCATGGTCTGCATTCCAATTCCTTTAACATAATTACATTTCTCGAATCAGGTTGGTCGTTAAGGATTGCTAATTGGACATTCTTTGTGAATGAGAAAAGTCTATCTTTAAATGCTCTACAAACTGCTATCACCAATATCAGATTGAAAACAAAGTTCTGGAGAAGTACCAGAGATTTTGCTGCCTTTCCCAAAACCCCAGTGATCATCTTCCTCCTCATTGCACAATCCAAATTGTGCCACCAATCTATACAGCCTTTCTTCCTCCAAAAAACATTTGCCGCAATTCCCGCGACATTAACCTTCTCTTTCAGCTTTACTCCTCTTTTCTTCCCATTATTCCCACAGTTAAACCATGCCAACCTCAACGCCACCTCCAACCGGTTTGCGACAAACGATTCAATACTATAATATCCTTTGGCCTTCAACCACTCCAATTCAACCCAATCTGAGCCCAGCTCGCTTGCTTCACCCCTCAAAAACCCCCCATTTGAAACGCTATCCATTGACGCGACAAATCGATCCACATTTGACACAAATTCTTCACAAACAGTGACTGAATCGAGAAAACTAGCCGAACACGAGCAATCTTCCACTCGCTCACCTTCCCTTGACCCAAACAACCTAACGGAATCGTAAACCAACCGTTCCAAGTCGTTTGACTCGCTGACTCGGGCCAGCAGACCACGTGACTTCCGAAAGCAGAGGCTGGGAAGGTGTGGGCGGTCACGTGAGGGGAGGTCAGTAAGGATAATGAAGAAGCCATGGCCATGGGTACAGAGCTTAAATTGCATTTGGAGGAGAATCTGGGCGAAGTTGGAATCTACCACCGACATGTGAGACTGGCGCTGCTGGACCGTTAGAGATGAAAACCATTTGAGAATAGAAGATCTAGGGTTAGGGTTAGGGTTGGGATTAGAGCTTGGAGAACGGTTATGATACAGAGAGATATGTGCGGTGAGAGAGTCGACGAGCTGGTTTGAGTCCATGAACAAGTTGGCAGGAGGATTGGCAGATGAAACGCACCGAAAATTAGGGTTTGATTTGGGCATTTTCAGGTGTTGCAGAGAATTCACGCTGAAACGACGATGATTCAAAAGGGTGACGAGTCCAAGGCCATCCTCTTCTGTTCACCAGCATCGGACCGTCCATCTCTTGACATTTGGTCCCATCTATATTTAGACGGCTCAGATGCAGTGACGGATAATACTACAAAGGGGGAAAAATAAGAAGAAAAATAATTTTACATTCATTTAATTGAAATGAATAAATACTGAATACAGAATAAAATAAATTTAAGTGGAGAATCCAACCAAAAAACATTGTTCATAAAAATAGTGATTATTCCCTTCCTCTACTATTTCTTTTCATTTTTTTCTCAAAATCGACCAACAAAAAGATTGAGGGAAGCGGGTCAATGATTTTGGATTTTTAACTTAAAGGGCATTTTTAGGATTTGTAGAAAATTAGATGTATGAATCAAAAGACTCTAATACAAAATAGGAAAAGGGGGACGCAGTCAAATGAACCTCCTTCACAATGAATATAAAATGGAAAAACATATTAAGAGATCTAACTCATTAAGTTAGGGTTTTCTTAGGATTTGCATAAAATCAAATGGACGAATTGAAACGAAGATAGTCAGAAAAAATTGAAAAGAACTCTACAATAAAGCTTCCAAAAGTTATTTAAGAGAATCTAACCGAATTATAGAGAAATTAACTTTAAAGTGAAGGGGTGAAATTTCCCGTGTGTTGAGAAAAATCATAACTTGAATTTGATTGTTTTGGTGATCATTACATTCGTTTGAAAAATAAACATTATTTTCGGAGGGAGTTGACATTCGTATTAGAAAATTATAAAAATATAGAACTGCATAAACAAAAATATAAGATTTCATAAATTATTTTTTTCAATAGGATTTTAATTGTAAACATAAATGCTTCTTAATAATAATACTTAAACCATATAAACATAAAATTAAATATCATAAAAATCATATATTGCTAGATTTATACAATTATATATAAATTAGAGTTATCTTTGTTTATTTATTTAACTAATACCAAATTGAATTTAAATTCTATTTAAAAGTATATAAATATAATGCATTACTGCATTTGGGTCAGCGCTGGTTTTATAAATTGTTTACTTTGAATGTTTGCGGGTCAACTATCCCTTTTTTTTTTTTTTTTTACATCAAAGCAAAACGGTCATTATTAATTTAATAAGATCAAGACATAATATATTAATAACAACAAGTGGTCATTCCAACCATAAAATCAATACATTAATAAAGATTTCCTACAGTTAATATGGGCACAACATTGTTTTGCCTCTTAGTGTTTCACCGAAAAGAATGTTCTCCTTGTAGAAGGGATAAACAATCCTCGATCAAAGACCAAACTCACTAAAATCGCGATCCTGCTCGCAAAGTTCAATATCATCGAACTGCTTTTAAATATCACGCTTAAAAACCCACCGCTGATCCAAGACAATGCTTCTCCGTGTCTATTAGCCTAAAATTCTCCCTAACGTGAATAAGCTATTCACTACCCGAGAGGCGATGAAGAAATAGTCCTTTGTGGAATCATTTAACCACAATTCTCAAATGATTTGCCTTCCCTCTCGAAGATCGCGCATCTATATCAGATTTTCTCCGGTAAGGGTCAAGGCTAATGTTACCGAACAGTGGAAATGGTATGACTTTACAGATAGCTTAGCGCCTCTTTAATAGATCCAATCAAACAAAAATTCAAGAGCCAAATAAACCATTCGGGCCAAGTGATTCATGAGAACCATTCCAAGATCAAGGTTACGTTGGATCCAGATAGCCCAAAGCACAGCACTGATTTTTCCTATAACCTCTTTGTTTTGAGTTTTTATCAATTTAAAGAACCATTCTACAAGGCTTTCAGAATTTGTAGCCATAGAGTCAATCAAATCAGACACCTTCAATTGCGACCAACAGGATATAGAAAAAGGGCAAGAAATAAATAAATGCCAAGCATTCTCGAGGCTATTTGCACAAAAAAGACAAGAGGCAGAGACATCGATGCCTTGATCGAGCTCGCAGCCTGGTAGGAGAACCTCTCCCGCACACCCTCCACAATAAATCTCGACCGAGGGGGCCTTTAAAGGCTCCATGTTAGTCCAATCTCCCTTCCCGTAGTGTACCCGCCATGAACACCCAATAATCGAGTACATGATATCCTCACACCGTACTGCTTATAATTCAGAAAAGTGCCATACATATCGATCTCGCAAAGAGCGATTGAGACAAAGGTATACTCAGATTCAAAGAACATCTCTAGTCACAAAGATTTCCTCGCGCCTCCACATCCCATCTCCAGTCACTCGAATCACAGTCCACTCACCAAGCCATCTAGTTCCACTCCTGGAGTTGTTTGCACCCAAAAATTATGATCATCTCTTAACCAAGGATCGGTCCAAACATCAATCTGTGTACCATTACCTATTCTCCATCGAATACCCTGCTTCAACAATGGGAAAGACTGGAAGATACTCCGCCAAGTAAACTGATCGACCTCAAGGTGGCCTTTTAGAAAATTATCCGGGTAACATTTAGCTTTGAAGATCTTGTAAACAAGAGTATCAGAGGCAAAACAAAGCTTCCAACCAATCTTTCCTAACATAGCAATATTAAAACAATGGAGATTACGAAACCCCATACCGCCATTTGTTTTCTTCACACTTAGTTTATCCCATGCCAACCATTTTATGCCACCGTTTCCATCTTTTCGCGATCCCCACCAAAAAGAGTTCAGCATTTTTTGAATTTCATCAAGAATAGAGGTAGGCAACATAAAGGTACTCATATAATATGTCGGGATGGATCAAGAAATCGCCTTGGATCAACACTTCCCTACCCGCCTCCGGGATATAGGTCTCGTTTTTCCAGCCTTTGACTTTTCACATACGTGTTCTTAATGTGATTGAATACCGTCTTCTTTCTTTTGCCAATCAATGAGGGAGCCCCAGTACCACAAAGATTGAGAGGGATTTGATACATCCGTAAATGCATGACAACCGAGTCAGCAAGAGTTGACGAACATTCGAGTCGAACATGATTCCGCATTTTGTGAAGTTTACCCCGCCCACTAGCTTTTCAGATTGAGGAGTAGTTTCTTCATCACATTACTACTCTCTCTAAGCTTCTCGAAGAAAATGTGCTATCGTCAGAAAGTAAAGCATGGGAAACAAGCTGACCAGCTTCTAATTAACTCGACACCCATGAAGTACTTCTCCGACTTCGCTTCTTTAATAAATGAGGATAGCCCTCAAAGACATAAGATAAAAAAGATAAGGAGACAATGGATCACCTTGTCGCAACCCTCTTTCTAATAATCGTCCTACCTCCTCCCATTCACCAAGACATTATACCTCAATCGTAGAAACACATAAAGATCGAGATCGACTCCATCTATTATCAAAACCCACTTCAACATAATCTTGAGGAACTCTCACTATTTTGTCATAGGCTTTGATGTCAATTTTAAAGGCCACATCCCCTTGTTTACCTTTATTCTTCCTCTTCATATGATGGATTATTTAAAATGCCACTAAGACATTATCCGTGATTGACCATCCTAAAACAAATGCAGATTGCTCCTGAGAGATGATCCGAGGTAACAATTTTTTCAGTCGATTTGCCAAAACCTTAGCCAGGATTTTATAGTTCACATTACAGAAAGTAACCGGTCAGAATCCTTCACGGTTATGGGAATTCTGATGTTTCGGATCAAACATATATTCATGGTTTACCGACGAGGAAAACACAAATTATTCATCCACCTGTGCCATTCCCATACACATCTTCACCTACCAAATCCCAAAACCTTTGGATAAAATGATTGAAGCCACTGTGTCCTCGGCGATTTGTCGTGATGGCATCTCGTGATAATAGCCTCCTTAAATTCTCTTTCCTTCGAGAATGGTAACAATAACGCCCGTATTCTCCTCACTCTTAATTCTAACATCACAACCAAGACTTCATCATACTTACAGGACTATTCGACAGCTGTGTCATGAAAATAGCTGCCACATTTCCCACTTAATGTCCTCATCAGCCAACCTAATCTCCCTTATCAGTAGTCAAACCAACAATCTCATTTTTCTTTTTTCGAAATGAGGCTGCGACGAAAGAAACAAAGTGTTGAGTCACCTTCTTCGGAGCCAATAAAATTTTGATCTTGCCCAATATAAATTCTTGGTCCAAATCCGTGAGACAATCAATTTTAGCTCTTGAAACACCTAATAGATGACTCCATCATTAAACCTGACAAGTTCCAACTCTGTTTTGCAATTGTCAATATCCTTTCTGAATCTGAGAGTTAATTCCTTTCCCCAACTGAACAAAGAAATGGCACATGAGTTCAACTTACTCACTGTTGCACCTGACGATTCAAGCCAAGCTTGTGAAACAATTTGATGTAAATCCGGTTCAGACAACCAGTTGTTCTCAAATTGGAATTTTCGAAATCTTCTCTTTTTGGTAGTCGACCCAACTGTGCGTAAGAGGATTGGTGAGTGATCATGAATGGCAGCACCAATTAAGAGTTTTAATCCAGCTGATCAACATTATCCAAGCAACATCGGTCGGTCGCCCAGTCGTCCCCTTCTTCCACACTGGTAACGCACTACGTATTTATTATTAATCCCATTTGACTGATCCCGACAATAATCGGCAATGGTGCCTGGCATATTTCCTTCTTATTCACTCTCGGCAACTGTTTCATGATCTCATCACACACCATGGCGGAAATGCATTTACTGGAGTGAAGGGAGCCGGCAAATTTCCATGATTCGCCTGATTTCACTCCCGATACCATAAAATCCAACAGCGCCATTTACCTCTAGCTTCATCATCAATCTCTAAATCAATACGGTGGGTCGAAGCTCGTGAATCCCGCAGTATTTTCGCATCTTTCCACGTGAATCGCAGCCTCCACCTCCACGCCTAACTGCTTCACGCTTACATTTTGAAACCCAGCTTTACCCGCAAGCTTTCTATTTTATTACTATTAACCAAAGTTTCAAACAAATAAATTACCATGGGCCTATGAGTTTTGACCAACTCACTTCAGCGTTGAACCGCATCTGCCTCACCCAAACCCCGCAGCTCCAACCGAGCGCATCATTGAGTGGGCAGGTTCAGTCCACAGTCCCGCCAATAAAGGGCTATCTTGGCTCGCTTGATCGGGAGAAATCGCATGTCTATATCATCCACTTTGGCCTATCGCATGTCATGGTACTCAATTTACCTCCAAGCTTAAATTCCACCTTCCGCTTTTTCCCGTCCGCAACTGCTTATCTTCTTCCTCATCCAATTACATTAACCTGCAATATTTTCCCGCCTCAGATCCACCTCATCCAACCGACACGCTCGTCTCATTACAACCGCCAACCGCTTCGTCAGGGCTATGATCTATAGGTTTTCGCTCGACTTCCTGTGGTCAACACCTCTCCTTCACCAAGCATACCCACCAGATGCCATCTCCAACCGTTGGCCTTGATTTGTGCGTGAACTGGGCGATTTGAATCCAGCCCGAAGTCGACGACTGATGTTTGAGCCAAACTCCCCATCCACGTAATCCCTTCTCGAATATTGAACAACCCGACAAATCGACCGAATGTACCTGGGCAAACCACACATAAATGTAAAGTACTGGTTCTCACATTAAAGGAAACAAAGAACCCATCCCCATTGGGTGTTCTTAGTCGTTTTCCACGCTTCAATGGAGGTCGAACATCCATGGACACACGTAGTCTCATATACTCCTTTAGACTTCCACCGTTATTGCTGGTATCATATTCAAGAAAAGAGCCAATATAATTTCCCAATTGTTTGCCGACTGATTCCGACATACAATCTAGCAAGCCAAAAATGAACCTATATGTCAATGGAATGGAATCTCGGTTAGGTACTCACCAAAGTTGAATCCAAAGGTAGAATCAACAAGTGGTTGTCATATGTCCATGGCCCTCCCGCCATAAACTCTTTGAGATCTACCACATGGAAAATTTAAAGATAGCACTTTGATTGGCGAGTTCGTAAATACATACACCTTTTCCTCGGCTCCAAAGATGGTAGCTAAATGATCCCATAAAATTGAAGTCGATGAACGATCGTTAGGAAAACCGTCCTACCAAACTCAATTCAAACGTATTTTCACCGCCTACATCATCCACCCCTTCAAGAGACAGAAATTCGGTTTCCCCTTGGGAAAGAGACAAAGCCGTCAGAGAAAGATCCATAATTATAAAGAATGAAGAACCAAGAATCCTGCAGCAGAATCGAGAAAACTACCAACAAGACGAAGAAACGAAACTCTCAACCTAGGAGAGGACAGCTCTCAAACAAGGATAGGACATCATTTTTTTAATTCACTTTTTAACGTTTGGGTCAACTATCCCTTAAACATAAGTTATTTAATTGTTTATAAACAATTTAAGACACCAATTGAAGTATGTAATGGGTTTAGGACACCAAGATCTGTGAAAAATATCTCAATATGTATAATTAAAGATTTATTTAAAAATAATAATTTCAAAATTTTAAATATTAAAAATACTTTTTTAAATTATTTTGAAATGATACTGTATAGATTTATCAATAATACAAGAAAATCGAAAATATTATATATAATAATTATATATCTTATAAAAATATTATATATAGTATTATATATTTCTTATTTATCTTATTTGTTTAAAATACATAAATATATATAGTATAATATAATAATTATGTATCTTATTAAAATATTATATATAATATTACATATTTCTTATTTATCTTATTTATTATATAAAATACTAAGCACAACGTTTTCTTATTTATCTATATATATATATATATTAGTTTATATTTTTATATTTTTTAAAATAAAAAAATGTTATGTGTAGTTTAAATCATAGATCTATTTGACAGGATTTTACATTCTCAATTTTCTATCATTAAATTATAGTTTCAATATTTATAATGAATTAATTTTTTATACTTGGATTATCATTTCAATTTTTATATAAATTATTTTAATTTAAAAAAATATCATTGCAATGTTGTAAATAAATCGATAAATAGATATTAAAGAGCTATCAAATTTAAGACTTCATTTAATCAAGGTTTCAATAATATTTGTAAATCATATAATTAAAGGTTTAGTTTTATAATTATTTTTTTTGTTTGATCGTTTAATATTTATTTATTTAAATGATATATTTATTTTTCTCTTATGGAAAACCCATTTCAGCTTTAGTCCAACATCTTTAAAATTTACAAAAACCCGCCTTTATTTGCTTAAACTAAAAATTTCAAAATGCTTAAAACCAAGAAAACAAGAAAATCATATTAAAGGATTTAGAAATAAAATTAGACTCTTGAACAATGTCATCAAAACCGAGTTAATTAATACGCATTAGAAAATCTCTTATCGAATAGTTTCAAAACTTGTAATTAAAAACAAGTTCGATTCGATATTTATAATAAAATAGAATCTTTCTTTTAGATAAATATAATGAAAAAGCTTAAGAACCAACGATATCAGATGAACAATTCTGTAACAAAAACATCGAATTAAAATGATAGATGACTTACCATGATCCTCTGGTCATTTTTCTGTTATTTATTTAGCTTATGTAAATATGTCTATTTTATATCAAAATATATTTAACTCATCCTCGAATCGTCTGACAGTGATTTTGAAAATATATTTTTAACCGCATTTGCTGGCAATTCCAAGAATTTTCCCCGAAAACTCGAAAACATTGTGGAATATCTTTTAGAACTAAAATTTTGTAGATATATCTTTTGAAATCATACCACCTTTATTTAAAACTGATAGAAGTATAATATCTGCTTATCATTATGTGTATATCAAACACAACAAAAAACCTTTAATACCTCAACAACAACCAAAATGGGAAATGACCCATTCAAATGAATTTCCTGTATATTATAATAGATTTAGAGATTTTCAAAATTTTGATTTTAGAAAAACCATAAATAAAATTTGTTTGGAGAAACCCAAATAATGTATATTTTGAGAACCAAGCCTTTATAAAAAATTTTGAACCCAAAATTTTTTATAACTTCAGAAGAATAGGATTTTATCAACTAGCTTCTGTACAGATACACCGTAAACAAGTTCACGTAGTTTATGATGCAAATTCCCATGAAGTCTGGGGATGCAGAGCTACGCTAATCCTGGAAAATTCAGCTAAGGATAACGATAACATCAAATCCTGCAAACAATGTTCAACTCGCAAAAACACCAGAGTGCATCTTCGTAACCGTGCCTTTATCCTAATCTCACGTTGTCAAAGCGAAGAAAGAAACGTGTCAAAAAAATATTGAAACCAAGATAAGACTAAATCTTGTACAAATTTGGATAAGACCAACTTGTACAAAGTTGATTAGACTTTTCAACCTTTTATTTATTAGGCATAGTAAATGTGTATAGTAAAGTACATGTCCTTTAAGGACACATGTCTCATCAATTAATGTTTAGGTAGATTTTTTTTAACTTTTAAGTTTTGTCTTTGGGCTTGTCAAAAGCTTATAAACTAGAGGCCAGATATCCAGAAAGAGTACTTGTTTATGAGCAATAGAGAAGCATAGTTGGAGTGAGAAGAGATAAGTGAGTTTGTAATAAAAAAGTTTGAATAAATAAATTGTAAGTATTTATTTTCAATTCTCTTTTGTTCTTAATTTAATATTTGTGTTAATTTTATTTATTTAGGGGAACAAAGAGGTAAAAGATAAGTAAGGGAAATTGAGTTTTGATTTTAAATTTTTTTTTATAATAATAATCAACCTACATGGATCCTGTTGTTGTTATCTTTCTTATACAAAAGGAAATTTTTTTTTATAATTAATATTTGAAACCCATGTTTTGAAAGAAGAATTTTAAAACTAGAATCTTTAGTCTTAACCTAATGACCTTGACCCAAGCTTTTAGCCGTGAACAGCGTTTTAGCAGACTTCACTGGTCTCATGTGCTTATCCTATAACACGGCCGATGCTTTAATATTATGAATTTAAATCGTGTTTTGAGGAGAGAGATTGTGTGAGATGGGCTTTGTTTTGTGATAAGAGAGAAAAATGAGATGAGTGATATGAGCAAAAAGAATAGAGAGTAATAGTCGAGCGTAAGATAGCCAGATGTAAAGTTTGTAATCAAAGCATTTAAGAAATAAATTTTAAGTATTTATTTTCAATTATCTTTTGTTCTTAATCTAATATTTGGAAGCACTTTCTTTATTTGTGGAACAAGGGTAAAAGATAAGTAAGAGAAATGGAGCTTTGATTTTAAAATTTTTTCTATAATAATAATCAACCTACATGGATTCTGTTGTTGTTATATTTCTTATACAAAAGGAAATTTTTTATTATAATTAATCTTTGAAACCCATGTTTTGAAAGAAGAATTTTAAAGTCTTAACCTACGACTCTACCCGCTTTAGCCACGACAGTGTTCTTAAAGTGCAGACTTTGTCCGGTATTTGTAGGGGTCTATCCTGTATGACACGTCGATATTTTATTATTCGAATTTAAATCGTGTGGTGTTTTGATGGCAGACGAGAGATGGCTTTGTTTTTATAAGAGATAAATCATGACTGCGATATAAAAAATTTAGAAAATTCAAGAAATTCAACAAAGAAGTTAATAGATTGTCAATACAACCTTAGAATTAGAAAAGAAGCTGAAAGACTTTAAACGTTTTAATTTAATTAGAAGTAATATATAAAATAACATCTAGTTAAGGAAAATAAATTTTGTAGAAAAGAAATAGAAAAAATAAAAATTGGACAACAAAATTTGAAAGAAATATTAAAAAAACTTAGTCAAAAATTAGATCAAATACTTGAACAATTAGTTAAGAAAACAAGTAAATTAGAAGAAAATAAAATAAAAATATTTTCCAACAATTTGAAAACGAAGACCCCGTTTTGATAAAATGAAAAATTAAGTGCTGAAAATAAGTATAAAAATTAAGTGTCGAATTTCATATTTAATTTACACTTTAAAATCGTTTGATAAGCTTACTAACAATCGAACACAAGATAAATATATCGCTTGATAATCAGAATACTATTGAAAATTATGTATTTTACATATTTACCTTATTATCATTAAATTACATATTATCCAAAATAAATAGAGTTTTTAATAATATTTTATTTTTCGCATAATTATTAATTATTATAAATAACATGTTTAAAAATATGTAAAATATTTATTCTAATAATATTATCCAAAAAAAGACATAAATATGTTTAAAAAATAACTAATAGAATCTAAACTTTGGAAACTATCCAAACTTAATCAAGAGATTAAAATATTATATTATTTATAAGGGTTTTTGGTCCAATTTATTTTTATTTAAAAAAATTTTGTTGGACCGTATTCTATACATTCCACCTAAGTAGGTCTTTATCTACTTATAATTTTCAATAGTTTTCATTTAAAATTTTAATTAAGAGCTTAAAATTTGTTATCAAACATATTGAAAATTAAAACCATTCAAAATTTTCATTTTCAATGGTCTGAATATTTTCTAACAGTTATCAAACAGACTTAAGTTTAAAACCAAAATCTAGTTGTATAATATAAACAATCTATTTGAACTAGAAATTTAGAAGTAAACCATAGAAATTGTAGAAGTAATAAAACCATAAGAAAATGTTAAGGAATTTATAGAAGAAAAACTTAAAAAAGCAATAAAAGAAGTAACTCCATACAAAAAACCTTTAGTTCAAAGTCCTAAAATAACAAGATTTTTTAGCCAACATAACATAAGTTCATTAGGAAATATAGTATATTTAGATTTAGTTTATTCAGAAATAAAACAAAAACATTTAAAAAATAAAACCAATAAATATATGCATTTAGGAGTAATTTTAATAGGGATAATTGGACTTCATAGAAAGGAAATAGGAGCACTTGTAAATATTAGCCTTTTAGATACTAGAAATAATTCAATAAGACGAGCTATTTTAGCTAATGTAAGAATATGAATCAAAAATTATGCAGTTATAGGTTGCATCCCACAGTTTTATAATACATTATTTTTTAAGAAAAATATGGGAATAGTTAGATGTATAAATATAGGATTATTTGATATATTTTAACCAAATATTTTTTTCATTTTTCAAAGCTAAATACTTTAAACTAGGTTATAGTAAACTATTTTCACTAGAACTCAAACTTAAAACCTCTCATTCCTATGCCTTTATGCGACTTAAACAATGAGTATTCTATCACTTTTTTTTTTTGATAAACAACAAGAACCTTCATTAAATGTATGATAAATCGTAGTTAATCAATTCTCCAACCAAGAAGGATGATAAAAGATTGTAGAGACATGTCAAACAAGCATCTCTAGCTAGAACATGAGCACACTTGTTTGCTTGCCTCTTTACAAACCGAATAGAGTAATTACCATTACCTGTAAGACGCACACAATCCGAAATTAAAAAGCCATATCCAGAACATTTAAAGAGGTGGAAGACAACCGCACAACCAATAAAGAACTGCTTTCAAACTCACATCAACCAATTTCAAAGATAAAGCCCAAAGAAAGGCCTCACGGAGTGCTAATGCTTCAGCTTCTTTGACACTACAAGATGTTTTCATCTCGTAACGCCTGCACGATAAAACTGACCATCATTCCTTCGCATCACCATACCCAAACCTATAGCTGATAGATCACGAAACAAAGCTGCATCCAGATTGCACTTCCAACGGCCTCCTAAATGCCGAGACCAGGTTAGAGGTCCATGAGCACGCTGAACAGCAGAGGAAGATGCATCAAGACAAGTCACCAATCCCGAAAAACACATACCCCAGCTCCACCGCCTTCACTGCTGGTAGTAAAGAGTTCTCCCAAAGCTTCTGGTTTCGTTGCCTCCATACACACCATAAGATCATTGCTACCGAACACATTACATCGGGGTCAAGAACATCAATCAACTTTAGCAACCAAGCAGAAAATTCATCAGTGGTCAATGTCGGTTTATCAACTTTAGGAGTAGTCCAACACGAGGACAAATACGGGCAATCATAAAATAAGATGCCGCAATGCCCTTGGCCCCCACACAACACACAACAAGTTGGCAAATTCATACCTTTGTCCAACAGTCTAACCGAAACAGGAATGCAACTATTACAAAGATGCCATAAAAAGGAAATTATTTTAGGGGGAAGAAATAATGTCCACAACTTCTTCCAACTAGAGACATATAACCTAGGTTCGGTTTCATGAAGGCTACCCGTCAACATTCTATAGCATGATTTACTCAGATATAAACCATTATTTTGAATAATGCCACATCAACGTGAGTCGAGGTCTGGAGCTTTGATAATGGAATTGAACAACAGCGATAATCATTATTCTCAAAGATAGAGGAACCAAATTCGAATCCCATCCTCTTCCCCTGATCTAACAACATATTTGAAACCTTTGTTTCAAGGCCGGGCTGTATCGTTCCACCCTAAACTAAAAGAAATCACGAACCCAGCATCCTTCCATACATAAATGGATTTGCACTTATCCCCACTTCCATCATCAAACACCCTCGTTGACAACTTCTTCTCGTGACTCCAAACACTTCGCTAAACAAAACTCTGACATTCCCAATGATTTATGAGAGATAACTTCCGGGAGGAAAATATTCAATTAACAAACGAGCTACCAAAGTGTTGGAGTTAAGGAATTAGTTCCACCCTGCTTCCCCAATAAAGCAAAATTAAACACCTGTAAATCACAGAAACCCATGCCGCCCAATTCCTTAGCACGAGCTAGTCTAGCCCAACTTTGCCATCTAATCCCTTTCCCATTCCCTGAACTCAAACCCCACCAAAACGAATTCATCATTTTCTGAATCTCATCACAAACCGAGACAGGCAAAAGAAACACACTCATACTATATGTTAGATAGCCTGAGCAACCGATTTAATTAATACACCTACCGCTGAAAGCAACTCGTTTCTCCACCCTGATCCTCTTCCAAATCGGTGGTGGTTCGATGTAGCTAAAAGTAACACGTTTGGATCTACCAATCAACGAAGGTAAACCCAAGTACCTACCCGTAGCACACCATTAGTAACTCCCAAAGATACCGATAACACTCGTTGTTTATCGGGCCTCGACGTTGAAGAAAACATGATACTTTATAGAGATTGATTGTTTACTGAATAAATACTCATACAACTTAAGAACCGATGACCACTTTAGTTTCTCCACTCTTAAAAATGCATAACTATCAAATAGAAAGAATAAGTGGATATGCTCGGGCACCACTCAAGATACCCATCGCATTGATCAAAACCAGAAGACTTTGACACCGACTGAGCAAAGTCGACACAACCCTCCGCACAAATAAGAAAAGATATGGAGAAAGTGGGAAACCGCACAAACTCCTGCTTAGGAATGATAGACCCACTTCAACCATTCATAAGTTAATGCACAACTAATGCATGTTACACAAGCATCATAATCCACTTAATCCACCTGTCGTCAAACCCCAAAATCCGTAGCATATGGTGTAAAAACTTCCAATCTACTTTATCATAGGCCTTACTAATATCCAGTTTCAATGCTACTTCCCCAACATTGCCTCTCCGCTATGATTCATATAAGTAATGCAAAGAACTCAAGCAATCATAACATTATCTAATAGAGCCCTCGAGCAGCGCAGATCGAAGGCTATAATACGAGATGTAATATGTTTCATACGATCAGTTAAGACTCGCAATAATTTTGTAATCCACAGAAAGAGAAATAGTCTAAGGTCTTTCATGGATTGGGAATGACATTTAGAATTAGACATAGCAAAAGTGGTCATCTGATTAGAAGGAAAAGATAGGTTTTCTAACCAACTCAGAAAGTACCTGAATACTTACGGCCTAACAAGTTCCAAAATGCCGATAAAACTCTGATTCAGCTTATCCGGTCCTGAGCTTTATCCGGAAACATTCACAGAATAAATTCCATTAAATTCTTCTAACAAACCAGCCATCTGGTTCACTATTCTCCCCTCCACCGAAATTACGTGATCTTACTGGAAGCTCACCCATACGAAACTCTTCCCAGACTAGCTGCAAAAAGGCCTTCCAAAATATGTCTTCGCAAGATTACTTAGACTTCATCCCGAAACTTCATTACCATCCGCATCATTCAACTTTCGACCGATTAAGGCTGGCTCGGCTAGGCTGCGGTGAATGGAAATAGCGAGTATTGCTATTCCTTCCTTAACCGTAGACTTTCGCCTTCGTTGTTTCCAATACACTTCTTCTTGATCCAAAATACTATCCAATTCTGCTCTAACTTGAAAGAACTCACCCACTGCAATATCATCTGTCTTTCCACGCAATCTCACTAGTTTTTTTGAACAACACTTTATTCGCTTTCTAAACCGCTTCTAGAATTCTCTACCCCATTTAGCCATAGAGACGGAACACAAAGATAGCCTCTCTATCAGATCTTTATCACTGGACGACTGCCACCACCTCTTTAAACTGTCATTGAAGTCTTGTTCACGAACCCATAAATTCTCAAAACGAAACCTATGAGTATACCCCGGCTCAGGTGTGATGTCACTTCTAAAAGAATGGGGAGTGATCGATGAGGATCACAAGAATTAGTAAGTCTGCACAACGGAAATTTCGCGAACCATGAAACCGATGCAAAGGCCCTATCCAACCGTTCCTGAACCCAAGCAGTAGTTCCCCTACCATGCTCCCACGTGAACTGATGACCCAAAAGCTCTAATTCAGAAAGTGCACAATCGCTAAGCCCTCCAAAACCCAAAAGCAGCCAGATGCCTAACTCAACCCATCTTATCACCGTGAGATAATAGGTCATTAAAATTCGAAGATACACTAAGGTAAAGCAGGGAGTTACCATGCAAAATAAATACGAAGGAGATTCCAAGAATCCTTCCTTCTATTGCGTTCGGGAAAACCATATAAACATGTCAATCTCCACACAACTTTGTTTGGCACATGCACTGAGACATCAATGAAATTATTCGAAACTCGCAAATTACAAGCCACCCATGAGCCTCAAAGTAAAGCTAGACCACCTCCTCCGCCAACTCTATCGACCACAAACTTCATCAAAAAACCTAATCGAATTTCACTGCTCAATTTTCATCATTACCAACGCTTCAATGAAAAATAAGCCGGCGCGCCGAGACCAATGATCTCACGAAGATTTTGAATTGACCGTGAGTTGCCCAAACCCGCACCCAACTAATGCACCTCATTACGCCGCGTCCTGACCGTGACTCGCTAAAAAGAGTTCGATTAGTAGTCGTTGTATCCAAAATCACGTATAAATAGCCATCGATGGCACTAACCCTTTTGCCAAAGCAGGAGACCCCTCCACCACCATCAAATCTGAATCAACGTCCTTACCTGTTTCTTGCCTCCTACGCTTCTTATCCTCCTGAACTGATATTGCCATATTCTCCAAGGTTAACTGATGTGAATTCAACGTAGTATTCACGAACTAACACCCGACACTCACACTTGACGATGCACCTTGAAACATGCTTACAAAGGTTACCCAATCCGCATACCTCGCTTCATCACGTAACCACTTATCTACCACTGGTAGCATGTCTTCTCAATGTGAGCCTTTAACCATGCTCCCCATCTCCGGGTTTAACTTCTGTCTGGGATTCAAAGAGTCTGACGTAAAACACCAGATGTCCAATCAAACCACAGGTAACAAAACTCCTAGCCGCTCATATTGAAAAACGAACGACACGTCCCGCATTTGTTTTTCTTATATTCTTCCAATAGAGCAAAGGGTAGTCTCACATCTTAACCTCACCCTTATTCTCACATAGACTTCCAAAACCATCATATTAACATGATCATACATAATTCTCCAATTGCATTCCCAAGTTGTACCCCTATTCTTTCTGACATATATCCCACTGGTACCTCATGCACTTGTACCCAAATAACAAAAGGATTTTAATGAATCAGAAATGCGATGTCTCAGGCTCAGAATGGTGCAAAAAACCGCATGAAAATTATCGAAAGTTCAGCAGCTTCATCCAAAACCTCTACAAGATGTCCACACGGTTAATTTAAACAAGTATATGTTTGATGGAATATCTTTAATATGAATCCCCTTACCTGGTCTCCATAGATTAACCAATCGGTTGCGCATGGTTGTGAAGTCCAACGTTTTATCAGTAAGGAATTTCCCCACCAAACAATAATCAAGCAGGCGTAATCGCATCATCGCTACCATCCCAAACTAACTCATCCTGATCCTCCCTCGTAATCGAAAGCTTACCCAATTCTGAATCCATCATAAAGCTCACACAAAGGTGAGGAAATCAAAAGAAATAGAGGCTCTCACAAGGAGAAGAAGGTCAACGCTCTCATGCCCTAGCAGAGAGAATACGATTTGAGATCTGGACACCCGGAAATAACATGTCTCATAGGAACATACCTAAGCCAAGGAAGATTGCCCCTGAAGATTGCCCTAGCAGAGCCCCTCTTCAAATATTCATCTATTCGACAGTCATTTTAAGCAATAGTAAAATACAAGAATGCGCTGGAAGATAGAGTAACAACCCAGAGCCTCTACTCTGGCCGATCGTGGTCCTGGAGCAGTCTCAAGAAAGAAAAGGTAGGCAAAAAGGGTAGGAGGCGCAGGAGTTCGACCCCGATTCCACCAACACCAAAGTGATCGATCACAGAAAGCGGGAGCTAACGCGAAGCGAATCTAGGGTTTGGTGATCGGAAGAGGTCTTCCATGGCGAGTCCTCAACCTGTGAGATTCGCCATCCCGGTGACACTTGTGAGATTGCCTGAAGATTGCCCTAGCAGAGCGAGTGTGAGTATTCTATCACTTAAGCTATATATATGATAAGTTGTTTTTTTAGAGCTAGATATTTTAATTATAATGTATTAATCAAATATTTTTATTTTTTTATTACACTTTAAATAGGTAGTAATCATTCTATTCCTATTGGGATTGGGAGGGAACCCCCATTGTGTCATGTGCATATTTAAAACTAAAACAGTGAGCGGTATAACAATCGAGAATAAGTAATTGCATTCATAAAAGTATTTTTATATAAATAATAAATGTAAAATGACTTTAAGTAATGACATAACCTTGTGCAAGAAGTTTCCGAAGAAGTCAAAGTCGTAATTTAGAAGTAACTTCTTCGCCTATGGTTAAATGAAACTGAAACGAAATGCCACGCGGTTAAGAAACAAATCAAACAATTGCCACGCGGCATTCTCCTATTCTTCATTCTGGAGGCGGTCATAAGAGTCGTTAACTTCCCTTCCTAATTTCAAACCGACAGAAATCGTTTCATGATTTCATCTCTCTTGATTGTCAGCCCTCCCATAGAATAGAAGGCACACGGTTGGGAATGTCCGGTTCATCGTCGGCTCCTCCACATAGCTCTCACCAGTTCTTGACCGCCGTACTCTTCCGGCAAGCTCCGTCGGTCATGCCTTACCCCGAGGACGTCAAATGGATGATCCGACAACACGTTATTTCCCTTCTCGATGCCTTCCCGGCGCTTAGACCACAGACCGCCGCCTACACCCACAACGACGGCCGCACCGTCGATCTTCTCCAGGTTGCAGGCACCGTCCCGATGGTGTACCTTCACGTCACGTACCATATCCCGATCGTCGTCTGGCTCATGGAGGCTTACCCTCGGCAACCTCCTTGCGTCTATGTCAATCCCACGCGCCAAATGGTCATCAAACGCCCTCATCCCCATGTCAACCCCTCCGGCCTTGTCTCCCTCCCTTACCTCCAGAACTGGATCTATCCTACCTCCAATTTGGCCGATCTGGCCCGAAATTTGAGCGTCGTGTTCGGCCGTGATCCGCCGCTTTACTCTCAGCAGCCTCGCCCAAATCCTAATCCTAATCCTAACTTAACCCTAAATACCCCCCTCCCATAGCGTAATCCGCCGTTTATGCTGGCCCCGCGACCCGCACCGCCGGCGGAAGATTCCAGTCAATTATACAAGAGGAACGCAGTTGATAAATTGGCCGATAGATTAAACTGCGATATTGAGGCGTTGAGGCGGAGTAGGGAGGCAGAAATGGAGCAATTAATCAATGCTCAAGTCCTGTTTGATGAGAGGGAGCAGATTTTGTGCTGATTGGCAGAAATGCGAGACGAGAAGGAAGGCTTGGAGATGCAATTGCAAATGGTACTGATAAATTCAGAAATCGTTGAAGCGTGGTTGAGCGAGAATCTGGGGAAGAGGATCATAAACGTGGAGACTGCAATTGAGCATTCAGATCCTGTTTCCAAACAGATGCTGGAGTGTAGTTCTTCAGATTTAGCTATAGATGATCTGATATATGCCCTGGATAAGGCCCTTCAAGAGGGATCAATACCCTTTGATCGGTACTTGAAGAGTGTGAGGATGTTATCACGGAGAAGCCCACTGAGCCATGCCACTTGAAAGAAGCTACACAGCTGCAGGCTCATGTTCCGATATATTTGAGAGGCTGGCCTTTCTACAAATACGCGATTTGGAGGATAGATTATTTGTGAAGAATTTTGATCTTTTTTTTTTCTTTTTCCCTAGCATAGAATATAGATGATTGATTTTTTTTTTTTTTTGGACAGAAATATAGATGATTGATTTGTTTGTATATGCTTTGGGGCAATTCCACGTGTGCACATATTAACCAAATTAATTGGGGGACCTTTGGCACTTCAATTTATTGTAAGAAAGTGTAATTTGTAGCCTGATAATTGATATCTCTCTTTTATTATGATTGCTGCAACGGTTTTCCGATTGTGGTTGGATCTTGGGATGAGAAGGTGTGATATTTTTGTTTTATGAGCATATGTGGGGTGGAAAAATGCAAAGCGATGTGCCATTTGTGGTGGGAGTTTCTATTGTTTGGAAACATAGTGAATGCAGCTTTTAGATATATCTTGGGGTGATTTTAATAAATGACCTTTTTGAAAACTCAATTTTAGAAATATGTCCCTTATCAATTTTAGGTTTAGTTTTAATAAAAATGCCATTTTTGTTTTCTTATAAAACTAACACATTCTTTTAAGAGACATGTAAATTCATGAAAAAGACAAAACTTTCTTTCCTATTTTCTTGTAAAAATAACGTATTATTTTAAAAAATAATGTAAATACATGAAATAGAGAATGACATATTTATTCAAAATAGGTTATTTTTCAAGAAAAAATATAAGAGATGTTAGATTCAAAAATTTAAGATTATTTGATGTTTTTTAACCAAATATTTTTATAGATTTTCCGTTGTTACCTTTTGTGCAAAGTTTGAAATGTCGATTATGTGGCTTGTCATTTGCTTATTTTCAACTCCTCGAAACATTTCATCGCTTTCTACTCTTCTTCATCTCTGGGTGCCTAGGTATACATCGTAAGTCTTTTCTCGTTTGAACCTCGCTCTTAACTTTAATTTAAGACTTTGTCATCCTAAGGTGTTGCTAAATGGAAGGATTTTATCAACATCCATGAATGATAAATCATAGATCGAATTGTCGAATCGAAAAAATTGGGTGCTTATCATAGAACTTTGTATTGACTAAGTTCACGAGTTGGTGATAATCAGACTTGAACCACTAACATCTGTCACACGGTAAACCATTGCCTCATAGACCCCACGACTAATTCTACCATAAAGGCTAACGATAAATAATAATTGGCTTGCCAAAAGACAAAGAGTCATTTCCCGTCTATAAAAGGAGAGACATTCTCCTGATATGATGGTAATGTTTTGAGTAGTGTCTTGAGTTGAGGTTAAGAGTTTTATTCTAATTGTTCTTTATTCTAGGTTTGGAGGTTCGGTGATAGCTTCAAACATTGTTTCAATTCGACGAGTAGTATCAAGGTGTTTCCTATAAGCTGTTTTATTTTGGGAGACAAACGACAACGTGATCCAGTAAAATAGACGACGAATCTATTTGAAAGAGATTGTGATTCTTCATAAGACTCGACTTTTCAATATTTGACAATCTTTTTCTCTTTCTATTTTGTTTCCTAACCAAGGTTTTGTGTGGTCATCTGCAGGTACTCTGTCTCTAACATACATTTTTTGTGTTGTGTTGCAGAGGCGAAAATCTTGCAAATATATGGATAAAGAAGTATTAAATTTGGGACCAAATAATGGGGAGTATAATTGTATAAGTTAATTAAATACTATATATATATAGATATAGAGAGAGTGGCTTCCTTTGAATCTAAAAAGTATTAAGGAAAGAAAAATAGGAGTAAATAAAAAATATGTTTAAATATAATAAACTAATTCTATATGTTTTTTGAACTCAATTTATTTGCTTTTCTCTATTATATAAGACTAAGAAATTTAAAAATATATGAGTTTTGAGGAATTTTGATTATATTTGTTTTTGTTTTTTATATTTTCAACTGTGAAACTAAACAAGAAAAAATCATTGTTTTTGGTAATTTTTTTTATTTCTCTAGTACTTTTCTGGTTTTGTTGTGGTGATTTTTGAATTTCACACAAAACATGCAAAATATAAGTGTGCAGATGTGATAGAAAATTAAAGTGTTTCAAAACTGGAATGAGTCATAAGATCGGACTTCTAATCGGTCTATGTAGGCTCCTTGGTTCCCTTGACAATTCCCTAAAATCAAAGTAGAAAACGCCGAATGGAAATAATGTAGAAATTAAATGCTAAAGAAAAATGTTAGATCTCCTTATGAATGAATGAAATAACATGGTGCTGAAAAATTAGTAGACTTCACTGAAACTCGAAAATAGAGTATTGAAACTGCTAAAATAAACATTGGATTAAATATGAAAATAATACCGTGCTGAAAGATTGACACAACTTGATTGAAACTAGGAAATAGAATACTGAAAATTGATGAAATTGCTGAAAGCTTATTGAAAAGCTAAGATTTGATAAAGTAGATTAACACTGAATCAATTTGTTGAGTTATTGATTGGTTTAATTGATTGATTGACTCTCTGATTGGTTGATTGGTGATGAGTATCCTAAATACTCATTTTATCCTTATGTTTTATTTAGATTTTTAGTATTTTTATGTTAAATAAGTGTCCTAATGCTCTAAATGTTAATCTTTACAATTAGGTCAATCATTTGGTGGAATTGTGCGAAAATGAGAGAAAAATGAAGAAAAACCAGCAATTTCCCATACAGCAAAGCAACTCCACTGGTTCGTCGTGAGTCGTGACGAAGCATCAGGGCCCAACAGCGGAAATAACCAAAAGTTGACTTAATTTGAGAAGACTTATAAAAAGGAGCATAGAACGACGCAAAAAGAGTAGGGCGGTTCGAGGGGTCGGACTTTGTTCGCACTTTGGGACCAAAGAGGAGGCTTGGTAGTTGTTCTTCAAGCTTTGGAGAAGAACTTGGGATTTGGAGAAGAAGATTGGAGACTCACCATCATTTTGACCACTAGAGTTTCTTCTTTATCTTTTCTCATGTTTTATCTTAATTTTGGGATGTACCTAACTTCTATTATATTCTAATTCGTAGTCTAGGATTTTGCTTGTATTTTGAACATGAATCTTATATCTATTTGTTAATTTTCCCTTTTCTATTGTTTTTCTATAAATTGTCTATCTATTGATTCATGCTTGGTTGTTATTTACATATTGATTTCTAGCTAATCTCAATATTGTGAGTGGTTCCTTATGAGATCAGAGAAATGAGTAAAGAATTAGACATAGGGTGGTGAATCCAACCCACTAGCTGGCAATGTAGAAATTACCTATAATTAGGAGGTAAATTCTGTCTTAAAAAGCATTCTAATGTTTGGGGTTGAGATAAGAAGCAAGAAACATAGTATTAGTTGGTAGATTATTTGATCTCGAGAGAGGCTTATAATTAAATTAGGCAAGAGTCGCTTTGGAGAGCTTTTTCAAGAGATAATAGGATGAAATTTTTGTTTAGATATAATAGGATTGCCCAATTGCACCAAATATCTCAGATCTACTTTCTGGGGTATCCTTAGTTGCACAAACATTAGTTCATCATCATCCACAAGTCAGTTTGTTCAAGATCATCAATAATGTCTCTAGAAAAGTATTCTAATTTTTGTACTTAGCATCCCCATTTTCCCTGTGGATCGATCTTTGTACATCTTGTACACTGTATTACTTGACAAACGTATACTTGCGCGAATATGCGCTCTTTACATCTTTTACTGCACATTTTATTTACACATCACGTTTACGCCTATCAATTGGATCTCCTTTGCTTCATCATTCTTTGCTCATTTTATAAACATAGAAGACTAGTTTCCCAAGTTTGTATTTCTCTATTAGCTCCACTTTCTGAAGTAACCGCCCATGTCTTCCATTAAGGAAACTTGTTCCTCAAGAACTCCTTCACGTTTTCATTGTGTAGTCTTGATCCTCAAGAATTCTTCCATGTTTCCATCATGGAGACTTGTTCCCCAAGAATATTCCACATCATCGCATAAATGTTTCACTTCTTTGCCACCTTTGATAATGCTTCGTTTAACTTACAAAAATTTTAAAAATTTCAGAAATACCCCTGGACTTCTTTTATGAGCTTATACAAATAGATATGGGCCCCTTTCTTTAGGACTTTTATTCATAGGCTTAGGTTTAGGCCTAACCCATTACTGGATCAGGCCAAATTTTCAATTTGAGTGCAAACAATTGCCTCTCGCATACATTGTGGCCCGTAGGCCATATTGTATGTATTAAAGCCCAAAAAAAAAATATTATTCTGGGTTTATTTTCAACCATGAAACCCAAAATCCAATTGAAGTCCATGTTGTGGAGTTCCAACGACAAGAACAAGCTAAGTCGGATCGAATAAAGAAGCAATTATTAATTTCCTAAGAAAAAGTTCCCGCCATCCTCAAGTTTAAACCTCCAACTTTTGTTCTTCCTACACCAAAGGATTTTGTTCTTCCAAAGAAAGACCATCTAACTTCTCCTCCAAGCAACTTAGAATTTCCTTATTTCCTTCCAAAAAAGAATTGTTTTCTCTTTCTAAAACAAACCCCACTTGTTTGGAGAAAGGAAACTCTTTTACTTTTTTCCACATTCTTCTTCCTCCATCTCATCAATACCTTTCTTTCATCACTGTCATTGCTATCATGCCGTGCAACTATCACCTCATCGGGCCCGGACAAAAAAAAAAAAAAAAAAGTTTCTTGCCGGGGCCGGGCTTCGAGAAATCACGATCGCTTACCGCTATAACACCGTTGAAGATGAAATCGTCGTCGTAGAAGATGTTCCCATTGACAAGGCTACGACTTCCGCTGCTCGCTTTGTCAACGGAAAAGACCTTCAAGCTGCTGCTCGTGCCATCGATGGAGAAGACCGTCAAGCCACTGCTCCTTGTTGATTGAGTGGAACCACCACTGGGAAGAGAATCGACGCCGTTGTTGAGGACGTCGTTGTTGTAGTTGCCGCTACCGAAGCTAATCCGACTAACGCCGCCTCAACTGCTTCGCACAAAACGACGCCGCTTCGCCGGCTCTCTCATCGAAAACTCGCCATCACTCTTGTGAAGAAGACAACCGACACCCGTAGCGCTAAAAAGATCGCTTTCTGATTTCATCGGGGTTCTTCAGCGAAGAAATCGCTTAGATATGATTTTCAAGCTTTCGCCTTTCTTGATTCAAAATTGAAACTTTTTCTTGATGTTTGTTCGAAACTTCTCTTGAATACAGATTTTTTGAAGAATCATCTTCAATGTATTCTTGAAATTTTTTTTGAAGCTTTTGCCTTATTTTGAACATTTCTTGGGGTATAAAATTTAAACATAATCATGAGTACATCCTTAGAAAAAATTCCTTGAAGCTTTTCGGCTTATTACGAAAGTTTTCTTAGGTGCAGACTCTGAAAAGAGTATAAAATACACATTCAAAAAAAATTCTTGGAAGCCGTTTGGCTATTTTGAACACTTCCCAGGGTGTATGTTTCGAAGATTATCATGTATACACCCTTCAAAAAAATTTATTGAAGCTTTTTGGCTTATTACGAAAGTTTTCTGAGGTGGAGACTCTGAAAAGAGTCTAAAATACACATTTGAAAAAATTCTTGGAAGTCGTTTGATTATTCTGAACCTTTTCTGGGGTGTCTATTTTGAAAATAATCATGAGTACACAATTCAAAAAAATTCATTGAAGCTTTTCGGCTTATTATGAATGTTTTCTTAGGTGTAGACTCTGAAAAGAGTTTAAAATACACATTCGAAAAAATTCTTATAAGTCATTTGGTTATTTCGAACACTTCTTGGGTGTATGTTTTGAAGATAATCATGCATACACCCTTCAAAAAAAATTTATTGAAGCTTTTTGGCTTATCACAAAAGTTTTCTGAGGTGCAAACTTTGAAAATAGTCTAAAATACACTTTCGAAAAATTATTGGATGCCGTTTGGCTATTCTGAACCTTTTTCGGGGTGTCTATTTTGAAAATAATTATGAGTATACCCTTAAAAAAAATCATTGAATCTTTTCGGCTTATTTTGAAAGTTTTAGTACAGATTATGAAAATAATTCAAAATACACATTCTAAAAAATTCGAAGTCGCTTGGCTATTCATAACTCGTTAGGTGTCTATTTTGAAAATAATCATGAATACATCTTTTGAAAAAATTAATTGAAGCTTTTCGTCTTATTATGAAAGTTTTCTTGGGTGTAGACTCTGAAAAGAGTCTAAAATGCACTCCTTTGAAAATTCTGTAAGTCGCTTGACTATTCCGAATCCTTCTTGAGCGCATATTACCGATTTTCAACAACCTCGGGTTGAATGACCTAAAAATTGAGCTTTTTTCTTTGCCTGATTGTAGGTCACGCCTTGCCAAAAAATTTTGTTTTGTCTATCGATAGAAAAGACTTAAAGGTAGCTTTTTGCCATGTGATTAGTGCTCAAAAAGTGCTATTTCGAATCCTGTTTATTGCAGGTTTTGAGCACATTTTGTGTACTAATCAGCGTAATTAACCCAAATGGCACACTAAGGTCCCTGCTATTCCACTGATCGCATTTTGTGGCTAATTTTGTAGTTTTTGCAAGCTATTTATGCCAAAATTATTGAGTCGATTCAAGCACGAAGAATCGAGTTGAACTTCAAGACAGATGAGAAACCGTAGGAAAGAGGATGCAAAGTAGAAGAAAAGGGACGAGTGAAATTTGGCAGATTGCGAATTCTTTTAAATCGCAAATTTCAGAGGTTGAGAATTTTCGCAACCTATGAAATTGCCTGTCCTGCGCACTGTTCAAGTTTTCACCCTTGTTGATTGTTCCTGCTGCCCGTTTGATTTTTCACTTTTGGTTTTCTTCCTACTTTCTCCTTGTAATAGTGTTTGGATTTGTAGTTTTTGGTAATTTGTAAAGGGGGTTTGGCTATAAAAGCCCCAGACAAGCATTGTAACATACACCTCTTTTTGCTTATTAATAAAATCAGGCGAGAACCTTTTAGCAGTTCCCGCTTTCTTATTTTTTCTCTCTTTTTCCCTCACTTTCTCTCACTTTCTGGGCTGCCAAACATCCTCTGAGGATGACAACTAAGAGGATGGTTGGCTAAACTCCCTTTCATTATCCCAAGACTAAGGTCATCAAAGAGGGTTCCAAGGGTCTCCGGGGTTTGCGCCTAAACGCAGTGATTGTTGTCGCTTTTGTGTTTCCTCTCAACCAGGTTCAAAATCCTCGATGCATCTTCAATGACTCAGACTTGCAATATGTAGGTCTGATGCTTATTACTAGATCCACTGAGATTCATTAGTTTTCATTTATTAGTCATTGTAAGATGGGTCAAGGAGATAGGTTTCGCTGACTGAGGCCATTAATGTTCAATAAATGCCATATTTCAAAAGGAAATTTATTATGGGTCCAACTTTTATAGCCATATGAAGATTCGGTTCGGGAGATGACTATATGTCATCCTCCCCAACGTGAGGAAATGGACTTGAGAACCCCCTAGTTATCTTAGGAACCCAAATCCATAACTTGATGCTTCAAGGAGTCGTCTTTTTTTATTTTTCTTCAATTTATCTCCAGCTTACAACCATTACACCCCCTGTTTTTACAAAATCCCATAATCCAAATTGAAATTCATCATTTTTAAACCTCATCAGAATCATTCAGCGAAGAAACCCATCCTCGTTTCGACCCTAGAGCCACTATACCGTTAGCAGAGCTGTGCTTACGCTGTGCAGAGGGAGAAATAAGTTATAAATATTGTTGATTCTGGATACCTACTGGCACACGAATCAAATGGCGCCATTGTTTGGGATCGCGCCTAAGTTCAAATGATGACTGATGAACACCAGGATCCTCATCACGTATTGGTGAATTTTCTTATTTTTCTATGTAATATTTTTGTTATTTGTTAATTTTGTTTCCTCGTTTATTTTTTTAGTTAACCCTAACCCTTTGTGTAGGACTATTTCGTCAGTTTGCGGTCTCCACTCGTTTCGTCGGGCAGAGAACACATGTTCCAGTGGGTAAGGAATTTTGAAGGTAGGTTGATCAAAGTCAGTGTTCTACAGGAGTCCAATTATGAATTGAATATTAGTTTTAACCAAATGGAACACCTAGAGGGAGAGCAAATACTATTTCAAGCACCTGGAGAGAATCCTAATGCAAGAGCAGGGCCATGAGGGACTATAGAAACCTTCCACGGATGAGTGTGCCCTCATGCATGGTGCCTCCAACAACCGTACCATATGGAAATACTTACAACCCTAGTTGGAGGAACCACCTAAACCTCTCATGGGGACCAAAACCTATACAATATGCACCTCCTGCACATCCACGGTATGCTTCTTCATCTCAGCTTCCTAACCACCCACATCAACCTCTCCATTGAACAAGTTATTCTCGAACTCACTAAGTCGGGTGGGTGACTTTCAGGAGAGCGTACATTCAATGCCCAATTAAGTCAAAGAATTCATACCGTGGAGAGCTCTCTAAACCATAAATTAGATGTGCTTCAAAGTGACCTTGATCAGAAGATTGACATCCTGCAATATTCCATTTCAAGGCTCACCAATCAGCATGTTCATTAAGAGGAAGAGAGTCCAGAGGAAGAGTGCCTAAGTGACACCATGGTGGAGGAGCAGTGTCAACAACAACTATTATTTGAATCCTCAGATATTGGTGCTACTGTCTGTCCATGGGAAAAGTAAGAAGTAATCTCCCCAATGCTAACTGAGGAGGTCAATGGAAAAGAAGCAAGGGAAGAGCAAAAAAAGATTATCCTTCAACCACCCTATAAAATCAATCCTAGTGTCACCGCCTGCCACCAAAGCTCACCGCGCCAGCACCTCCGAACCGGGGCACATCTTGCCTTCACTTGTAGCACATTCAACACCTGAAACACCTACTGCAAAGGCCATCCCATCTACACTGCCTGCCCTGCAAAACCTCAAGAAGTTAGTGGCCTATGTTCAAACTTGTGCCACTACATCAAAGACTTTGGTCGCCGTCATACCGCATGGCACAACGGATGGTTTGTGTAAGGTTCGATGTGGAGCACTGACCTCAATATTTCTGCTGTAAGCTCCACTAGTTTCAAAGCAGAAATTCTCCAAAGGCTTGAGAAACTCCGGTTTGGGGGGACTCCGCCTCCTCACATTTTGTTTTGATTTTTTTGTTTTTATTTTATTTATTTCGATTTATTTAATTTTTCTTTAGGTTTTCTAATTTTAAGTTAATTTTTGTTTAGCCTATTTTAAATGTTTCGCATTTTAAAATTTTTCCTATGTTTATTTTACGCTTTGTGTCAAAAATTTTGAAGGTGGGAGATTAAGTGGCCCAAAGAGCAAAACCTAAAGACTGTAAGGGCTGTGGAAATTTCAACCCCGCTAAAATTCGCAACCCACCGTAGCAAAGTACCTGGAGCGGTAAGAAGACAAATAAAACATCAGAAGCAGAACAATGTTAGTAAAAAAAAAAACTTTTATTTTATTTATATATATATTTAAAAAAAAATTGGTGATGGTTGTTGCGAAAATTCGCAACCTATAAATTTTTCGCAACTCCCTCCATTTTTGCAACTCGATTTTGTTTTGACCATAACTTTTTCATCCGAACTCCGTTTTGGGTAATTTTGGTATCGTTGGAAAGATTAGAGAGTGTAGAATCTAAATATAGATAGAAAGAACACTTTTGAAATTGTTATGAACATGTAATTTTCAAAATTCTCCAACCGGTCACTTTTTTCCTCTCTTTTCTTCTTCTAACTTGTTCATTTGAAGCCCAAATGGAGTGAATAAGGTCTTGTTGGAAAGCTTGCAAAGTATCCTATCCAACAACGGGTACATTTCATCATGAAGTATCACTTCCTCCCTTAAATTTGCATTCCATAGCCACACGAGGATAAAGGTTGAATTTTAATTGGGGAGAGTTAAGGAAGGAAGTATTGTTTATGTTTTGAGCAAGTCTTTTTATTAATTGAATGGATTTGCTAGTTAGTTTCTTTTTTTTTTTTACAATATAATGCATTTTTTTTTTTTAGTTTCTAAGCACGTTTCGCCCGATTAATTTTTTTTTTGTAATGCCCAAATTTTGCAAGAGTGAGAAATTGAAATTTAGTTCCAATGATTGTTGATGCTAGAATGGTGTTATGCTTAGTTGAGTTGATACCAAGTTGAAATTATTATGATATTCAACATTTTTTTTCTTTCCACATTGAACTAACCACAATAATCGTGGCACATTAGATTTCATTTATAGGTCGAAACGACCTTGCATCTCTAAGCCCTCGCAAAAGTCCTACTTAGTACTTTCGACCACCTTTAATAGGTTGGGGTGACTTCTGTATAAAAAAAGACCAATGAGTCTTTCAAAAAAATAAATAAATAAAAGAAAAAGAAAAGAAAGAAAAAGAAAAAGAAAAGAGAAAGAAAAGGAAAGAAAAATTGTGACGTTTGCTTGACACCCGAGCACCTGGCCTCCGAGGGGTATAGCGGCGAAAAGTCTTTAAAGCCCATGCCCTAAAACCAACCGGGTCAAGTCACCAACTTCAGGCTCACATGGGTGGATAGCAGAGTTTAGCAAATTGTAGTGCTGAGTTTGAACTCCATTAAGAGTCCGGTGAAAACCCGAAGAGTTAGTGGTCGAAAGATCCTTATGACTGATGCCCTAAACCTTAATCGTCAGAGCCATCGGGTGGACCCCCGCTATACGGATACGCTCTGCAGTTCGACACCCTGAAGATTGCACCCTACAACAAAAGAAGAAGAAGGAGTTATGTGGAATAAAAGGGTCATGATCTATCGAGGTCGGGTTAGTCCGCTGTTTATACAAGAGCTAGGTCAGGGAGGACGCTTGATGAGATTATTTTTGAACCTTAATCAAATCAAACATTTAGGTTTTCGTGGGAAGGTGTCAAATCGTTCTCTAGAGTCGAGAATGCTTGATACTTGATTTTTACAGCACTTACTCTTCGAGACAAACATTGGGTAGGATTTGATGACTCTTACCGGTCGGGTGCATTATGTAAAGACCAAATAATGTATATGTGAAAATATGGCCAAGGGAGTGAATGTGGTAAATACTCAAAAACTGATTTGAAACAAAAGTAAGTGTACTCAAAAACTGAAATGAAAAGATACTAACACCCAACCCTTTCCGCGCAAGTGCACTGTCATACAAGTAATAAAGTGACTCTGGTGAGTTCTGATATCATCTAATGAGATTGAGGTTCTCTAATTGAATTTGATCACCCCGATTACAAGGACTCTTCACTATTTAGGCGATCAAATAGGATGTGGAATAAAATCAATTTAATTGAAATAAAAATCGATTTAAAATAATCCTAAAATCTACCAACAACAACTACTTAATTCCAAATAAGATGAGATAGTCACTTAAGATGGGGATAATTATCTACAAAAATGCTTGCATTTCAGAAAGCATAACAATTGTGAGTTGAATACTAGATTGTCCAAGAGCAATGTAGTATAGCTTCGATTCGCACTATACATTTCAATTATCTAACACACCCATATTCCTTTTCAGACAAACGGTCTAAATAGCGCTTGTAAAATTCTGGCACTTCTTAAGATTTGATTGTTTTTCTTTTTCAATACTGACCATTTCTCGGGGCCAGAAGAATTCACCATAAACGAGGAAAAATGCAAGCCTTTCAATGTAATTGGTATCTAGATCCTTCAAATCTAATAAAATTTTCTATTTCCTTGATTGATCTTTGCTAACAAGGATCAAGATCCTTTTATCGAGACTAAGGAAAACCTCTAATCAACTAGATTGTTCATCATCTAATTAATCCTCACACCATGGTAATTATTGATCTAGCCAGAAATAATTTTTCGAGTTCATTAGTTCCAAAAAATATAAGTCTAACATTACCCTAAATTCTGCATTGTTTACTCTCGGGGAATCTCCATCTACGTATTGTCCTTTCGGAGGGCCTCTGAAATCGAGCAAAATCTGACTCTTTTACGGGTATAAGCTACTAATATTCTAAACGAGTTAATTATATGAACAATACCCAATTATATAAATTCGGTTCAAACCCACAAATAAGCTGAAAAATGCAAATCCCGAATGTTCGACAATTAATCCCCACCTCTGAGAAGTGTTGTGTATGTGAGATTACATTAGGATCTCGTGTCTGATCAAACAAAAGTAAGAAAATGAAAGAAAAGAAATCAAGAACAAGAAAGAAAAATCAGTTTGACTTAAATCTTATCTCAGCGGTAAATAAATTGAATATCTGAGTACAACAAGAAATCTCTTCCAATAGAAATAAAAATACGCTCTAAAACTACTCTAAGATCTATTAAAATAAAAATCCGCGGCAAAACTAAGAAAATGGGCGGTTTAGAGAGAAAACGTGAGAGAGAAAATCAGTATTTTTAGCTTCAATATTTGTGAACCTTAGTGAAATATGAATCTACATTATACAACCTTGAAATCTCTTATTAGAAATAAAAATCTTGCTCTAAAACTACTCTAAAATCTAAAACAAATCAAAATCTACAGAAAAATTGGAAAAATGGGCAGTCTAGAGAGAGAAACCCCATGAGAGAGAGAAAATCCAGATTTTTAGCTTCAATCTTTGTTTGAACCTTAGTGAAATCCCGAATCTACGTTATCTGACCAAATCTCTTGATAGAAATAAAAATCTTGCTCTAAAACTACTCTAAATCTAAAACAAATCAAAATGCATGAAAAACTGGAAAAATGGGCGTCTGAGAGAGCCCGTAGAGAGAGGCTCTGTCTTTCCGCTCTTTCTTTACCTAAAAAGCAGTATATATGGTCTGAGGTGAAGTGGGCTTGAAATTAGGTCAAAATATCAATTTTCGGCCCTTTTTAGGTTTCTCGGCGTTTTGAATTAGCGACACGATTTTTGGTCGTGACGAGTTTTAAGTCGTGACAGTTTCTGATCGGCAGTTTTGGTCGCGACCTGATTTCTGGTCGCGACTAAGTTTACGGACAACAACTTGTTTTTATTCTCGACATCCGGGCCATAATTTCTTCATTTTAACTTTCGGATTTGGGGCGTGTGAGTACTGTTTGGAAACTCTTTGAATGTAGGAGTAAGCCATGAGAATTTGAACTATTTGATGTTCCAGATGGTACAGAAAAAATTATCTTCCTAGTGGCGTATTTGTGAGACTCTCAGTTGACTATTCTTTTGGAAATATATTGCTCATTTCTTACCCAAATCACTTGCTTTTAAGTAATAATCCTACAAAAAACCAAGTTTAGAAATTTTATGAGTTTTACATGAATATGGATATAAAATGCACAAAATAGCATGTGAAATGAACTCAAAACATAGATGAGTTTTGCACTCATCACATTATCACTTCATTTTTTGAAACATCATTTTTTTGGATATATATAGCAGATCTTGCTTTTGATTGATTTCTTCTTCTTTCATTGGTAAGGGACTAGCAATGTGTCGTTGGGGGTGTAATTAGTGCTCAAAAAGTGTTATTTTGAACCTTGTTTATTACAGGTTTTGAGCATTTTTTGTGTACTAATCAACGTAATTAACCCAATTGGCACACTAAGGTCCCTGCTATTCTATTGATCGTATTTTGTGGCTAATTTTGTAGTTTTTACAAGCTATTTATGCCAAAATTATTGAGTCGATCCAAGCAAGAATCATCGAGTTAGACTTATGTTAATAGTCGAGACGAGGAAAAAGGAAGCGGAAAGTAGAGAGAGAGAAGAAAAGAGGTATGATAAATTTGGCGGGATTGAAATTTTCGCAACTACAAAATTTAAGTAGGTTGTGATTGCGCCTGCGCCTTTATTCAAGTTTTCACCTGTTGGTACATTCCTGTTTGCTCGTTTGACTTTTTCACTTTTTGTTCACTTTGTGGTTTTCTTCCTACTTTCTCCTTGTAATAGTGTTTGGATTTGTAGTTTTTGGTAATTTGTAAAGGGGGTTTGGCTATCAAATCCCCAGGTAAGCGTTGTAATAGACACCTCTTTTTGCTCATTAATAAAATCAGGCGAGAACCTTTCAGCAGTTCCCGCTTCTTTATTTTTTCTCTATTTTCCCCTCACTTTCTCTCACTTTTTGGGCTGCCTAACACGCTCTGAGGATGACAACTCAAAGGATGGTTAGCTAAACTCCCTTCATCCTTGAAGACGAAACATACTAGAGGAGGGTTCCAAGGGTTCTGGGGGTTCCTCACAGTTTCAACACAGGTGATTGTTGTCGTTTTTTGTGTTTCCTCTCAACCCTAGGTTTAACTCCCTTAGATGCATCTTGAATGACTTGTACTTGGCAATCTTTTAGGGTTCAGTGGATGCTTATTTCTAGATCCACCGAGATTCATTAGTTTCCATTTATTAGCCATTGTAAAAGATGGAGTCGAGAATAGGTTTCCTTGGCCCGAGGCCATTAATGTTCAATAAATACCATCTTTGAAATTTATTACGGGTCAACTTTATAGCCATATGAAGGGTCGGTTCGAGTTGACTATAGGTCATCCTCCCCAACCATGAGAAATGGACTCGAGAACCCCCGATTATCTTAGGGCCCAAATCCATAACGTCCTTTAGTCGTCTTTTATTTTTCTTGAGTTTATCCTCTAGCTGTATTACACCTTGTTTTTACAAAGAAATCCCATAATCCAAATTAAATTACCATTTTGAACCTCCTTTATCAAATCATTTGTGCAAAGAAAACCCATCCTGTGTTAGGCCCTAGGCTATCTTTGCGGTAGCTATGCTCTGATAATGGGAGGAATAGGTTATAAATATTGTTGATTTCGGATACCTATTGGCACACGAATCACCATGTTGAATATTTCTCGGCTTTGCAGCCTGAGATTTCACCCTTGTCATGACTATAACTTTCTTGTGTTTGTTTCTTTAGGAGTTTTTTGTGCTGGTTCTATGGCTTCCAACTTAGTTCCATCTTCATTAAGGTAATCCAAATATGTGCTCTTTCTTCCTTAATCCATGTTAACTCTGACATCATTTTTTGCTTTATATTGCTATTCTTCCCTCTTGACTTGGGCCAGAGTTCACACATTCTCTTGGAGAAGCATTTTCTTCTCCACCTAATTTCCCTTTCCCATTGAGATCAATGACCGAAGTCCTTCTTGGAAAGAAGTTACGGCCTATGGTAAACCCGGCCAAATCATGGCCAAGGGCTTCTGAAGGATGGAGTGTATGGATTACTAGGTTGTCCCCACATTTAAGAGGACTTTGGATGACATTGGGGTTTGAGCAATTCATTCATCTTACTACCGTAAACACTTCACTTGACGTAGATTTGATGAGTGTTGCGCTGAAATTTTGGTCCAATAGTATTAACTCTTTCCTGCTCTCTTTTGGCCCCATTTCCATCACATTGAGAGATACTACCATTCTCACGGGCCTACCTATCCGGGGTGCCGTGGCACTATGTCTGCTTAATATTTAGGACTCTTCTGTCCCGGCTATAGAGGTTTCTTCTACCACTCAAACTTCATACTATGTCATTATCAGGAAATGGCATGATGTCATCGAGGGGTTCATTGTGATTTGAGCATGTTGAGTTTATGGGTTCTCTGTGCCAATGTATTGTTTTCAAGGCTTTGGAAGGCCGCCCGCGAATTACTTACCATTGGCAAAGAAACTTGCTCTAAGTCGGCCTTATGCCTTAGGCACTTTACTCTTAGCCTCAATTTATCATGCCATGAGTAAATATGTTTCTAATGAGCCTTACCATAAAGTTGGTGGTGCCTTGTGCTTCGTACAAATGTGATTCTTTGCATATTTTCCAAAGCTTTCGGATAAGGAACCTACCTTTTACAAGACTTTAAGACTTCATGTCTTCTGATGATCTTATGTCTTTCTTCTTGGGATTGGTAGATCATGCATTGATACACTTATACTTGAGGCTTGATTTTTTTCATATCTCAACTTGGAGTTAGATTTTGGCTTCATATTAGCCATATTTGTAGGACTTTGAGAGTCCCTTGGCCTTTGCTAGTGCCGCTTGTAGAGTACTTATTTCAGGAGGTTGCTTTGGATTTTCATCTTTGATGTCTACATCCCCGGCTAGTCTACATCCCCGTCAGTTTGATTTCCATCAGTTCATTCCGATTTTACCTCATTTTCCTTTTGCTCAGCTAGACTTCGAGTTTGCATAGACACTGGTTAAGGAATTTCACACTCTTTCATGCTCCATTAGGATTACCTCTTTATCCAGGACTCCATCCTTCTCTACTTGGTGGAATATCATATTTGATGAGTTTATTAGTTCTTGCTCGCCCACTATTGGTAAAATAATTATATATTGCATTTTTATTCATATATTTACCTCATGTTGATTTCCTCATTTTTCTGCAGGATTGACTTCTTCTCCTAGTAGGCCTACCAATAAACTAAAGATGGTTAAGGAGAAGAAAACTGTTTCCAATAGTTGGCCTAAAAAGCCTAAACTTTCCGAGGATGTGAAGAATTCTTCCAATCTACAACAGTCATCACACAGACCAACCCATCAGTTTTATTTCTCCAACAATGTTGATGATCCCATCGAGATTGAAGAAGTGGAAGATCCTTTAGAGAATAGTGAGCAAGGGTCGACATGTGGAGAAGAAACTTTAAGTGAGGATAATTCCTAGGATACTAGTAGTGCACCTATTGAGACAGAGACGACAAAGGGCTCTTTGGATGAAAGGGCTACCATTGTTGGAGAAGGACAATATGAGCATACTTCTCTACCTACTCCTTCTCCCGTTCGTTCTTCACATTCATCTTTCTCTTGCCTTTTTTTTTTCTTTACCTGCTCCTTACCTTGTTTTATATTTTTTTCCAGGTTTCTCTGAGATCAGCTTTCCAGATAGAGACGGAGATGGATTTCTCTTTGGACTTGTTTTTCCTAGTCTAGAGTACTCATGCCCTCCAATCCTCAGTACTTCCTTCTAGTGATTCAGACGTGGTTGCAACTCACTTTACCATGAGCCATTTTCTTAGCTTGGACCTGCTTTCTTTGTCTACTAGTCAGAAGGATGCTTTTTGTGTAGCTTTGGCGATGTTGACATCAACTTCCAAAGTGCCTCAGTCCAAGGTTTTCATTTTAGAGGCTTTAGCTTAGACTTCTTCTATTTTCCCTGCATTGGATCATGCTTTAAAATCCAACATGGAGATCTCCTCCACATTAAGAGTGACTTTAAAGAATGAAAGACCAGATTTGATCCAAGCCTAACTTGCTAAGAAACAAGCTACGCAGTGGTTGAATGAGCTATGCATTGAATATGATGCTTAGAAAGAGCGTATCAACATGTTGACTAAGAGCGGGGAAGATGAAGGCGACCTTTTAGTGGGCGGTGATACCGTAAAGGCTCGGCGACTTGAATATCTGAGAAGTCGAGTCCTTGGGCCATTTCTTAGCTCCCAGCTGATGAGACAACCGGATTAACCGAATTATAGAAATTGATGCATCTACGCCCGGGTAATGTAACACCCCTACTCTCCATAGTGTACCCATTCACCCGTATATAGTAGGTTACTATGTCGGTGAGAATGCCTGAAGCTAAACGCTTATCCTGTTTAGTTTATAATACATGTGACAAAATTGTACATTGATCCATGATAGAATTTTTCCTTAATATCATTCTTACCAAAATGATAAAAGTTCATGTCCATATAACATAATGTTATAAAACACCACTATAATAGTATTCAAATATCATTTACATATCATATATATATATATATATATATATATATATACATATTTTTGTTCTTTTGCATACTTGTACTAATACATATTTAACTACTTTCATTATAATAAAATATTACATTTACGTTACTATTGTTAGAGAAGTGCTCTAAAGGCAATCACCGTTAGCACTTATTGTACACACAACATATTATTTAATATGAAAGGCTTCTTCGTTAATTCGGTATTCATACGTTGAATTGATATAGATCTTTAATCGAATTAATGAAGTCCATGATACATAACATAGTATGAAGAAATCATGATGGGATTTATGATAACCAGATTCCTATCATGTGCAATTATGTTAGTGTCTAAATTATCCCTAGTCATAGGATCCAACAGAATTTGGACATTGTTGATTCGGACAGGCTTAGCACATGTCATACTTCTATGGTGGATCAAGCGTTAGATCATAAGTTTGTGATCCTTGGGTTGATAAGAGTTGGCGTGTAGGATGCTTTCAGGTAGCTAAGTACTTCGGAGACCTATAATGAGACAATCATATGGATCATCTATTTAAATGTAGATGATTGTCTCATCATAGCAATGGTGTAAGTATCCTTAGACTCTAGGTGCTAAAGGATATCTTGGATGTTGATCCTGTACTTTAACCTCAATCCATGTTTGCCTCTCGAGTTTAGCTCATTTGGATTGAGGATTGAGGGTATGATTTGGTGTTCGAAGGTAATTGAGTAGCCAACAAAGGATTCACCACTCCCAATAGAGGGAGGGTATACCTAAGGCCTCTTGTAGGAATCATTACTCGGGAACCTCTGGCCAAAGTGAGAATACCTTGAGGAGTGTCTTCAAGTGCTTAACGGTTGAGTGCTGAATCTGGGGACAAGATCAAATATCACTTGAGCTTGGTGTGGCATAGCCAGTCTAGTGGGAGCTACACATTGTCCATGCTCTGAACCAAGTAGGGTATAGATTGGTGAAAGGACGAATTGTACAATATTTGTATATGGGAAGGGTATGCAGTCATACCACTGACTCTCCGGTCAATTGGAGGTCATGATGTGTTGCTGGATACCAATCTTGACTTTCTTAATTCAATGGTTGAATTAAGTGGACAACATAATCGGAACCTAATGGGTCACACACTTAGAAGAGTGTGGGGCGATATAAGCAGTTTGGATGTGATCGAATGTAGAGAGTTAATTCTCATGAATGAAGTGTCAGTTAGTGAAATCTTAGGTTAAATCCCTCATAAGGAATGTAGGCTTGGGCTTGTACCTTGGCTTAGGGCCGTGTAGAACTCACCATAGCATGGGGATGCGCGTGTAACCTATATCACTTAGAGTGAGGGGCATTTGGTCATTTCAAAGGATAAAGGGTTTTCTATAAAGAAAGGAATGTTATGGAAACTAAAGGATGATGATGACTCTTTGAGACTTGAAAAAGTTCATGAGAAAAGCCATTTTTTTCTCTCATCTCCAAGAAGGTGTTCTAGAGTTTGAGAGACCCGGGTTTTTGGCTTCCTCTTTAGATCGAACTTAGCTATGCCGGGATACTTCCAGAGGCAGTTACCTTGGAGGTGTCGGCTTCACTCTTCGTGTGGATCTTGTAAGAGGCGAACCCTAGGACTTGGTTTGCTTCGGAGTCTAAAAGGCGCCCCGACCACTGGCTCGGTTTTGGAGCGGAGCCGCGAGGTAATCACATAACCTTCTCTTTGTTATGGCCCGGATTTGATCTTCTGAGGGGTCCTTGGATGGGTTTTTGTTGGGAATTTTTTTTTTGTTTTCCGCTACTATTGGCAAGTATTGCCACCCACGAAACCCTTCAACTATCACAAAACTCAAGACCTACATTGGTGAGCTCCTACTGTAGTGTCGGTCTTGGTGGTTGTGAGATGTCCTTGGCGTCAACTTTAACTTTGATACCTACAAGGATAAAACACCCGTACTAAACATATAACTTATTGAGGAACAAATATGATATGAACAACCACTCTTGATGATCGTCAATAACATCACACACATATAATATATTTTACATAACAAAGTTGTAACATTATTAATAGACATAAAATAAGCCTATAGGCACAATGTAATCATTTTATATTCATTAATCATTTTCATGTTCATATTGTTCATTACCCATAACACATTTCATATAAAGATTAGCTTGCATACCCTAGTAGAAATGGATAGCGAGAAATTCTGATGTAGTGAATGCACATGCGTAACCCATAGTACATTACAACATATTAGCTTCGAGGAAAGTGACCTCGCGGGGTCAGAGACACGGTATCTTCAAGCGACGGTGAGATCCCTATGGGCACTTTGTTATCCACTACTCGATCATAAGTAGACATTTAGATATATGCATTCTACATTGATTATCCTAGTATCAGCAACATACATATCATACTTACAGTTAATTATTTTAATCGTATAGTAATCATGCATATAGTGGAGTCCATGTCACATAATTATCATGTAATATTTATTTTAACAAAGTGGTCTTTTAACCAAATGTTCCCCTATATTTTAAGTTTCCAATGGCTCAAAATCAGGTCATTTGAACTTTTAAATTAGGAGGTATGACCTAAACATATCAAACTGCTCTTGGACAGTTTCCAGGAACAGAATTGTGTCCTGTATTTGAAAATTTTCTAGGAACAATAGAAACATAATTTAACTATACTTTCTCCATGAAAGTTACTTTCCTAGGTGTTTAATTTAAGTATAATTTTGATTCACCTAACTTGGATTAGTAGAACTAAAGGTATGGCTCAAACAACATAAACTACTCATTGAGAAACATAATCGATATCTTAACCAGGACTTAGTTTCCAAGAGATGTAGAGTAGGATTTAGTTATCGGTCTCTTCTAAACATTTGTAGCCATGGGTCTTAAATTTCATCTCTAATTAGAATCATCTAATTTGGAGGTCTGTAGGCCAAATTATTACCAAATACAGTCAAGGGTCGAATGAAATTTTGATAGAGTTTCCCCTTAAAAACCTACACAACAATTCACACATCTTTACTCCTTATTAATGGCCACAACCAACTCATATCACAATTACACCATCAATTCAACATCATAACCAATTTAAGATGTACATAAACATACACAAAGAGAGTTAGGTTCCTAAACCTTAATTTGCTCCTATTGTCTTCAAATCTACCATTTCTTCTCTTCTTTCTCATTCTCTTTGTTTTCCTTGAGTGGGGTGGATAGCTGAAATTGTAGAGAATCAAGTTGGGTTTTTCTCACCCTTAACACAACCGACCGTTATGGCTTGGCTAAGCCATAAAAACTTTCCTCCACCTTCTTTACTTTTCTAGAAACTCAGGGTGTGTCTTCATGTGATTGGCTCCATTTATTATATTGGTATTTAGTTCTTCCAACTTTATTTATCTAGACATTTAACATATAGCTATTTCTAAATCATATATTTACATATAAAACTCCTTAATTTATGTCTTTAGGTCCCTAAATTGACAATTTACCAATTCACTCTTGACTTCTAAATTAATTCCGATTATCTCCTTTTTCATTATTTACTATTTTAACCACCTAATTACACATTTTTGACCTCCATTATACTCTAGACATGTCATAAAACTACTAGGGCATAAATTGGGGCCTTACAAGCATGGCCTTTGATATTAGGAATCTCTCTGTTCTTTTGATTTTTCCATGATTTGACTTTGGCATTTCCGAACAATTATAAACTGATGAGACTTTAACTTGGGAACTTTGTAGCCATTCATTTGACATTGTTTTTCAGTTGTAAAGCCTCTTTCTCGCCTATGCTCATTGTGTTATTTTCTCATTGCGTTTGCACTCCACAGCCTATGATGATAAGTGTTTGTCTTGAGACTAATATCTCCTTTTCCAACCTTTGATAGGTGGCCATCGGCCCACCATTTTTGCTTGGTGGAAAGAGGAGAATTTGAATGTTTTTCCTGAGATGTTGTTGGAGACTCATTGAGCACTACACTGCACAGACACACTATAGCCATGGCATTGCGTTAGTAGATCAAGGTGGCACTAGGCCTACCTTTTGATGTGTGTATGGAATGAGTTGCGGAAAAATCACTGACTCTAATACACGTACACTACAACCATGACATTGCATTAGTGGATCAAGGTGGCACTAGGCCTACCTTTTGATGTGTGTATGGAATGAATTGTGGAGAAATCATTGACACAAGCACACCTACACTATAGCCATGACATCGCATTAATGGATCAAGGTGACATTAGGCTTACCGCGCATTCGTGCGTGATGAATTGTGGAAAAATCGTTGATGACACACATACACTCTGACCATGACATTGCATTAGTGGATCAAGGTGGCACTAGGCCTACCTTTTGTTGTGTGTTGATGTTTGTGGAATGAATTGTGGAAAAATATTGACACCCCGACTGCATGCCTTCTAACCATGACATTACATTAATGGTCGGGTGACAACCCAGAGCTACCTTTTTGATGTGTGTATGGAATGAATTGTGGAAAAATCATTGACACCAACACACGTACTCTACAGCCATGACATTGCATTAGTGGATCAAGGTGGCACTCAGCCTACCTTTTGATGTGTGCATGGAATGAATTGTGGAAAAATCACTAACACTAGCACATGTACACTACAACAATGACATTGTATTAGTGGATCAAGGTGACATATAGGCCTACCTTTTGATGTGTGTTGATGTTTGTGGAAGGATGTTGTAACTCTATTTTTGATTAAAAGTGGTCTTTGGACCTACTTTATTGAGAATATATATATATATCAGTCCCAGTACAACATTGGAGGGTCGAGGAGGCCGGTGAAGCTCTGAAAGCCTATTGATATATTGAACAAGTATGTTGTTGGATAAGTTTATATATTTGAGAAATAGTGGCTAAAAAGCCTATTGGATATATTTTTCTCCAAAACATAGAACAAAACAACATTCAAAAACTTTGAATGCTTGAGAAACAATGGCTACAAAGCCTACTTTTCTACAAAACATAGAATAGAACAAGGTACTATGTTAGAAAGCTTGAATGCTTGAGAAATAGTGACTAAAAAGCCTACTTTTTGACTCAAAACATGGAACATTCTCCAAACATTACACCTTTAAAGGCCGTGGAATCGACCTAATTATTTTGGGAATTTTGTACAATTTCCCACATAGTAAGGAAGTACTTCTTCAAGTATTTCCCATTGATGAGCCTCTTGTGTGGCTTTCCTTGTAGGTTTTCTAACTAGTATGCGTTTCCAGGTAGTACTTAATGCACTTGGAAAGGTCCCTCCCAGTTAGGAGACCATTTACCTCATTTTTTGTCTTTGGAACCAATTGGAAGAATAATCTTCCAAACAAGCTCTCCTACTTCAAAGCTTTTCCTCTTGATTCTCTTGTTATAAGTATGAGCCACTTTATTTTTTGAATCAACATGCTATTGAAGCATCATGGCCTTACTATACTCTTGTGGGGTAAGGCTATTTTGCCTGGACACTCTTAGAGAAGGCACTACTACTTCCATTGGGAGTACTGCATCTTGTCCATAAGTCAGAGAAAAAGGACTTATCCCTATAGAACTCCTTTTGGAAGTTTTGTATACCGACAATGTCTTTGATAAATCCTGTGCCAATATTTGGGATTCTCCTCTAGCACTTTCTCTAGGATTCATATCAACACTTTGTTGGATGCTTCTGCTTGTCCATTGGCTTAGGCATAAAAAGGAGTTGATATGATAAGTTGTATCCCATAATCCGCAGTAAAATAATTCATCTCTTTCTTAGTAAACATTGTTCCTTAATCAATAGTGATAGATTGGGAAATTCCAAACCTATGAATTATTTGCTCCTTTAATGAATTGAATCACATCTTTCTGTTATGCTTTCTCCAATGGTACTACCTCCACCCACTTAGTGAAATAGTTTGTAGCAACTAGGATGAAGCTGTGCCCTTTTGATGATGCCGGATGAATCTTCCCAATAAGGTACATGACTTTACTATTGAATGTAATTCAACATCAGGAATCCTTTATATACTTCCATATCTTTGGCATTGTTGACAACCTTTGTAGTAGGTGATCTAGTCTTTTAGAATGGTCGGCCAAAAATAGCTGTGTCTTCTAATTAACCATCGCATCTTTACTCTAGGTTGATGGGCTTCACAAATTCCTTCATGAACTTGCTTCATAACTTCCATGTTATCTAGGAAAGATAAGCACTTGAGTAATAACCCATCAAAGCTCTCCTTCTAGTAGAACAAAATTAAAGGCTTAAGTCTTAGTTTTTATGGGAACTCTCTTTGTTTTGGGTTACCAAATATTCTGGAATTATGTTCTCCAATTTCCAGCAATATTCATGTCATTGTTGAGGATGTCTAGGTTGATCCCCCTTTCAAAAATTGAAGGGTGATTCTTCTTCTCTATCATGACGAGGTTATTGGTAAATTCTTTACCCATTTTTACACTAGAGGCTATTTGAGTAAGCTCATCAGCCTCCCAGTTTGATTCCCTAGGCACATGTTCAAATTCCACATTGTCAAAGGAATCTAACAATTAACTCTTGATAAAATAGCGATGCTAATAGCAGAGTTGTTGCACTTTACTCTCTGTTAGTGCGAAGTACCAATTAAGAATCTCGATGGCTTCAGACATCTTTTGCCCTAAGCTCCAGTATGATTTCTAAAACAATCACCAAGGCTATATACTCAGCCTGATTATTGGTGCATTCAAAGGCCAGATTGAAAGACAATGTAGTCTTTACTCCTCTTGGTGAGATGATCACTATTCTCGTACTGTTTGAATTTTCTATGCTTGAACCATCAAATTTGAGAATCCAAGACTCTTTTTTTGCTCCATAAATTCCCAGCTCCACACGTTGCTCTGTTTCAATCTCTAAGGAAGGATGATCATCTAGGAAACTTGCTAATGCTTGTACCTTGACTGATTTATGTGGAAAATAAGGTGGTCGACAAAGCAAGAGGAATCATTTACCAATTCTCCCTGTAATAAGTGGCCGGTTAAGCATGTACTTCATAAGGTTAGTCTAAGAAACCATATAAACTCGAGACTGGATCAAGTAATTTCTCAGTTTAGTGCATGAAAAGTACAAGGCCAAACACAAATTTTCAATTAGAGAATATCTTGTCTCTGTTGGATTTAAGACCCTACTCAAATAATATCTGACCTACTCGCGGCGTTTAGAATTGTTTTGTCTTTAAAGAAATGACCTATTGACTCATTGCGGCGGTAAATGATTAAGTGTGAACTTGGCATGGAGAGGGGCGTTAAAATAGGATGTTTAGAGAGAATACACTTTGATTTTGTCGAAAATTTGTTTTGATGTTGTTCCTTCCATGTAAACTCTTCCATATCTTTCAGCTTCACAAAGTTAGAGAATTCCTTGGATTTACCTGCCAGATTAGAGATAAATTCTTAAATAATTTGCTTGACCTTAGAACTTTTAGAGGTCTTTCTTGTTTTATGGAGCATTGGCTGAAGCACTAGCTTTTGCTTTGTTTTAATCCACTTTTATCCCTCTTTGTTGAACTACGAATTCGAGAAAATTCCTAGCACGAACTCCAAATGCACATTTGAGTGGATTAAGCTTCAACTGATGATGTCTCATCCTCTTAAAGCTTTGCATTAGATGATCTACATGCTCATTGGCTATTTTAGATCTAACCACAATATCATCTATGTATACTTCCATGTGGTGGCCTATCATGTCATGGAAAATGGTATTCATTGCCCTTTGGTGATTTTCATTTCGTTAAAGAAACACTGATGATGACAAATCATACTATGGAATTGGGATATAAAGGATCTTATGGGTATAATCTTCTCATGTTATTAAAATCTAGTTGGCAGAGAGCGTCATAAGAAGATGGCATTGTTAAATGATGGATTGAATCTTAACATGTAATCGGCCATCCTTATATCATGGGATGACAACATTTAGATCTCAAATGTACATACTGAGTTTTCCATTCATCTGCGAACAAAATTTGCTAACCATTGAACATACCTTATAGGTATGATGAATTTGGCCCTTAAGATTTTCTTAATTTCCTCATTTACCTTTAGCTTTACTTCCTTGGACATTCTTTTAGGTGGTTGTTGGAAAGGATGGAATTTGGGCTTAGTGGGAAGGCGATGTTCCACAAGGCGTCTGTCTAATCCTGACATTTAATCATAATTCCAAGCAAAGAAATCTTTGAATTCTTGCAACAATGATATGATTTGTTCTTTCAAGTTAGTGGATAAGAGAGAACTTATGTAAGTAATCCTTGGCTCTTCTACAGTGCCGAGGTTGACTTATTCCATAGGATCATGTACTTGAGGTTTATTGTCTTCCATTTTAAGAGGAGCTTGCTTTAAATCTTCAATCTGAATTTCTTCCTTCTCTTCATCTAATTCTTCTTCATAAATCACTTCAGCTCCATAAATGTCTTGGAATTGTTCTTGCAACTTTTTTGTTAACTTGCTACATTTAGATTTTGGAATGCGGCTGCATTCTCTTCATGAGAATACTTAGTCATCGATCTTCAATGACGGACACTGGCTAAAGGCGCAGGCCAGCAGTTCGTCTTCATAAACCGCTGACTTGGTCTTGAATGTCACTAGTATCCCTTGACTCCATGTATATTCTCCTTGAAGTCCCATTCTTCTTTTTACCTTTGAATTTATTGGACCAAACTCTTGGTCATAGTAATTGGCCTCCACAAAATCTGAGGTTGCAATGAAAGGTTGTAATGAAAGGTTGTTTTTCTACTCATACCACTTCTAGTTCATCACCTTTCCAAAACAGAAAAAATTGGTGAATAGAGGATGGCACACACCAATTGGCATGAATCCAGTCTCTTCCTAACAAAGCATTGTAGTTAGTAGTAGAATTAATCACAAGCGTAAAGTGCTACTGCACAGTGATGTCAATAAGGGGAATGCCGCTCGAGTGCTGAGATTTCTCGATAAAGCTATTACATACACCTCTGTTTCAATTAAATCACCAATGTTTCTTCCTAAAGCTCTCATCATCTTCAATGACATCATATTGAATGCTGATCCATTATCCAGCTAATACTAGTAGACCTTTAGTTTACCATTAATTGTGCTTTCATAGAGAGGTCTTATATGTGCCTTGTCATCTCATAATAGGTTTCCAGTGTCCCACGCCACGATATTTCTTCAAAGTGGTCAATGGTGATTACCATTTGACTATCCTTTTCCTTTGTTGGCAAATGTTCTTTCTCTACCTCTACTAAGTTTTTCTCAATCTCTTTTAACTTGAAAAAATATGGTAAAGTTAGAGAAATAGTAAATTTATTTCAAAGGAAACAACAAAATGTACCTATCGAGAATGGTTTCAAATCCATTTCTTCACTGAGGAACCAATATTCTTGCTTCATCTTTAGCCTTCCTTCCCAAATTTGGTTTCTTTGAAGTAGGCCTCCTTCTTCTTCGATTCTCTACATTTCTTTTGGCTTTTCCCGTGACATTTCTTCAAGTAATTTCCTTTTCTCCATAGCTCTCAGTCTCTGAATCCTTTTTTTAGGAGTTTTGGGGAAATTTCTTATGTTGCAACACATGCCACTTTTGTTCAGGTGGAACCAAAAGAGGGACAACAAACCTTGGAGGTATTTTCCTCCTTGAAGTGTTCTAACCCTTTCCTTATAGAAAAGTATGTCTCTCTTTTGGAGGAACATTCTTTTCTTTGAAGGGTTTCTTCTACTTGATTTCTTGTTTTGAATGGTTTGGATACCTTCCGTTCTTTTCCTTTTCTCTGGTTGTAGACATTTTTTCTTTTATTGCCATTTCATCCTTATAAACCAAATATTGTTTAAGAATCTATACATTTCTTATCTAGACATTAAGAGAAAACTTCTCACCCTCATTATTATTCAGAACTACTCTTAGATCAATAACAACTATGTTGATTAAAGCCACAGGTGGGAAAGGATCTTCATCAACCACCATGGCCTCATTTTCTTAAGGAAGTTCAGTATTCCCTTGTTGATTCTATCCTCGATAATATTCCTGAAACTCCAACAAGAATTAGTTTCATGATTCCAATATACTTTTCCCTTGAGTTTCTCTTTGCTAGGGAGTTGGTGATCTTGGGGAAATGAGAAGAATTTCTCCTTTAGAAGGAAATCAAAGTTTTCCTTAGTCTTTGCCACATCAAAAGTATACTGTGCTTGTGCAATGGAGGTCTATGACTTCTTCCATAGGTTAGGCGCTTCTTCACAAATAGAAGACAAATGAAGGAACCTGTACTTGGGAAATCTGCTACTACAATTTCTTCAGAATTGACCTCCTGACAGTAAGTTCCCATGGAGGTCTTTCTCCTTTGACTTTCTTCCTTGAGTAATTCTTCATACTTTGTTACCTTAATAGCAAGCTCATAGAAGTCTTTGAAATCCATACCTTGGAACTTCTTCCATAGCTCTATATCAAGTCCCTTCTGTGCTATTTTCACGTACTATGTTTCTAGGAGATGGATTTTGCATCTATTCCTTATTCTTTTGGAACAAGTCATAAATGACTCTACTGATTCTACTATGCAAATCTTAAGTTCTACTATGAAGAATTGTGTGTGGAATTGTCTCATTTCCTGGCAACTTATGATAGAATTCCTTGGCAATGTTTCATACCAAGTAAAAGCAGCTCATGTTAATGAGTTAGGAAATAACATGAGTTTGAGATAGGAAATTTTTTCATAGTTGGCCAATTCCCCACATTGTACTGTGAATCTGGCCACTTGCTCCAAAGTTGACTGTCCATTTTCTCCAGAGAATAAAGAGAATTCATGAATCCTATTCCCTCTTGGGTAAGGATTCTCTCTATCTATTGCCTTTGGAAATGGCTTATAGAATTATAGGCGGTCAACCCGTCTAAGGCCAAGCCCGTATAGCTTATGTACCGCTTCCCTTATTGCCTCTAAATTTGGTGGTGGTGGAGGTGGTTGCATAAAAGGCCGAGGAATTTGATGGCCTCTATTACCTAGCTCTAAGGGTGGTGAAATAGTGCTCCCCCGTGCCTTCAACTAAAGGAAGTGGCTCATTATAAACTCCAGGTTGTGTAACTGGGTTGGTGTTAGTATACACCCTTTGAGGAGCCGTTGTCCTAACAAGATTAGGACATTCTCTATTGGAATTTTTCGTGCTTCCCTCTTCTCTCATATGGAGAGGAAGATATCGATTTTCAACCTATTCAAGAGAGCGGTGAAGTCCACATGTTTCCTAAAAATTCCTAGGGAATTGCCCCTCGAGTTAAATTGATAGTTGTCTGTGGAGCTTATTAGCTTGTTGCTTAATGAATCAAGAAGTCAATTATGTCTTCTCTGGTCTTGGCATCTTTGACATTGCTTTTAGGATAGTCTCTTGTGCTTGAGATTGTTCTTCTTGCTCTGCAACATTAGCCTTAATTCGTTTGGATGCTTTTCTTGTATGTTCATCAGCTTTATCTATTAAAGCTTGTGCATACTCTGACATGGCTTTAGTTTTCGCTAACATAACTTTTAGTTGTTTAGAATTAGCCTCTGCTTGAGCAACCATTATTTCATCAAAACGTTGTCCAACCAACGCGTTCTATCTTTGTAGATTCTCAATCATTGACTGAAACTCAACAACATTAGGAATATAAGTATCATCATCATTTATATTACCTATGCCTGCTTCCTGCCCAAATGGGGTGTCTGATGCAAATTCTTCTTGTAGAAAATTTGCTGTATTTTTCTCAAATTGTTCCACCATGGCTAGAACAAATCCTTCTTGTGCTGTTTCTACAACATCAAAGACCGAGTCTTGAGACTCCAAGATGGTTTTACTTCTCAATTTTGGTGGCATCTGGATCCATCAGATGATGTTTCACAAAGATGTGTCCTACCGAGTTATGTTTCACAAAGATGGGTCCCACTAGGCGTTCCAAAAATATGTTGTGGTGATTTTTGAATCTCACACGAAACATACAAAATATAGTGTGCGGGCGTGCCAAGAAATTAAAGTGTTTCCAAACTGGAATGATTTGTAAGATCGGACTTCTAATCAGGCTATATAGGCTCTTAGTTCCCTTGACAGTTTCCCAGAATCAAAGTAGAAAACGCCAATTGGAAATAATGCAGTAAATGCTGAAGAAAAATGTTAGATCTCCCTAGGAAGGAATGAAATAACTTGGTGCTAAAAAATTAGTAGATTTCACTAAAACTCAGAAATGGAGTGTTGAAATTGCTAAAATAAACATTGGATTTAAATATGAAAATAATAATGTGCTGAAAGATTGACAAAACTTGATTGAAACTAGGAAATAGAATGATGAAAATTGTTGAAATTGCTTAAAGCTTATTGAAAAGCTAAGATTCACTGAAGTAGATTGACATTGAGCCAATTTGTTGAGTTGTTGATTGGTTTGATTGATTGATTGGCTCTTTGATTGGTTCATTGGCTCTCCTTTGATTCATCATTCTCAACTCCTTTTATAAACGTAGAGGACCTGCTGCCCAAGTTTGTATTTCTCCACTCTCTCAACCTTTTGAAGTAACTGCCTATGTCTTCCATTAAGGAAACTTGTTCCTCAAGAACACATCTCTATTGTGTAGTCTTGATCCTCAAGAATTCTTCCACATCTCCATCATGGAGATTTGTTCCCCAATAATATTCCACACCAGCACATAAATGCTCCACTTCTCTGCCACCTTTGATAATGCTTCATTTGACTTCCAAAATTTTTAAAAATTTCAGAACTACCCCTAGACTTCTTCTATGGGCTTGTACAAATGAATTTGAGCCCCTTTCTTTTGGACTTTTATTCATGGGCTTGGGATTAGGCTTAACTCATTACTGGATTAGACCAAAATTTCAATTTGGGTGCAAACAAGTTCTATATGGAGCGATAGATTTTTTCAAAAGGATGTAAACAAAATATCACTTGAGTTGAATTGTAACTCAAAAAAGAGATTTTCATTTATACTTTTCTATAATCAAATATAATTTAATATTTTCAATTAAAGAAAATAGGAGAGATGAACATTGAGTAGGTGGAAAACGAATTTATGAAATGTTATATCATTGATTTTATTGTCTTGGAAACACTGAAAATACAACTTCTAAATACAGTACCATAGTAGAAATAACCTATTGGGTAACAATTTAAGAATAGAAGTTGTGGGTGCCTATTAAAATAAATCTCAATGGGAGTTAAACCCTTCCATTATGAATGTTAATAGCATTTTAATGGTAATTAAAATTAATGACTTAATATAAAAGTTAATAAGATTTTAATATTATGTAAATAAATAAGGCCTTTATGACCTTTCAACGTTGACAAAACTTGAATCTATATAAGGTTGGAAGAGTCGAAAGTCAGGGGGAGGAGGCATGGAATTCTATTTTGTAAAGTTCATTAGTGAAATTCCTCCATGATAACTTTGCCATCAGAGAGGGATTCCTGAGACACCCCTCGGGCATCCCTTGTTTTCGTAGGTTATCAGTGGCTCATCAAAAGTTGTTTTTTGCCCAACATAAGTCGAACAGAAGCTGGCCGCTGCCCAATAGAAATTGAAGCATACTCAGGTTGTGATGCCCTGATTTTTTGGACACTAACAATGGCGTCGTTTGTGGGAACAAAAAAATTGATCTATAAAACTCTTTACATCAAACTTAGATTTGATAAAACATTTATGAAAGAATGGCTAATATATCAAGAGCTGTTGCTGCTTAGCAACCACTCACTCTTAGCCCACAGGAGAAATTGGAGGTCCTATAATAATAGTTCGAAAGAAGACATAATGAGTAGGAGCATTGGATTCATACACTTAACCAACGAACAGAGGCAATGAACAAGTCCCTTTTAGTTGACTAAAAAAGAGGTTGATTAAAGCCAAAGGAGAAGGGGTGGAAGAGCTACCAGAGGTGATATGGGCCAACTGAACAACCATTCAGTGTTCAACAGGGGCAACGTCATGTTACAAACTTTCTCGTGAATACAAGGAAACAAAAGATGAGGGAGGAGAAAAATTTACAAAGAAAGGAAAAATAAAACAATTACAAGATAAATAATGTTGGTAAGAGATGGTGGATGCTGAGTCTCGTGATGAGTCACGATCTCCTTAAAACAAATTCGTCGTCTCCCTAGGGCTTGGAGAAAATCACGTCAACGTCCGTCTCCAAGGATAAAATGACTTATCAACAATACCACAACACCTTGATACTACTCCGGCGAACTGGAACAATGTTGCTCTATCACTAGAGAGGGACACGAAAGAAGACAGAGGACCTTGAGTAGAGTTCTTGGCGTGATTTCTCGGAAGATCTTGGCACTCTATACTTATAAACTTAAGGCAAAGATGGCGCGAATTCAAAAGGGAAGAGATGTAATTCTTTAACATTTTTCACTTTAAGCGAGAAAGGGGGAAATCCCCAGCTATGGCTTTAAAAGTTATTAAAACCCATTATGTGAATTTTCCAAATTGAATTTCATTCAAAATGGATGACAAATCCAACAATTCCCCACATGAATGAAATTGACACCCAAAGATTAGACAAAGGATTCCTCATAAGTGATAGATTACAACGGTTGAAACCTGCATAGGAGAGGTAGGTGTGTTACCCTTTGAACCTTCTCTTGTAGAAATATGTTTACTCTACTAACCAAACAATAGACACGATGTCCTTGAATCGTTTTGTCATTTGTGTAGATGATGACAAGACTCAAATAGGAATCTCCCTAACATTTTCTAGTTCTCACTGTTATGTTTGTTTTGACCATGAACATGTGTCTGGTTCTGCAAGAGCTTAATATGGATTGTACCCTATTCAATTCCCTTTGAAGCGGCCCCACTTCACCCTTGCATAGGTGATCTCCTAAATTAAGGGTAGCTCATGTTACTCTTTCCCACATCATAGAGATCATTAAAAACATAGTTTAACCTTCTTATTATGAGCATCACTATTTCATCATAGGATTGGATAAGGGAAGATCCCCACAGTGATCAAATAAAATTCTTTACAATTTAGTTGTCCCTTTTGAACCTAGATCTTAGGATTTCCATTCAGCTAGGTTGGGTATCCATTGTGTTAACTTATTCCTTTATGGGCTTTAGTCACATTCCCTTCTATGATTTTTCAACTAACTCTCCGTTTAACTCTTTGGTTAGCAGATCTGAGATGTTATCCTTAGATTTTACATAATCTAGAAAGATAACCCTAGTTAAGAGTAGTTGTCTAATGGTGTTGTGCCTGCGACGAATATGTTTAGACTTAGAATTATACATACTATTTTATTGCTCACACCAGCCATGAGATTGATCACAATGTATCGTAGTAGAGCGAGTTTTGCAAATCTTAGGAATATTCTCTAGGAAGTGGGGTTGCCATTTCGCCTATTTCCCACATTTGTCCAAGGCTATAAACTTAGATTCCATCGTGGATTTGGAAATAACTGTTTGTCTTTGAGGATTTTCATGAGACTGCTGCTCCTCCCAATGTGAACACATAATCACTATAGGATTTTGAGTCTTTAACATTTGATATCCAATTAGCATTACTATATCCTTCCAATACAGTAGGATATCTTGTATAGTGCAGCCCATAATCACGAGTAAACCTTAAGTATTTTAATACTCTCATAATTCCTTGCCAACTACTCAATTTACTAACCGAATTGGCTATGTTTGGTCTTGTACAATTCATTAGGTACATCAGATTGCCTATTACTTTGGAGTATTCTACTTGAGAAACACTTTCTCCTTTATTCTTGGATAGATGTAGTGTTGCATCAGCTAGGATTGTTAGAGCAATTCGAATTGTCTTTATCAAACTTCCACGAGAATGTGTCAACATAGTGTATTGACTTAGAATGAGTCTATCGATGCTCTTTTGATTTTATTCCCAAAATTATCGGCAAGTCCCATGTCTTTCATGTAAAACCTAGAATTCGACATGTTCTTGGTAGATGTAATCATCTTATCATCACTACCAACAATAAGCATGTCATCTAACGTCTGACATGCGATGACATATCCATGTTTCACATCTTTGAAGCATAGACCCCGCACTTGTCACATTCAATGATTTTTGAATCCATGTGACATCGCGTGAATTAAAATTTTCATGCCATTGTTTGATGCTTATTTAAATCCATACAAGGATTTCACTAATTCTGAACTTTATTTTCATCGACGAAAAACCCTCAGGTTGCTCCATGTCGATTTCTTCATCTAATTCTCCATTTAGAAAGGCTGTTTTTACATCCATTTGATGTATTTCAAGATTTCTTAGTGCAACAATTGCAAACACCATCCTTATGGAGTTTATTCTTGTCAGAGGAGAATATGTGTCAAAGTAATCTAGGTCCTCAGTTTTCCTGTAGCCTTTGATCACAAGTCTTGCCTTGTATTTATCTATTGATCCATCTATTTTCCTTTTCCTCTTGAACACCCATTTGGAGCTTAGAGGTTTACAACCTGGTGGAAGATCCACTAGTTCCTAGGTATGGTTATGCAATATGGAATCAATTTTACTCTTAATAGCCTTTTTCCACATGAGACCCTCTATAGAGTTCACTACTTCCTTGAAAGTCCGAGGTTCCCTTTCAAGCACATAAGTCAGAAAATTTGGACCAAAAGAATTTTCTGTCCTTGCTCTTTTGCTGCGTCTAGGATCTACTTCACCATCTTGATCTTGATTATTTTCATTAATAGTCTCAAGCACCCGTTTCGATGAACTTGGCTCTTCTTTGGATTTACATGGAAATACATTTTCAAAGAATGATGCATTCATTGATTCCATTATTGTGTTTTTGTGAATATCTAGGATATTAGGCTCGTGAACCGCGAGCTCGATACATGATATTGTTATGTGCACCTTAACCCGATGAAGATGCAATCAACGGTTTTTTGAATTATATTTTCACACTTTTTAGGTGGAAGGGGCCCTTGATTTGGCGGACATCCTGCTGAAGTATTTATAGGATGGCTATCATTCTCTCCATAATTCATATGGAGTCTTCTATGCTTTCTTTTTAGATACTTTATTCAAAAGGTAATTAGCAGATAAAATGGCTCCTCCTCACATGTTTTGTGGTAGACCAGAACTTATCAACATTGCATTCATCATTTCCTTTAGAGTACGATTCTTTCGCTCGGCCTTTCCATTGGATTAAGGAGAGTAAGGTGTTGTGGTTTCATGTATAATCCCATGTTGAGCACAAACATCAACAAATGACGATTCATAATCACCACCTCGATCACTCCTTAGCATTTTAATTTTCTTGTTGAGCTGATTCTCAACTTCGTTTTTATAGAGAACAAATTTCTCTATTGCCTCGTCCCTTACTTTAATTAGTACATAATAGTACTTGGTGCTATCATCAACAAAGGTAATAAAATATTTATTACCTCCTCTTGTTTATATGAACTTCAAATCACATATATCACTATGGATTAAAGTCAGAGGTTAAAAGTGTGCCTTTCAACATTTTTGAAAAAAATGACACGGTCGAGTTAGCCTGTTGAGTTTCACACTTATGCTTTGCATCAATTTGGAAAGTTGATATATGATTTAAGTTAATTAATCTACATAATGTATGATGATTAACATGGCCTAATCTACCATGCCATAAATTAGAAGTCTTAAGAATATAAGCAGAAGTATTGGCTTTATTCATTTCTAACTTAATGATAGTCATTATATTAAGCTTCCACATACCATTACTCATATACCCTTTCCAGACATACATTCCACTTTTGGATAGTACAAATTTATCACGACTAAAAATCATATGGCCATGTTTGTTCAATAATGGGCAGACACCAGGATTCTTGCGGATTTCGGGCACATACAAGACATTTGTCAAGTCGGGTTCCTTCCAGGATGTCGACTTGAGACCAACTTTCCTTGGCCCTTGATTTTCGAAGTGGCAGAGTTCCCCATGAACACTTTTTCCCCATTTTCAATTGGTTCAAAGGTGGAGAACATCTTCTTGTCAGAGCACACATGGAGGGTAGCACCAGTATCAATCCACAATTCCTTAGGATTGGATCCCACCAAGTCCACCTAAGAGATAACTGCTGTGAGGTTTATGTCAAACACATCTTCGGTGATTCCGTCAACTACATTTGCTTCCTTGGGTTTATTCCTCTTCGCTAGTCTACAATCTAAAGATTTGTGACCTTGCTTCCCATAGTTGAAGCATTTCCCTTGAAACTTCTGCTTCTTAGAGACTCCCCCTTTAGGTCCCAACTTAGTGTCTTTCCCTTTGTTGTTGGCTTTCTTGAACTTAGAACTTTGACCAAGTTCCACAAAGTTAGCCTTAGCCTCATTGGGATTGTGTGCCACTTTCTTTTCAAATCCTTTGTTGTCTTCTTTGATGCGAAGTCTAATAACCAGATCTTTGGTGCTCATTTCCTTTCTCTTATGCTTGAGGTAGTTCTTGAAGTCTTTCCAACCAAGAGGCAGCTTCTCAATAATAGCTACCACTTGAAAAGTTTTGCTCAACATCATTCTCTCATCATGGATCTCATGGAGGATTACCTGAAGTTCTTCGACTTGACTGGCCACGGTCTTGGAATCTACCATTTTATAATCGTGGAATCGACCCACGACAAACTTCTTGGCCCTAACATCATCGGTTTTATATTTTCGGTCTAGTGATTCCCATAGCTCCTTGGTTGTTTTCTTATCTGTATACACATTGTATAGAGAATCAGTCAAAGCATTCATGATGTAGTTCCTGCATAGAAAGTCAGAATGTTTCTAAGCATCCACAACACTGATGACTTGGATATCACGCTCATCTTCTTTAAGCTTAAGAGATTCTTCAGTCATGAATCTCGCAAGATTCAAAGTGGTAAGGTAGAATAGCATCTTTTTAACGCACGCTTAAGGTAAAATTACTCTGCGCCCGAACTTCTACGGTTTTTCTCAGTGAGGCGAGATAGGTGCAATGGTAGGCATCATTGGTAGCTTTGCCACGGTAGGGTTGCCACTTGGGAAGATGCAATGGGAATGGCAGTGTCTGAACCAAAGTCCATTTATCAACAAAATTGTAGACAATGTGTCAATTTTTCTTTTCCTAAACCAATTCTCAAAATAATTGAAAATAACGAGTAACAGAGTATTCCCAGGAAAGTTAGTGGGGTATAGAAACCCGGGCCAAAACTAACCTCCTTAGATAGAATATGCAGTTCACAGGAAAGATTGGAGGGGTCACAAACGGTCTCGCTTAAGATCAAAACTCCTTAGACAAAACTTCTTTGTATCATAATTTCCAATTTCCTAAGACCACAAAGGAATTGGCTCAAACTCAAATGAGTGTAGAGTTTAGCCTAGTAGGCTTATCTCTTTATCATATTTTCCTTGCAAGGAAAACCACAACTAAGCATGTAGCTTAGTGGTAGAGAATTCACCACTTTAATGATAGGTCATGGGTTCAAAACCCTCCCTTGTACTTTTGTACTAGGATTTTATACAATTACAAGAGAAATACTGTTGGTTAGAGATGGTGGATGTCAAGTCTCATGAGGAGTCACGATTTCCTTAAAATAGATTCATCGTCTCCTTGGTGCTTGGAGAAAATCACGTCGACGTCTATCTCCCAGGATAAAATGACTTATCAGCACCACTATAACACCTCGATACCACTTCGGCAAATTGGAACAGTGTTGCTCTATCACTGGAGAGGGACAAGAAAGAAGACAAAGGACCTTGGGTGGAGTTCTTGAGCGTGTTCCTCAGAGAAGATCCTGAAGTTCTATCTATAAACTTCAGGCAAAAGATGAACTGACGAGTCAAAAGGGAAAGAATTAATAGTCTTTGACAGTTTCACTTTAATGGAAGGGGAAATCAATATGGCTTTAAAAGGTATCAAAACCCATTATGTGAATGTTTCCAAATTGAATTTTATTCAGAACATATGACAAATCCAACACATCATTCTCATTAGTATATTAAATGGAGGCTATAATCTCAATTGATATTGGAATGCCAACCTTGATGACAATGAATAATGAAAATAAGGTAGAAGAGGCAACTAGATTTGAGACTTAACTTGACCGGGTAGACGAGCATAGAGCAAAGGTTGCGATAAGGATGACATCCTATCAGCAACAATTTCAACAACAATATGATAAAAAAAGAAAAGAACATTCCAATTAGGAAACCCCATTCTTAGACGGGTAATGAATATTATTATAGAACACAATGCGGGGAAACTACAGGCCAATAGGAAAGGACCATATATTGTAGTGGCAATTGGCTTGTCAGGTGCCTACCACTTAAAAAAGCCAAATGGCAGCGCTATTCCTAGGCCGTGGAATGTCTCTAACCTACGTAAGTATTATCAATAAAATGTCTTCTCATTTTTATTTTTATCTATTTGATAAGTTAGTTGCATAAATAGCTAAAGTTGATTAACCCTTTTTCGGATGAGAAACACAATAAGCCATAAAACTCATCTTGTTAGTTGGGTAGGAAACGTCGAGAATCATAAAACCTATCCGGATAAGATACATTTATTTCCTAATCGGAAAAGAAAAAAACCTTAAAATCGATTATGGGGCCAACGGTTTGGAAACACTTGAAAGACATAAACACCCAAATTATGATGGATAGGCAACGCTAAATTGCCTTAAAGCCTAAGTCCTACATAGCAACTAGATAGACAACGTTTTGAGTCATAAAGCCTATCTGGATAGAAAAACGATTTTATAAGGTTTGAAAATGCGAAGTGCCATAAAACTAGTGTGACAAATAAATAAAAAGTATACACATGAATCTTAGGCACAATTATTTCCAAACTCCTAATTCCCAGTAGGCTAGAAATATGGGGCATTGTGAGTGCCTATTAAAATAAATCTTAATGGGAGTTAAACCCTTCCATTATGATTGTTAATAACATTGTAATAGTAATTGAAATTAATGACTTAATATAAAGTTAATAAGGTTTTAATATTATGTAAATAAATAAGGCCATAATGACCTTTCAAAGTTGACAAAATCTATTATGTAAAGTTCATTAGTGAAATTCCTCCAAGTTAACTTTGCCATTGGAAAGGGATTCCTGAGACATCCCTTGGGCATCCCTTATTTTCATAGGTTATAATTATAAACATATATATATACCATATATATATATATATATATATATATATATATATTGCTGCAAGGAAAACTCATAAACAGTTCACAACCATCAAAATATTAGAACTAAAATCAACAATAGTAAGATTAGGGTGAGGGAATTATGCAAAGGGGAGTCAAATGGGTCTAATAGCCTTCTTCTCAAACCTTAGTTTCACCAATAATAATTGTTCCAAGATAGATATAATAATAACAACAAAGAGGAGGAACTTACTCCTTGCTCTTGCTCACTGTGATGTCAAGAAAATGAAATTATTTTTGTGTTTAATTTGAGTTACAAGTTATTAAATAAATTAAATAATAAAATAAGAAAATGCATTAAGGCTTCTCAATAATGTAGGCACAAGTATTCTTAAGTGAGAATATGACGGTGAAATATAAAAATTGAAGCAAATGACTTAAACAAATGGTGTAAGGTTGAACATTAATGAATGATATGGATATGCCATGATTGAGCCTCCATAATCTGTTAAGGTGCTTTTGGTACGAGCGAATGGAGAGTGGGAAATGAAATTTCATTCAATTTCTTCTTCATTCTTATGTTTGGATAAGTTTTACAAGCCTTGACATGAAATAAAAAATAATTCATGCGGAAACAAACTCCTACTTTTAAGTAGGATTTTGATTCACCATACAGAGTTTGATTCCCCATTCTAAAGAGATATAACTTCAATTTACCATTTTACTTTTAAATTTGACCTCTCATTTCTCATATTTCTAACTTATCTAACTTATCTAAAATTTGACATCTTAATTCTTGCAAAATAATTCACAAATAATTATTTGAAAATAGATTATTTCATAAAAATAGAAAATTTAGGAAACATAAACATAGATAATCATCCAAAAATTTAAATGATTAGTTATATTTTTTATTAATTCTAAATTAAAATAATTATCTTTCTATTAATTCCAAAATAATAAAAAACTTTACACTATATATTTTTAGAGATTAAACTTGACACTATATAAAAAAACTCAAAATCACCATTTTGTCCATAATTTTATGTATATTTTTTAAAGAGAATTTTATGTATATTTATCTTTGACACGAAATATGGGATGAAAAGTGATAATTTTACGTATTTTTAGATTGTTATATCTGCTGTTTATATGAGGATTACAAGAGAAGGAAAAAGGAAACAAAAGACATAAAAAGGAAACTAACTGAATCCCTCTATTTAAGGGATTCTGAAATAATTCTCTCATTCTATTTACTAGCCAACATTCTATTTACAACTCAACACTCCCCCTCAAGCTGAGGAATAGATGTCTTCCATTCCCAGCTTGAATACAAGATCGTGAAACATTGAACTGTTCAACCCTTTTATTAGAATATCAACTAATTGATGTTCTGATGGAACATAGGACATACACACTGCTCCTTCCTCCAATTTTTCTTTGATGAAATATGTATCAACCTCAATATGTTTTGTCTTATCGTGTTGTATAGGGTTATGAGTAATATTGATAGTCGACTTATTGTTACAATTGAGCTTCATAGGGTCATCCCACTTGATTCTTAAATCATCTAGAATAATCTTCAACCAAAGTAGTTCACACAACCCTTGAGAAATGGCTAAACTGCGATTCTGAGGCTGACCTTGCTACACAGTGGCACTTTACTTCTCCATGTTACGAGATTATCGAAAAGAATCTGATAACTTGTAGTTGATATTCGATCCTTTATGGAATTTGCACGTAATTGACTTCAATGTATGCTTTTAAAGTAAGAGTATCATTCTTCTTGAACAAAATTCCTTTCCTGGGGTTGCCTTTCAAGTAATGCAGCACCCTATAAGAAACTTGAAGATGAGGTTCTCTTGGATCATGCATGAATTGGTGATCACACACTCACAGTAAGCCCGATATACGGTGAGTGCGGGTATATGAGCCTACCAACTAGCCTCTAGTACATTCTTTTATCCACCATTGGTTCTTCTTTAGCCTTACCCAACTTGTGGTTTATATCCATTGGGGTAGGAATTGGTTTACACCAAATCTTCCCTGTTTCTGCCAATAAATTAGTCACATACTTTTGTTGAGAGATGAAGATCCCTAGTGTAGAATATGCCACCTCAATACCAAGGAAGTACTTTAGTTTCCCTAGTTCCTTTATCTCAAACTCTTTTTCTAATCTCTGCTTCACATCATGCTTCTCTCCCTTATCATTTCCAGTCACTATGATGTCCTCAACATAGACTAGAAGAGTAGTTACTCCCCCTGCAGTAGAGTGCTTAATGAAGAGAGTGTGATTACCTTGGCTTTGTTTGTACCCAAACTCTTTCATGACTTTTTCAAATCTCCCAAACCAAGCCTTAGGAGATTGTTTTACCCATAAAGGGCCTTTTTCAGCTTGCACACCTTGTTACCGATGTTCCCCTCAAATCCTGGTGGGATGTTCATGTAAATCTCTTCATCTAAATCACCATGAATAAATGCATTCGTAACATCATATTGTAGGAGTTTCCAATTGTAGTGGGCGGCCAATGATAACAGGATTCTTACACTATTCATTTTTGAAATTGGAGTAAAAATCCCTTGATAATTAACTCCATAAGTTTGAGTGTACCCTTTGGCTACCAATCTTGCTCTATGTCTCTTAAGAGATCCACCAGCCTTATATTTTAGTGTGAAAATCCACTTGCCATCAACAAGGTTTTTCCCTTTCGGTCTTTCAATGATCTCCCATGTTTTTCTTTTTCTAATGCGATCATCTCCTCTCTCTTAGCATCCCTTCCATTCCCTTTTTGTCAGTGCCTCCGAAGCAGTATTAGGGATGATGATAGTGGTGTTTTAGACTCGATAGGGATTCTTGTGAAGTGGTGATAGATGTAAGAGACACTAAAGCCCATGATAGCGGATAAAGTGGTCGATTAGTGCATTCTCTGGTGCCTTTTCTGATAACAATGGGATGGTCTAGGTCTAGGTTGTCCGTTGAGTCAATGGAATTTTCACCAGGTTGTGTATGTAAAGGTTGGTATGATCTTATCGTGATTTCATTCCCAGGGTCTGAGTTGGATTCTTGGACCTGCTTCGGTTCTAGAATGGCCTTTTCCCTTAAGTACACCATAGGGAATTGTGGAAAATTGCGAGTGACAATGGCTAGAACAGGGGATGACATAGGTTTAGTAGTAGAATTGGGTGACTTAGGTTCTTCATCACCATGGGTTGAGACATGAGAAAGGTCAAGAGGTTCAAAGGACTCACAAGGACTATCTTCCATCATTGAAATCTCCCCCTTAAGAGAGGAATTGGGAAAAAAGGTTTGTTTTCAGTGAAGGTGACATATGCAAAGATGTAAAATTTTATGGTTGAGGGGTTGTAACATTTGTAACCTTTTTGAGTGGATGAGTAACCAAGGAAGACACACATTTATGGCTCAGGGTACAGCTTATCTCTCTATGTTGGCATTTAATGGACATGAGCAAAATGCAATGCACCCAAATACACAAATTGAGCAGGTTGAGGTTATGGAAATTAATGGATAGAAACTCTTAAGTACCTCACCTGAGGACTTTTCGTTAATCTAACACTTGTGAGAGAATTCTATTTATCAAGTATGTGGCAGTAAGAACAACTTCCCCCTAATGGGACTTAGGAGCAATCCCTTGAAAGAGTAAGGCTCGGGTTGTGTTAAGTAAATGCCCATTTTTCCTCTCGGCTACCCCATTTTTTTAGGGTGTGTTAACACATGATGAGTCATAGAGAATGCCCTGTGATTGAAAATAGGATGACAAAATCTGGTTGAAGTAATCTCTAGCATTATCTGTCCTACAACTTTTTATTTGAACCCCAAATTGGTTTTGAACCATTGAGTGGAAATTAGGTATAACAATGCTAACATCAGATTTTTGTTTAAGAAGAAAGATCCATGTAACCCGAGTGCAGTCATCAATTAAGGATACAAACCAATAAGCCCTAAAAACATTAGGTATAGTCGAAGGACCCCATATGTCACTATGAATTAAATAAAAAGGATGAGAACTTCTTTTATTGCTAATAGGAAAAGATACACAAGTATATTTTACCAATTCACAGGTTTCACAATGAAACTTAGAAATATCTGATCCTTGGAACAAATAAGGAAACATGACCTTTAAAACCTAAAAGATGAATGACCTAGACGTAGGTGATACAACCAAATGGCATCTTTATTTGAGGAATCGAGAAAAGACAAAGACAAATTATTACTAGTTTTTTGGGGGGATAATTCAAGGTGGTAAAACTGTTCCTTTCTTCCTTAGCAAGTCAATCCTCCTCCTTGAACCACAATTCACAGAAAAACCTGATAAGAAGGGAAAAAAAAAATAGCATAGCATTTAAGATCACGAAGTAGGCTTTGGATGGAAACAAGGCTAGCCAGAGCAATTTTGGTACATGGAGACATTTTTTAAAGATAAGGGTTGGTGTGATATAAGATGTCTCGAAACTGCGTAGTAATTTAAAGAGCCATTGGCCCACTTCTGATTTTTCTTTATTACTTGGGCTTGGAGTATAGGTATGAAAAGTTGAGATTTGGGTGTCATATGGTATGTGGCATCGAAGTCTATTACCTAAGAATTATCATAAACCTTGTTTAAGGCATTTATGCAAAAAAAGAATGAAGGTGTACCTGAAAGAGCCAAAGAACAAGCTCCATTAGGTTTTGTGAGGATCCCTGACAAATTTCTTAGCTACTCTATTTCTTCATTATTGAACCCACCTACTGCTGAATTTTCCTCAGTTTTAGGCTGCTCTACCATGTGTGCTTGAGGCCTTTGCTACCCTCCACAGTTTCCCCATTCTTGACTTGGTGGCTTACCATTAAGCTTCCAACACTTCTTTTTTGTGTGCTTTGGTTTCTTCTGATAGGTGCATCAGATTGTCCTTGTTCTCCTTCCGATTGTCTACTGCACCTAAGTGTTAAGGCAAATCATTTCCTTTCTCACGGATGATACATTTTGGTACTAGGGCTGATCCATCCAAGGTTTGTGGTTCAAGCATAACACTCCTTTGAATTTCCTTTCCTCAAATTAGTACCACCACCTCATTAAAGCACATAAACTCTTGCTTGCCAACAATCTGGATTCGCGTTTGATCAAATTCTAGGTTAAGTCCAACAAGAAAATCATATACTCTATCTTGTTCAATGAAATCCTTTAGAATAGTGGCATCCTCAGGACATTTGGTTTTTATCACCCTATAATGACCAAGTTCTTGCCACAAAGTTTTCAATTGATTGGCATATTCAATAACTGTTTCACTTCCCTGGTTTACAGCAATTGTCTTCACCTTGACCTCATACACTTGAGCTGCATCTCTAGCCTTTGAATACGTTTGTTGGATTGCGTCCCAAATATCCTTAGCCATAGCCAAGAACATACATGTGTCACTAATCTCAAGAGTCATAGAATTCCACAGCAATGCCATAATCATAGAATCTTCTTCATCCCATACTTCAAGACGGGGATCTCTTGGTTTTGGCCCTGTACCCATAATAGATGAAATTAGGTATACAATTTTTTTACAAAAATTAAGGATATGGATTTTGTTGAATATGATGCTATTAAATAATAGATGAAATTTGACTTTTTTTTAATTTGTGCTTTCCATATTCTAACCTTTGTTTAATCTTATTATTTAGTAAAAAACTATAGAAGTTCATTATTTAAAATAAAATAAAAATTATTTAAAATCATGTGATAGGGTATTTTTGTGAATTTGTTTCTTTTTTATTCAAATTTCTAGTATTACCAAACAATTGAATAGAAATAAATAATCATTCTTATGTAAGATTCTTAAGCTAATTCAAACACCATGAATGCAATAAAAGAGAAATAAGAATGGAAAGAGATTTTTTATTTCCATGTCCCATTCTCTCGTACCAAATACACCCTTGTAGTATTTGGCTCGTATTGAGAGGAACATATTTTTTGTGAAGAAAAAATGGGGCAAAAACCATAGAAGAGTGGAGCGTAGCGAGGGGAACATGAAGATTTGAATTATAAATACCATATTTTATAACCCTAATTTGAGATAGTGAAGATTTATTTTTGTCGTTCATGTAAATATAGGCACATTGCTGACGTGCACATTCTTTTTCATTTTTATTTGATTTTTTTACTATGTTTGCTACACGAAATAAACATAAACAAATGAGGCATACCTTTAGTGCAATTCAGGAGAAAGAACACAGAAGTAGGTACAGAGCATACAAACTCCATGCACCTATCCAAAAAGTACGAGGGAAAAATATAAGGGAAAAAATGAAAAGTAAAAAAAAGAAAAAAAAAAAGAAGAAACATAAAAATAGAGTTAAATCTTAAATATTATTTTATATGTTACTTCAAACTGATTTTATTTATTTTAACCAATTAATATAAAAATTAAATAATTAAGAATATGTAAATTTCTAAGTAATTTTATTTATATTTTGATTTTTTTAAGTAAGGACATGTATGATTCCTATTTTTGAAAATTGTTATTGATGAGGTTTGAAATAATAGGTGCGCAGACCCAAGACGCAAGCCCAGCGGAAGGATTAAAGCAGACTGATACTAGCAATAGGCCCTTGATGACATCCCAAAATATAGGCACCAAAACAAAGAGCCCATATCCACAGTAAATTAAACCAAATCAAACGATAAGGGAAGTAGGATAATTCGAATAGCTATTTTTATCGTAAATCAAACCAAAATCTTACCAATAGGGAGTAGGATAATTCCAAATAAGCTGCTTATCTGTAAATCAAACCAAATCTCACTAATAAAGGGAAGTAGGATAATTCCCGATAGCGCTTTCAGTCATAGTAATCGGCGTGATAAAGAAAGAAAATCCCCCGTCGATAAGAGAATCATGATCACCATCGATTGGGAAAAGCACATACTATAAATGCCGGGCCACCCCGTGGTGAGAATGCGTGAACTTATGCGATACTTCATTCCCTGGCGGTTGATATTATCTTCCCGCAGGAAAGAAGCGACTTAGGCATCGGCGGCAGGCGTCCTCTTTGCTGCTTGTTTTTGTAGAGTCCGAGCGTCGAGCTAGCGGGCCGGCTGGCGAAGCAGTTCGATTTCGACCCGCGAAATTCAACACGCTCCGGCCCGGTTCTTTCCAGCGGGAAAGAAGCCCGGCAGGCTGTCGAGGCGGCAGGCGAGCCCCGCGCCCGATCCTTTTTGTTTTCTTGTTTTGCGGATTCCAATGCGAGAGCGAGAGAGGCCCGAAGCCCGACCAGGCTGGCACGCTCCAGCCGATTAGGTTGAAAAAACATCATCGATTAGCACCGTGCAGCCCAGGAGCGGCCGGTTCCTTTACAAATAAGGCGATTTCTTAGCAGCGTGGTATCAACTCGAATACAAGCGGGGAGCAGCGTCAATCCCCCGGGGATGCAAGACCCGGCGACGGCGGCGGAATGGCGGAGCCTCTGCGGTAGCGGCTGGAAACTATACGATGCCTGGCTTGAGATGGAGGCGCCGTCCTCGCCGGCGGCAGCTTGTCACGGGAATTAGAGCAACTCACTGGCGGATCTGGCTCGCGGGAAGTCTGACAGAGGGCCCGAGAGGCCGCTAATACCACCCCTCGAGAGCGGCCATACCTCAGTCCTCCCAGGAGGTGAGTAGAGACGAATCCGGTAGGGCCGGGGCCTTGGCCTCACGACCCCCAGGAGAGGGCGCCGACGAAGCGATACTCGGGAACATCGGAAGCTTGGTGTTGACCCCTCCTCGACCAAAGAGATGGGAGCGATCATGGGAGCATAGGGTTCAAGGCATCAACGGGAACTTCAGGCAACATGAAGGAAGTAGTGAAGGGCCCCGCTCCAGGACTCTATGGACACCACTGGTGCGACAAAGCTGGTCCCAGTTCAGTGAGTGCTACACTTCCCCCGCTTAGGCAAAGTTCGGGATCTGCGTAAGTAGAGGCGTTCGATGGAACAAAAGACCCCATAGACCACCTTAATACGTACAAAAATAAGATGAAACTGCACGGATGTCAGGAGCCTAGTAGCTTAGTTCGCAGAGCGTAACCGCTTAAACAGGCCATGTAGCCCGCGAGCGAGTAGCTCGATTCGAATAGGCCGTACTTGTATGGAGCAAGTAGCTCGGGAGCCCAGTGGCGCCAATTCAAGCGAGGCCATGTAGCCGGAGCCAGTAGCTCGGGGCCCAACATTTCCGGTCGAGCGGCCATGTAGCCGAGAGCCGTAGCTCGGTTCGCGGCGTAACCACTCAAATAGGCCATATAGCCACGGAGCCAAGTAGCTCGGGAGCCCGGCGACTCGGAGTTTTCCAAGAGCTCGTTGCTCGGGAAAGGCCGCCATAAGCGTAGAAGCCCGGTCGGCTCGGGCGGATTAGCCACGGACCCTCGGCAAGCTTCGGTTTGGAAAACCATTTGCTTCGGGAAGGCCGTATAAGCCGTAGAGCCCGATTCGGCTGAGGCGATTAGCCGGAGCCAAGCGGCTCAGTGTTCGAACATGCCATGTAGCCCGCAGGGCCGGCAGCTTCCCGGGGCCTGGCCTTCCGGTTCGAATAGGCCATGTAGCCGCAGGCCAGTAACAGTTGCGGGCGTAACCGCTCGAGCAAACCATGTAGCCACAAAGCCAGTAGCTCGGGAACCCGCATTTCGGTTTGCAGGCTTAAAAGCTGCTCGGGAAGGCCTCGGCGCCGGGGAGCCCAAGCTGCTCAAGTAGCGAGGCTTAACGGCTCAGGGAAGGCTTTAAGCGCCGCAGCGGCCATTGCTTTCCGGTTTGCCAGAGCTTGCGACTCAGGGAAGGCCTCCCGTGCCTAGGAGCCCAGCTACTTAGTTTGTAGAGCTTAACAGCTCGATGAGCCTCGTCGCCCGAGCGGCCCGGCTCGGTTGCGGCGGAACTTAATAACTCGGGAAGGCCTCGGCGCCCGGGGCCAGCTGACTCGGTTGCGGAAGCACGGCTCGAGGAAGGCCTCGGCGCCGGGGCAAGCTGCTCCAAGTTGCGGAATATGCTTCCGGGAGGCCCTCGAGATCCTAGGAGCCCGGTTGCTTAAGTTGCGGAGCTCGAAAGCGGCTCGGGAGGCCTTAGGCGCCCGAGAGGCCTAGCTTTGCTCGGTTCGCGAGGAAGCTTAATAGCTCGGGAGGCCTCATTGCCTAGGAGCCCGAATGGCTCGGTTTGCCAGAGCTTATTTCGGGAGGCCTCATCGCCTGAAGCCCAGCTGACAGTTTGCGAGGCTTAACCTTTCAGGGAAGGCCTCGGTGCGGGGGAGCCCGGTAGCTGGTTCTGCGAGAGATTAACGGATCGGGGAAAGCCTCGGCGCGGGAGCCAGTGCTCAAGTTGCGAGGCTTAATAGCTGGAAGACCTAAACGCCTAGGGCCAGTGCTCAGAGTTGCGAGCTTAACGACTCAAGTAGGCCTCGGCGCTCGGGAGGCCCGGGTGCTTGGTTTGCGGAATGGCTCGAGAGGCCTCGGCGCCCGGGCCCGGCGATTTCGGTTGGCCAGAGGCTTAACGACCCGGGAAGGCCCTCATCACCTAGTAGCTCAGTTTGCAGAGCTTAACAGCTCGGAAGGCCTCGGCGCGGGAGCCCAACATTTCCGGTTCGCGGGCTTCTGACTCGGGGAAGGCCTCGGCGGCTTAGAAGCCAGTTTGCTTTCGAGTTGTAGAGCTTACTTGACTCGAGGGAAGGCCTTAGCGCCTAGGAGCCCGGCATCTCGGTTTGTAGAGGCCCACTTGACTCAGGGAAGGCCTCATCGCCCGCGGGGCGCGACTCGGAGTTTCGGAGCAACGGCTGGAGAGGCCTCGGCCTTTCGGGGCCGGGTTGCTCGAGTTCTGAGCTTACTTGGCTCGGGGAAGGCCTCGGCGCTTAGGAGCCCGGCGGCTCGGTTTGTAAAGCAATAGCTTAGGAAGGCCTCGGCGCCTAAGAACCCGGTAGCTCGGTTTCGCGAGCTTAGCAGTCAAGAGGCCTTAGTGCTGAGAGCCCGGTACGCTCGGTTGCGAGGCTTAACAACTTCGGGGCCTCGGCGCCCGAGAGCCAAGTAGCTCAGTTGAAGGTGCTTGACCCGGGAGGCAGAATAACTAAGTTCAAAAGGCATAAGCTTGTTTCGGGAGCGGGAATAGCGGGGGAGCCAAGTAGCCAGGTTCAAAAGCGCCCAATAGCCCAAGAGTAGCTGGGTTGAAAAGTATAAACGGCTCGGGAGGCGAGAATAGCCGGGAGCCAAGTGGCTCGGTTTCGAGAGTAAAGGTAGCCAGGGCCATGTAGCTCGGAGCCATGTAGCTCGGTTTTAAAGAGCCTTGCGGCTTAGTTTCAAGGGAGGCGGTGGCTCGGGTTCAAAGAGCATAAACTGCCCCCAAAGGGGTAGAATAGCCCGGGGAGCCCAGTGGCTCGATTCGGAAGGCGCAACAACCTAGAGCCAGCGATCAAATTGGCAAGACAATAAAAGGCGATAAAACTAATCAAACCCGCTTCTAAGTAGCCACGTGGATATCACGCTGATTCAAGAAGCGATACGACCTTACCTCACGCTCGCTTAGTCAAAGTTTTGGGAATGACTTAATGGAGTTTGAAATAATAGGTGCATGAGGCCTAAAACCCAAAGCCAGCGAGTTAAACGGACCCGATTATAGCAAGCTAGGCCTTGATGACATCCCCTAAATATAGGCCCAAAACAAGAGCCCATATCCTATAAATCAAACCAAATCAAGCCAATAAGGAAGTAGGATAATTCCCAATAACTGCTTATTCTGTAAATCAAACCAAATCTTACTAATAAGGGAAGTAGGATAATTCCCAATAACTGCTTATCCTGTAAATCAAACCAAATCTCACCAATAAGGGAAGTAGGATAATTCTCGATAAGCTGTGGCGTGACTTCGGCATAGGGTGTCAGTGAGAGTCAGCTCTTTTTTTTTTTTTTCCTTCACGTATAGACTTTTAAAGCTAGTTCATTCCATATAATATTAAACATTGCTTGTATTTATATTATGTAGACGGATTACAAAATATATATATACAAGCTTTATATATGGAAGTGTTTGCTTTATTTACAATATTCACGATGTTTACAAAAATTTCATATACAAAATAGACCTAAGGTCTTCCGGTGAGCACCTATTGATGTGTGGCCTTTGTGCAGTGATGTGGATTGGCGTAGGTCCTGCGGCTTCCTCTTATGCCTGCGGTTGAACACGGTGCTAGCTTTACGTTTGAGTGGGAATTAATACACATGGATGACCTCTACTAAGGTCGCACACTTCTATACAAATGCATATAACACATATACTTGATTCTGATTCTTATCATTTCTCAACGCCTGCCTTATCGCAACGGTTCCATTTCTTATGTCATCCATATACTTTTCATGTCATCTTGTATTTTACTTCTTGTTCTTGCCAATTGTATACTATCATCACGTAAGCGATTACTTGTGCTTCTCATATTCTCTTCATTTCATTTTGCACATACACCATCTCATTTTTCTTTTATGTTTCATGCGCATAAACCTTAGAAGTGGATACGAGGGAAACCATGAGGAGCGGAGAGGCGCTATACTCAACTGTATCAAACGGTGGTTCATGAGGGCCAGTATTTGTAGTCAGCGTACAAAAAGAATTAGTCCGAGGGCCCGAAGCGGCTGTGATATATTATACGAGAAGGAATTATCATCAGCATGCGAGGCGGTGACCATCCATGAGGGCCGGGTATTTGTGGTGACCCTTCACGGGCCACTTGTGATCAAGCGGGATCTATGTTGTAAACCAAAGCGGGCTACCGATATCAGAACTTGTATCTTTGCCAGGACTTGTTTTTCCACTAATAGGCATGCCCGTCCCCATCCTCCACGGGGTTCTAAGCAGACAATCAATATGTATTTTATGTTCAGTATATACCTCATATTCCCGAATAATTATTGTCATTCGGTAATCATATGAGATATATATATATATACAATCATTTATTCATATCTTTTGTTTCCATATCTCATTATATGTATGAATAGCTAGCCAGCACCATGTAAACATGAGCTATTTTGAATTCATAAGCAGGCGTTCATAATATGAATAACTATGGTTACTTAGCAATTGCCTACTGTTTTTCATGTTTTAGGGACTAATATGAGTTCCAATCTTATCGGGCTATCTGTTGATGGTGCGGCTATTAGAACTTCAGTAGAGTCCTACAGAACACTTCGAATCGAGTTCGGTGAAGAAGTTATGGCCTTAGAGTTGGAGGTCATACGTAGTCAACCTAAATTCGTGACTGGCGCGGTGACGACCTGGACGAGCTCAATATATCACACCTCAGTCCTGACATCTAATATCCTCCTCAAGCATATAGATGTATTCTTGACTCAATGGGCTTTCCATAGAGTCCAAGAACACCAATCGGAGTTCAAGCGAAGGAGATATGACCAGTTGGAGGTCATGCGTGAAGATCAACCCGGACAGTGACTGGTACGACAGAAATTTGAACCCTGAAGTGAGCAGGCTCAGTTTAACACCTTGGTCTGACATCTAATATCCTCCTCAGGCATATAGAATGTATTCTTGACTCAATGGGCTTTCCATAGGTCGAAACGCAATCGGAGTTCAAGCGAAGGAGATATGACCTTCGAGTTGGAGGTCATGCGTGATCAGCCGGAACGGGCGGCTGGCGACGAGCTGAACTGAAGTGACGAGCTCAGTCCTAACACCTTGGTCTGACATATAATACTACTTCCTCGAGGCATATGGATGGATTCTTGACTCAATGGGCTTTCCATGGGAGTCCGAGAACACCCAGGTCGGGTTGAAGCGAAGGGAGATATGACCTTAGAAGTTGGAGGTCATCGCGCGTGAAGTCAACCGGACAGTGACTGAGCTGATGGTTGAGCGAGTGGCGGCTCAGTCTAACACCTCGGTCGGCATCCTAATATCCTCCTCGAGGCATATGAATGTATTCTTGACTCGATCGGTTTCCATAGTGTACACCCCAGATCCCCGTTAGGCGGATCCGAGCAGAATCCGGGCGCCGAGACTTTCTATACTATATATTGGGACTCTTATTGACTGTTATTTCGAGGCTGTACGTACACGTGGGTATACAAATAATTTGCCAAAAACAAAAATCATTTTATACATCGATGAACTACCCTTTGGAGTAAGTGTCCGTCACAATCTATACACATATACAAGAGTCCCTTTACTTGTACTGTACAATTTTACTATTACAAAACTTAGGTGATTACTTGCAGACGTGGCCCCGGTAGCACCTATCTCGAGTCGGCTTTGGCATGCGTGTGGAATGTCTGTCCTCTATCCTTGTCTTACGCTCCACGCACTACACGGATTGAACACCCGTGCTAAACTGCGGCTTAGTGGGAACATAAGCATGGACAACCACCAATGGCGACTGTCACAAGCTTATACATATGCATTATATATATCTCTAAACATATTCCTATAACTTTAATTACTTTTCATCTTATATTCCTATTGCATGTCAATCTTTTTCTATTTCATGTTCTATGTCTTTGACATCTCCTTTATTTATACTTCTTATGTAATCCTATTCGAATACTTTACACATTCCTATACTTGTCATGTGTCTAGTCTATGTCTTTTTCATCTTTCGGTTCATGTCTTTTATTGCATTCTTTGTACTATCGTATATCATATCATTCCTTATCTATCCACGAATACTTTACTTTGTTCTTGTCCCTTATTTGATTATATACATTATGCCAGTCTATTTCATCTTATTTCTTGTATCATGTTCTTTGCAAGTTTCCTATGCTTTCATGTCTCGTATACTTTCATATAACCTATCTTATACTATCCTGTACGTTTATCTACATTCTTATACTTTTCATATACTGTTCTTTCATATGTCTTTTACCTGTCTCTAGTCTTTTTCATGTTGTAGTCGGGGTCTCTATTCTATGTCTTTGGCATATGTTATATCTATACTTTTCATACATACATATTCATACTTGTACTATCGCGTACATTCATATTCTATCTATCATCTACTTTGTGCTTTCGTATACTTTCATTACTTTTCTTGTGTTCATATACTTATTTTCATATCAAGTTATGCTTCATCGCATAGCAGTGCTATGCTTCACATATCATGTCATTTCCCTTTTGGTTTCATGTCTGCAAATACCTTAGAAGCGGATACGGGAAACTATGTGTACCGAAAATTACTATCCTTTGTCGCGAGCCTGGTGATCTGTCTATTGGTGACCCTTGCGGGGCCACTGATCAACGGGATCTATATCATTCGACCAATGGGGCTGATATCACAAATACATGAATATCTTTGCGACATACGTATCTTCCCTATAGGCATGCCTATCTATCCCTCTACGGGTCCTAAAGCGGACAATGACTTTATTACATTTCATACGTATCTCATAAGCATGAATAACTATTGTTATCTGTTGCTTATGCATATATCTTATCGTTACTTTACTACGTATTAGTTCTCATAGCTGTAGTTTCACATTTCGGTTCCTCATATATATATATAAATACATATATTCATATCTTTTCTATCATTTAGTTTTTGTCTATCATATTTCATGAATGCATCTATGCACTCTTGTATTATATCATTCCTGCATCATATCCTTTATCGTTTCATATCTGATTTAGCTATTCTTTGTACTTGTACTTATTCTTATGCTTTGTCATCTTTGCTTATCTCTATCGTTCTTATCATTTATGCCTTTCTTATCATGTGTTCCTAGCATGTTTCCTCTTATTCATTTCGGTATGTCTATCATATATTCCTATCATTTACATATTTCTGTCATGTCTTTATCTATTCATATACTTTCTATATTTCTATCATGTTTCATCTATTCGTTTATGTATGACAATCATATGTTCATAACATATAATCTTATATTCATATGTGCCTTTCATTAGTGTACTTTAGACTATCGTATCTTATGACATGTCCTATCGTATCTTATCATATCTTATGACTTATACCTATCATATCTTATGATATATCCTATATTAATATCATATTGTATTTTATGAACATATCTATACATATTGCATTTTCTATATTTTCTTGTTTCATGGCTATTACATATAGCACTTCATATATACAGTATGATGTCTATGAGATCACACCTCATTTATATATTCTCAGTCTTTATGAATCTAGTTTATTTAGAAGATTGGAATCAATCCAATCGGATCATCGAACTAAAGTTATGGCATTTTCATACCCGACTAGTCATTTACCGATTTTCTAGGGACTGAGTTGGAATACCCATTTTCCTGGGTCTTAGCACATATTTTGACACTTTAAGTCCTTGTACTTATTTTAAAGCTAAGGTGCTAAGGGTTCTATTCAACTGGAATCACCCAGTTCGGAGCACCGAAACTCAAGTTAAGTCCGAAGCAACCCGGACTACTCTATGCTGTGAAGCTGGAACCAAGTGTGGCTTGCATATGGCCCCACTTTGAGTGAATTTACCCTGGAGCTATTTAGAGTCAGAATTTGGAGATACTTATTAAATATGTTTGTTCTCCTTGAAGTCTATTTAAGTGGCCACTTGAATCACTCAAATCGGATCAGAAATGAGCAAGTTATGGCCAAATACAAAAACTGGTCGAAACTGGGAAAACAGAACAAGTTCTGGTAGAACTTACTTCTACAGTAGAACTTGGCCAAAAATGACCAGAATCAAAGTTGTACCGGTAGAACTTACCCTTCTACCGTACCCAGAAGACCCGAGAATGCCAGAATGGGTGTTTTCTCTCTTTTTTCCATATTTTTTATCCCCATTTCAACTCTATACTTCATCTACACTTCAAGACCACTCCATGTCTCTTCTTGTAAACTCAATTTTTACGAATTCTTTCATTACTTCTCTTATTTCAAAATCCTTCATGAATTACTCTCAAACCCACTCTAATATACAGATCCAAACTGAGCAACCCAATCATAAAGGTTAATTAGGTTTGTTCTAAACCCTAACTCATTTACTCACTCAACCCATGAATCCTTCCTCAAAGGATTCCATGCTTTTCTCAGACTTTAAGGCTCTTATTCACCTTACTTTCCATGATTATTGGGATTTGGGGAATGAAACCCTAGCAAAACCCTAGGTTTGGAGACACTAATAACTATACAATTGCATGGAAAACCATCCAAAGCTTTAAAACCCATGTAGTTCCATACCTCTTTTTGATCTTAGCTTCTCTTCTTCTCCTCTTCTTCTTCTCTTCCTCTTCCTCTTCTTTCTCTTCTCTCCTTTCTTCTCTTCTCTCCCTCTACGGTTCCCTCTTCAAAAATGAGACCAATTTGGTCTTAAATCCATTTTTAAGTTAAGGCCATAAGTCAGCCTTCAACCAAAAAAATCCATTTTTGGTTTATTTTCTTGATTTGCCTTTAACCCCATAACTCCTATTTACATATATCATTTTCAAGGATTAAACATTAACCCTAATCTTTCTACTTTATGACCAATAGGGTCCTTTTAACAAATTACAAGATTGCCCTCAGATCTTGTAAACTTTCCTCCTGTCTCTCGTTTTATTTTCCGAAAATTTCCATTTAGCTTTTAATATACCCTAAACAAGTCTGAAAACTGCTAGGGTATATTTCGGGATGTTACACATAGAGTCCAAGAACACCCAAATCGGAGTTCGACGGAGTTATGACCTCCGGCTGGAGTGGGTCATGCGTAGTCAACCTGCACGAAGCCGGCCCGAATCGAAGAGTTGAATCGAAGTGATGAGCTCAGTCTAACCCGGTTTGACATTTAATATCCTCCTTAGGGCATATGAATGTATTCTTTGACTCAATGGGCTTCATAGAGTCCAAGAACACCCACCGAGTTCGACGGAGGAGTTATGACCTTCCGGCTGGAGGTCATGCGAGTCAACCCACGAGCCGACCTAAACCGACGAGCTGAACTGAAGTGACGAGCCCAGTCTAACACCCGGTCTGACATCTACATCCTCCCTAGGCATAAGGAACGTATTCTTGACTCAATGGGCTTTCCATAGAGTCCAAGAACACTCAAATTGGAGTTCAGACGAAGGAGCAGACCTTCTCAAGCCGGAGGTCATATATGTCAATCCCGACAGTCATCCGAATCGACGAGTCGTATTCTACAGACAAGCCGAGTTTCACAGACCGCCTGACTTCACAGACGAGGTCTGATGACCTCTACAGGATGAGGTCTGATGACCTCTACATGATGAGGTCCACGACCTTCTCGTATGAGGTCTACCGACCACCTCCGCCGGACGACCCTATGGTCGACCTCTCACCCATTTGACTGCTCGCAGTGAGCACCATAACTCACCCATAAACCGAATCGAGAAATTAAAATCCCAACATCAAGTTCATTGATGTGGCTACAATTTACCCGAAGGACTTGTTGCCAAATTCCCTTTATTTATGACCCTAAAACTCATTCTAAGGTCCAACTATCAGATATGATCAAAATACGTAAATTTACTTGTCTAACTTTGCGCCTGTGACTTTCTCCCGACACATAAATAGGAGCCTTGGAGTTTTTCTCAACTCAACCCTACCCGAAATGAGTTTAGGAGTTCCCAAACCCAAACCGTGCACAAGATAGAGGGTTCTAAACCATGTATCTAAACTTTCTAGACCAAAACTAGACTTCCATACTCCCATAGTTTCCATACAACCCAAGACGTATCCATACCCATACTCAAATTCCATACCTGTGATCTTCTTCTTTCTTCTTCTTCTTCTTCTCTCTTCTCTCTTAACCGTGTTTGCTCTCCCTTTCTCCAAGACAAAAAATGAGATATTTATTTTGGTCTTATCCCTTTTTATTTCACTTTCCAGTCAAAGGAGGAAACTTCCTCCCTCTTTCCTTTAAGCCACTTGTCTCTTCCACAAATTTTCATCATTATTTCATTATAATATCTTTCTATTATTACTCTTTGGTTTTAACTTATGCATATTTCTACTTTGGCATATGAACTTATTAACTTATGACCCTTGAACCCGTATTGACAACTTAGTAATTTACCTTAACTATTGTATTAATCTAATGCTTCTTGCTTATTTTATTTTATCTTTAATTTATTTCTGATAAATATACTATTATTTATTATACCCTAAACATGTTCGAAAACTGTTAGGGTATAATTTGGGGTGTTACAATAACTGCTTTCCAATTATCCCTTATTAATTTGACAGCGATAAGGAAAGAAAATCCCCCATCCAATAAGAGAGAATCACTATCACCATCCAATTGGGAAAAACACATACTATAAATACTAGGCCACCCCATCGGTGAAAGGTACGCAGACTTATGCACCAATACTTCATTCCCTACGCAATTGATATTCTCTTCCACAGAGTTGAACTCGACTTAGGCATTGAGCGCAAGAACGGCGAAGCCCCTACCGATCCTCTTTATTTCTTGTTTTGCAGGAGTCCAACGGCCCGCAGTTGCTGGACCGGCCTACCTACAGCCTCCAGCTCCACCCAACATTCCAACACGCCCAAACAAGTTTTGATCAAAAGATCATCGCTATTCTTCTTTGAATTTAGTATTTATGTGTTATCTGTTTTTTCAAAACTAAAAAAATTAAAATGTGTTCTCCGTTTTTCTCATTCCCTTTATTTTTCAAAACAAAAATCAGTTTTTAAAAACAAGAAACAAAGTAACCCTAATTTACTTATACTTTTTCTAATGTATGAAAAGTTTTCTAAACATAATGTAAATCAATTAAAATAATGTATTTTTAGTATTATTTAATTTTATATAAACTAGAAAAAACAAATAAAATAAATTTAAAATTACATACTAATTTGGAGTTTTAAATATTTTTCTTTCTAGTTCTTCCTTAGTATCGTCATCGTTGTTAACTAAAATCCCAAATTTCGCAACTTGCAACTCTAATGCTTTTGAAACCGATTGGATCGACTGGGCCCGACGCTTGGATCGTTGATCGATCACAAACCAAATTCTGGCCTCAAACAAAACCGGTTGTTAATCAAACTGGATAAGAACCATTCGAACCAACGAACCGGATGAACCGGCTGGTTCTCAACGAACCGAGCAGTTCGCTCCCATAAATATTTTTTTTTACAAGTTAAAACTACGTCGCTGGATTGCTTTTTATATCGAAACGATATCGCTTTTTCTGCTAAATACTTGCAGGTTAGCGCTAGAATTAAAGAAAATTTAATCAAATACTATAGCTCGTATATTCCCAATAAGAGGTAAGCTGTACAAGAACAACTCTACCACTACGCATTATGATTATTTATTTATTTTGGGGATGTTAACAAAATTATATAATACACAATGTTTATATTATATATGTTTTATTCTATTTTTACATGTTGTCATATTTAAACATTATACATATTTTTAAATAAAATTAAAAATACTTTACTTATATAAAACTAATAAATAATATCTTAAATATTATTAATTATATATTTTGAAATTTAAATAAAATATAAATAATATATTTATTATATCATCAATTTAATTGCAGATTAATAATCGATCCAATCAATAAATCATAAATCAATAACTTTTTTAATTTAATTATTTATTCGATTTTTAAAACATTACTTACAAGTCGGTTGAATTTAATGTCCGGTCGCGAATTTGGAAGCTGTGAATTTACGGCCCTTTTACATTAGGAAACACGTGGAGGAACGATTCGAGGGCTTTCCAATGGAATTTATTCGAACTTTCTTAGAAGCGGGTCAAAGTCAATTTTTGACGACCCAGTGAAAATGCAGCTATATCACTGACGACTCATTTAGTGAAACTCTAAGGTTCACTGACGACTCATTTTCATTTTGTCTATTTTTTCAATCCTAAAATACTTTAAAAATCGCAGAAAACTCTAATATGTTTAATGTTTAACAAGTATGTTAACAAAAAAGGCATGATTGAACTACGAAGTAAAATGTCAGTTAGATCTTGGAATCAAAAAATGTTCAGGGGTAAAATGAGATATATGTATAAAACTTAGGGATATTTATGCACCTTAACCCAAAAAAACTTTTATTGTTATAAAAAAATTTGAATGAAAATACAAGGAAGAAGTAAAAGTAAAAGAAAAATAAGAAAAGAAAATGAAAATATATTTAATAAGACATATTTTAGTGCTTCAAATCAGTTCTATTTATTTTAATTCATCTATACAAAAATCAGATAATTTAAGAATAATTAAGGTTTTTAATAATTATATATATATATATATATATATATATATATATATATATATATATATATATATATATATATATATATATATTTTGATTTTCAAAACTTTCACATTATATAATCAAAGAAATTTTTCTTAATATTTTTCAGCAACAAAACACTCCTTAACTAGACTCTCATAATCAACAAAACACAATCTTAATAATATATATATATATATATATATATATATAGTATATATATATATATATATATATATTTACTTTCTAAAACTTTTCTATTATATAATCTAAATAGAAATTTTTTCTTATTTTTCTATGAACAAAACACCACTTGAACTGTTAGGACCTCATGACCAACAAAAACACAATCTAATAAATATATCTATATATATATTTTTATTTTTTTTCGCTTTGAACTCAAATGTAGGGGCAAAACGTTAACTATACTCTATATATTCATGGCCGGCCTCATTTTTATAAGGTCTCAGGTTATTTTTCAAAATTTCTATTATATATATATATATATATATAAGTTAAAAATAAAATTTTATCGAACGAATATATTCAACATTACATAAAAATTCTATCAGAAGTTTATTTCAGAAAGATTTTGCATAAAAAATCAATAATTAAACTATTAAAATCAATTTTGTTTCTAAATGATACGCTTTTCAAGAAATTTCCCATTATTTTCTTCATAAATTTTCTCGCATCCCGCGAACGCCAAATTATTCTCGTGTTAAAGTTCTAACAACATAAACTATTCTCATAAAAAACTTGTCTCCAATGCTTCTATCTTTGTTGATTTGATCTGTAATGATTTATCAATTGTCAAATTATTTTGTAATCATTTCTAGTTCAATCCATCTTCCTCATGCTCGTACGCCATTACTAGTTTCATGACTTTTGAAATTTCTATAATCGATATTTTCCAATCATTAGTTCCTTCATTAGCTAATTGAAAAGATTTTCTGCTTAAATAACTTACAACAAAGCAAAATAATTTTAATCCAATGAAATTGAGTAAACCAACCATTTTCTCGATAGCCTTCACCATTTGATAATAACGAAACAGAATGCGTGTAAGAGAATGCCTATTTTCTTCGAGCCTTTAAAATTATCCACTTTTACTTTAGAAGGACCTCTTTTCACCATAACATGTCTATTAAATTTTGATCAATAATTCTCCCAATTTCCTGATCCCAGAATGCTCCAAAGGCAAAGGAACAACATGTGTATCTAAATCATCTTGTTGTTCATTCATATTTTCCCCTCCAAATTATCATATGTCATTTCATTCCTATTTTCCACATTCTTTCAAAATTAATCGTCACAATCATCCAAATCTTCTACTACTATAAATTCTCCCTTCATTAATATCTTTTCATCTTGAACACTTACATATTTCCTCACAACATTACTTGTATTACTAAGAAATTTTGTCCATACCCCACTGGCATTGTAAAACTCTCGCTTTTCTTTTCTTCTTTCTTTTTTCTATCCGCATAAATACTTTCTAATAGACATAATAACTCAATTCAATATCAATTCAAGATCAAACTTTAAATTAGATCAATAATGATAGAATCTGATGAGAGAATCTTGATAAATTTGATCAAACGAACATGTCTTCTATCTTCAAATTGAACTGCATAATAAAAATATAAAACTAACAAAATTATTATTTCCGATAAAATATAAATAATCAAATAAAAATACGCTATAAAAAATAAATAATAAATTATTTCATACCTACGATCGACATCAAGACATTTTTGTCTGTTGCTTTTTTTATCAAAGAAAAGTTTGAACTCTAATTTTTTCGTAAAGAGTAAAAACCCTAATATTTTCGAACTTATATAAACTCCGCGTATGTCGGGAAGAATATTTAACTTTTTTAACAAAAATAAAAAGAAGTCAATGGTGACAGAAGAATCCAGAATTCAAGCCGAAATAAGAAAAGACACATCATTTAACGGTCGTAGCTCCAATGGTGACTTCCTTTATCAGATTTTGCAGTTTTAGCCTTTTCGGCAGCCTTTATCAGATTTAACTAGCTTTTTTCGAAATTTGTTAACAAACTAAATTTTTATTATATTTAATAATTATAAATTATAAATATATATAATATTTTATTATTTCAAAGCGAGCCCACTATAAAGTGGGGCCTCTAGTTGCTAGCCTACCCTGCCATAAAGTGCGCCACACGATATATCCAAAAGAAAAGAAAAGAATCCATATTACAATTAAAAAACCCTTATACAAAACACTTCCAGACCACCGTTCCAAGCATTTAAAAAGGAAATAAAATATTCTTGCTATAGCCAAATGATAATTAATCCATATACTATTTATTAGGGCCATGTTTGGTTTTCTTAAAATGTCATGGGAAAAATACAAAGAAAAGAAAATAGAGAAGGAAAGTAAAAGGAAAAAAAAAAAATTTGACATATTATTTTTATTTAATCATTCAAACCTAGATCATTAATTAAACGCAACCTAATTGATTTATTTAATCATTAATTATTTTTTATTCTTTAATTTTCCCAATACATCATTCCTTAATTAATCTAAGTTGGATGCACTTTCTTTTCTTAACCTTAATTTTGCTGTAATTATGTTTATAATTTTTTTATCGGGAGGAGGGGGAGAATTTATGATAGCTACTTACAATTATGCATCCTTCTAGGCCTCACAAGACCGAGCGCATCCTGCTGGAGCAAGTTATTCTAGTTACCAGAAGGGATCTTCCATTGAATAAGGTTGCTGTAATGAACCTTTAGAGCTATTTTGGCCAGCTGATCAATCGCTTGACTTCTTTATACACTTGTTTGAGGCTCATCACCCAGCTTTTGCTCAACCATACTCTACACTCTTAAATCACGTTTGAGTGGAAGTTGTCAATCTCCTCCAAATCTTTCACCCAACTGAAAACCTTAAGGGAGTCAATCTCTATTATAAGCTTTTTGATTCCCATTCTATGCCATCTTTATGAGCGCTTTGTAATCTTGCACTCCATTACTCAATGGGCCCAGGACTTGTCTCCGGCTTCTAAGGCCAAACTATCCAGTTCAGCTACTATATTAAACCAAGGAGCACTATCTGGGACGGGAGAACTTGCCTAGGTGCTCCTCCCATAAACTAGATTCCACATGCGGCAAATTGTCAGATTTAACTCTATTAGCCATACTATCATCGTGATAGCTGGAAGTTCGTTATGGATAAATACACAAAAGCCGAAAATATGCAGCAGACATTTTATCACGATTTCCTACGAAATCCCTTATCTCCAAAGATTAACTGATAGGTGGAAGGCGAATTTTATTCCTAAAATTAAGAGATTTTATCCCTAAAATTAAGAGGAGATTCGTGAACCATGCCTAATAAATCGGGAAGATCTCCCACATGGTAAAAGGAGGAAAACGGGGAGAACTCTTTGCTTATTCTTCTCCATTTACCGACTTAATCATCTGAGTACACGCCAATAAAACATCGCTAATCGGATCACCTGTAGTTCACGTGGCGTTGCTAATGCTCAGAGGTTTCGATGATCAAGGTAACAACAATTGTCGTCGTCTGTGGGAATCCAACAGAAAGTCTCGTTTACAGGCTGTAAAGGCTTGGCTTCAACGATTGTCTAGTAGCCCTTCTTCACTTGGAACCCTGTCGATTCCCCCTTCCACGTCTGATTCGTCCAAGGCAGCCGTAATGACAAACAATCCGATAAATCCATCATCAAGATCAATTCCTTTATTGGTGCCAGGATATGGAGAGAGAGCAGGAGGAACAAGCAAGACAGATGAAGGAGTTGCAAGGTCATGCTAAACGCTTGCAGTGTGAGAATGACCAATTGTGGGCCCAGATTGGAAAAAACCGCGATCTTGGAAAAGATCTACGAGATAGCGGTCGAGCTGTGCATCCGATCGCTCATAATAAAGGGAAGGGGCCCATCGTTCCTAACAATGTAGATACCCCAATAGATGATGAGTTGTCCTCAACTAGTTCCCCGTCCTTAAGTCTTTAGCCGACAAAGAACACAAGGGCCAAATCGTGTAAGAGGCCCTCGCATCGCTCTGCCTTTAACGATACTGTTAGTGGCACATCCCATCGGGCAAGGAGAAGGTGCAGGGTAAAAACCAAATTGCACCGAGTCCCTAAGAAAGTTACGAGACATTTGTGTGTACGCCACCAATGCCGTCAGACATCCCGCCGCAGACATGGCCGACATTCTACATGCCCCAATAGCCTTAATTCGGGGACTCGACGACATGCTCTCTTTGCCCCTAGGGTAACACATTCTTGACTATGAGCCACCTCGCGGGTTTGTCATACTAGCTTTTGCCACATTTGATGGCTCTGCTGACCCTTACGATCACATGCTCCATTATAATCAAGCGATGATACTAAACGCTGATAATGATTGTCTGTTGTGTAAAGTGTTCTTGGCTAGTTGGGGACCTTCGTTAGCCTGTTCCACAAGCTCCCACGTAACTCAATAAACTCATTCAATGAAATATGGGTGGCATTCGTATCGCAGTATCTTTGTTCGGTGCGATAAAAGAGGAACATTAGCTTCTTACAGACTATTCTCAAGCAAAAAGGGGAGTCTATTCGAGACTTCACAAGGAGGTTTGGGCAAGCCGTCTAGCAGATGGAGTCATATAGCATGGATATAGTCCTCCAAAACTTTAGGAAAAGCTTTGGGCCATCTACTCATTTTTTCTAGTCACTATTTTTAGACCCGTTAGCAACAATGGAAGAATTATATATGTGGGCTGATCGGTACTCAATGTTGGAGGATAATATCCGTGCAAAGAACCCAAACTGTCATGATAAAAAACCACCGACAGAGAGAAATACACTGAGCCTAATGAAGGTCAGAGTAGAGACCGGGCAATCCCCCGACTACCATAAAAAGAGAGAGCCCCCAATTCACCCCGAACGCCTCGTATGGAGGTATTAATTGGCCATTCGACTTGCGAGCTTAAATCTACTTACACCGATCTAGACAGATCCCTCCAAAAGAAACAACTGCGGTATGACATTGGCAGAGATCACTGGGCATGAGACCCGACCGACATGTGCCGGCTTCAAAGTTCCCGTGGGAAAAGCTGATCAAAGCGAGACACCTCAGGAGGTATATTAGAGAAATTGACCACGAGGTGGAATCAGAACAAGCTGAGGATAGAATTACAGCTGGCGCGGTAGTCTAGCCAAAATCCAGACTAACTATAAACTATATACTAGGTGGCCCGTCTGAAGACCAATATCAATCGAAGCGCTAACAAAAGAAGCTCTTGAGAGCCACCACATTTAAGGCTAAGGTAAATGCTATCCATGTGGAAGGTGGACATGAAGAAACCAGGCCAATAGATGGCCCCATATCCTTCCCCCCTGTCAACCCAAACAAGATTATTATGCCTCACTCGCGACATCGTACTCCAACTCAGATAAAGGCTCATGTACACATGGTACTGGTAGATCCCTCGACAACAGGTAGACTTATTGCAACTACCAACCTTCAAGCGGATGAAGCTTTCCTTAGGTGTGTTGAACTCAATTGAGCGAATCTTCTCTAGTTTTAATGGTGTAACCACCGTAACGCTAGGAGATGTCGCGCTCCCTGTAAAGCCTACAGTCACTCAACAAGCCTTTGTTCTCACCCGTGAAGACTAAATACAACGCCACAATGGCTGCTTGGCTGCACTCAATGACAACTATCCCTTCGACCTACCACCAAACGGTAAACTATTTGACTAACGCTAAAGTGTGTCGACCTTTTGCTAGTCACCGTCGCACAAATGCTGTTATCAACCATTCAGGCTGGAATGGAGAGGGGAACAATTAGGTGGCAGTGCCTAGAATGTGGAATGTTATGCATCTTAAGAGGTATTATCGATAAAGTTTTCTTTAAAGTATTTTCTTTCAATTTTTGCAACTGCCTCCATTCAAAAGACTAGACGTGGCTCCTAGCCTACTGGCATTATCAAAAGACTAGAAGTGGCTCCTAACCTACCGACACTTTCAAAAGATCAGACGTGCCTCCTAGCCTGCTGGCACTTTTAAAAGACCAAACGTGGCTCCTAACCTGCTAGCCATTTCAAAATACCTCCGCACGTGGCTCCTAGTCCGCCGGGGCACTTTCAAAAGATCAAGGTGGCTCATTCGCCGGCACATGCCTAAAGTATAACAAAGGGCTCTAGCCTATCAAGCTGTGAGCCGATCCCGTGAATCAGGCTCGTCGTCGTCTGTGTGCGAACCCTACCAGCTTCTAGCTCTTAAAAAAATTAACATTGATATCAGTGAATAGACCATCCTAGTCAAGATTCGTGGAAGGGAGTTGTGAAATAAAAGGAATCAATTGCATAAGTAAACCAAAAATCATATTTCATAAATACGCCAACAACTCCACAAAAATACATATATGTTATGGCAACCAAACGGGGCCAATTATAGAAAAGGGGGGAGGGGCGGAACTTAAGGCGTTCAAGTAAAGTCCTTAGCAGGAGCGATCCTATGAGGTTCCTTTTCGCTCTCGCTATTCCGGCTTCCTCGTCACGCAGCTTGCCGCGCCTGCAGGCCGGAGCCGGCACCTACGGTCATGAAGAACTCTGAGGAGGGCCGGAGGAACCGCATGTCTTGAAACTTCTGGTCGATCACCACAGATGTTGTGTTTGAACACACAACATCCGTAGCCATAGGCGAAGATTAGCTTCAAGGCCTTCTAGTAGTCCTCCTCCATGGCCTCTTTGTCCTTGGCCTCCCAAGAGTGGAGAGAAGACACTTCACCCTTAGCCGCCCGATCTCCGTGCAGAGGGGAGTGAAGTCTGCTTAACCTATAGGGCGAAGGGTAGCCCTGCCTCAACCTTTACGCCTAGCCTCCTCTCGCAAACGCAAGGCATCTAGACCCTAGCTAGGTTGCCCTCCGCTCACGCCCAAGTCACCGTCGCGGACTGTAGCTATCCGTGCAAGCTACGCCTTCTTTAGCTCATCCGCCCTTCTAAGATCAATCTTCTCTCGCTAACCTTAGCCTCGTCGTCCCAATGCTTTAGACCTAGCTGTCACCTGTATGTTGTCTAAGGCGTGTGTTTGAAACTACCGACTAAGCATAAAGTCAGAATCTTCTACATCTTCCAAATTCCTCGAGGTGAAGCTCCCTATGATGGTGCGCCATGTTCCAAATAGCGATGACAACATGTAAAACAAGAAGTGTTAGGAGAAAATCACAACATTAAGGCCATGCTTAAACGTTAGAAGTTTAGCCATACCACTGGGCTGCCTCACAAAGCCAGGATCATAATATACATCCTTTCTTCAGCCACACGCTGGTAGGATTTCTATCCATATATAGCTGGGAAGGGGATGAAATACTCCTCAAAGATGAGCCACCACTCCAGATTAGGAGTACATTGGGTAGAGTTCGTGCATATGTGCGACAGAGAGTCCCTCTTGTTAAAGGGGTTCCAAATTGCTAATAATCGACCTGCAGCATCCGAAGGGCTGGATTGAAAACTTGAGGGCGGGTTTAACCTTGATCACCTTAGCTTTAGATACCTCACCCTTAGAGATTATAAATGCATTGGACTCCCTACCAGACCAACTTGATTAGTAGAGTTTTTTCAATGTGTTTTCTTTAGCACTTGCAAGCACCTTCCCTAACTCTTATGTGTCTTTATCATCGCTATTTATTGCTTTCAAAGATTTTTATTTTTCATTGTTCGATAAGTTATCTTTATTGTGCTTAATCCATTGCTTAGGGACTAGCAATAAGCTGGTTGGGGGGTTGTGATAACGACTCAAAAGTAGACATTTTTCCTATCCAAAAACCTTTTCTTAAAACACTTTTGATGCTAATAACTCACAATTACTTGATTTTGCAAGTTGTTAAGTTCCAAACTCAAGCCGGAGTACTTTGAGTACATGTGTGTTTTCAAGCCTTTTAGGTATCTTTATGGAAATGAAAGCACTTTGGGATCTTAAGTTCGAGCTTTGAAGCTTCGAAATGAGATTTGATTAAGATTGAAGCCTTAGAAGCATGATTGGATGAAAGATGGAGGCCATAGCAGCATTTTGTTGAGTTTCGCATTGAGAACAGGGTAGGGGGCAAATTTTTGCCCCTACAACCTCTTGACTGCGAACATGTTTTTAGGTGTTTGCTCTAACAGCATGAGGGTGTGAATTTTCCCACCCAAAACTCCTCGAGTGCGAAGCATATTTTTAGGTGTTCACTCCTATAGAGTGAGAGAGTGAAATTTCGCTCCCTCAACACTATGGGTGTGAAACTATGTGGAACATAGTTTTTCAATTATTTTCTTTCCTTTTTCGATCTCACAAGTCTCTATATGTAATATTTGGATTGGGAATCGAATTCACTTACCAAAATAGGCCCTCGAACGTGTACAAACATCCTCTATATATAGGATGACTGATCAAGAATAATTATGCTTATTCTTCAAGAAAAATATTGTGACACCCCTATCTCGGGGGTTCGTTGACAACCCATCAACCCGCGAAAACTTGTAGATATTGGGTGCCCCGATATCACACTCACATGTCTCATATATCGATACCCTTTCCTGCATATTTAATTCACAATATACAAAAATATATGATAGACTATAATCATAGTGATTATAGTCTCTTTACAGTCCCTTTGATACCAAAAAGGTGTATATGTTTTGGTTCTACTCGAATATAATACAAGACAAAAACAAAACAAAACAAGCCGTGTCCGGCTCTCATCCCATATGCTGACCCATATGCGGGTCAGCCGCCTACACTGGACCTATACCTGAAAGGGGGATCCCATGACGGGGTGAACAAAGCCTAGTAGTGATAATCTCCTACAAGGGTTACTTCCCACCTTAGTGCTCATGTAGTGATCAAACCAACCTATACATATCCAAGTGAAAATGTCTACATGAACGTCGTATGTCATGCATGGAATGTTTTCATGCCCATATCCCGAGTCACTCATCGACTCCCTCACACATGCCTATGCCAAGTGTGACAAACAAGTCATCAAGGTCTCAATTAAAGACTCAATTCATCGACGGACCTCCAATACTCATTTGAATTTCATCACCTCGCTGCGGTTTAATAGTCGGCTACGCTAATTTTCGTCTCACCGCTAGATCATACGCCTTCCGACATTTTTACGGGCTTTCACCGCTAGTGATCATGTCTAACCGCATGCAGATTCGGGTCTTTCACCCTGGGGGGGGATCTACCCTATCTTGCTAAGCCCAACACACGTATATATATATTTTTTCATTCTTCATTTTATACCACCATGAGTCTCAATGTGACGTTGTCCGTTTTGAGCTCACCACACATTCACAAAGTATGGTGAATTAACCGTTTCTATGCACCCACACCCGACTCGATGCGATGTTACCGTGCATATGCAATGCTAATGACACTGCAATTTCTCATGTTACAGCGGGCGATGCACACTACATGAAACCATCTTACCACTGTACTATGTCAATTACCACAAATACATATCAAGCATATGTCTCCATCAATCCATGACTGTTCAGAATATATTATACAACCTTCCCTTAGGCTAATCTCATAAAAACACCCTACCCCAATATAATAGCCTACAATATGCATGCAATATTGTCAAACCCTATATTCACATCGACACAACCAAGCAACCTGCACACTCGATACAAAACATAGATTTAAGTAAGGTATGATCACCCACTGTCCTCCAAAGGTACATGGCTAAAATCTTGACCTGAATGGCTTCATAGAGTCTAAGAATCCAAACAGAGCTATGACTTAAGAGTTATGGTCAGCTCTAAGTCTCGAGGCCTCACGAATAGCTCGACCACCCGACAGACTTTCACCTACTTGGATTGAACAGAATGGATTTAATCTAGCAAGATAGACCAGGTCGGATGTTACATAGCCTTCCATTGAAACTAGCGATAGTCCAACTCGGACAAAACCCAACCTACTCCATCCAAAAATGACCGAACTCAACTGATGCATTTCGACTAGGAACGTTCTGTAAATAAAACAATTCATAACTCGGTTTAGAGGTCCGAGCCCAGTAATTCAAAAGCTTAATATCAAGTTCTAATTACGCACTACACTGACTACAGATATACAAATTCCTTATTTCGTCACTTAAAACCATCCAAAGTCCGATAATGTTTAGATCAAACTAGGCAGCTTCCCCATAGTTAAAAATGCAACTAAACATCCCCTGGGGCAAGACATAATCCACACAAATTCTTAAGATAGAAATAATCCAAAGCAGAGAGACCGCATCTTCTGGCTTAGAAGTTACTCTAGGAAGTCCCGTGGACACTTTCTAAACCCGAAACCCTTTACTCTGAACTTTCACTTGAATTCTCGAAACTTCGTTTTCTAGATTCACGCTGCAGCCTTTGTCGAGCAAATGATCTTGCTCTTAGCTCGACGAAAAACCACCACCATCTTCGAGATCGTAGAAGTTTGAGCTTTATCCCTCTTTTTCTCTTTCTCTTTCTTTCCCATTTTCTTTTTCTCCTCCCCAATCGAATTTGTTTGGTCTAAAGTCGCTGAGGCCTCATTTTTGCCACATGTCACTCTTTCTATAGTTCTTTGATTTTCTTTATCTCTTATCCATAACTTTAGATTTCCCCTTTCCTATCAAGTCGTGACACATGGCCACTCCGACTTTGAATTATCCCTCTCCATTTCCACACATGGCCTATCAGAGCCATCCAAATAAGTGCTGCGTCACTGCTAATTCTCTGTGCCTCTAAAGACGCGAAAATTTTGACTATCTCTAATCCACTTAAATTCTACTGGTATTTGATTTCGTGGAGACATTCAGCTTATTGAGTCCTGCTTGCCATCCCAGATCTAGAAAAATTTCATATTTTCGACTGAAATTACTGTTTTACCCTTTCTCAGAAAATTGAATTTTCTCGGGTTTTACATTCTTCCCCCCTTAAAAGAATTTATTCTCGAAATTCCACACACATCCACATAAACTCACATGCATATGCAAATACACAATCTAATGCATGTAAACTAGTAATTTAATTATTAAACGACTAAATCACATACCTTCATCCCTAAACAAGAAGAGATAGGCGGCCCACATCGTGTCCTCACACTCCCACGTTGCCTCCTCCACTCCTCGGTGTTGCCACAACTCTTTCACTAGCCGCACGCCCTGCTCCCTCGCAAAACCCGATCCGCTATCCACATACTGAGATCGTCCTCTCCTCCGAAGGTCCCACCAGGTCAACACTAATCTCCCCAATATACTATGGAGTTGGATCCTAGCATACTCCCAGCACAGATTTGAACACTATGGACACCGACAAAGAATCCCAAGGGTATCAAACCTGACATTTGCGCCAGGCTCACCCTCCAGCATCTCAAAGGATCCACCACTTCAAGACAAATCTCCCTTTGCTTCACTTAACCTCGACCTCACTCATCTCTGTATCACTTCTAAAAGACGTGATCACCCACCTAGAACTCTAGAAATGACGTCGCGCTTGCGCAGCTTTTCACCACTCTAAGCAAAGTGAGAAGACGTTGTCATATCAAACCCACCTCTCCTTTCGAGGTGTCTTAATTAGATTCTGACTAAATGATGGAGCCTCTCCACTGGTCCAACAAATAGGTGACCAGATGACTCCCAGTATACAGCTCAGGGTTAATAGTACTCTCCGATAACTGCTGGTAGCAAATTCCACCTGCAAGTGCTCCTCCCACCTATCCTTATGATCCAGACGCATGCTCACAAAGATGTCCTCTAAAATCTGTATGGTCCTTTCCGATTGACCATCCATCTGAGGATAAAATCCAGTGCTCATAGTCAACTGTGTCCCCATGGCCTTCTGGAAGCTCTTCCAAAAGTGTGTTGTAAATCTAGGATCTTTGTTCGATACTATGGACACTGGCACTCCATGTAGCATGATAATCTCTCGGATATATAATTGGCAGAATTCCTCCATTGTGAAGGTCATCTGTACGGTTAGAAAATGTGCCGACTTCGTCAACCGGTCCACTGTAACCCATATCGCATCCTGCCTCCGCGGTGTCCATGGCAAGTAGGTCACAAAATCCATCTATATGTTCCCACTTCCACTACCGCACTCTAATACTGAGTAGCCTTGTTGGTTTCTGATGCTCAGCCTTAACCTGCTGACACGTGAGGCATTAACGAACAAAGTCCCTGACGTGTCTCTTCATCCCGCTCTAGTAGTATTGGTGACGAAGATCCCGATACATCTTCGTGCCACTTGAATGCATAGCAAATCGAGAGTAGTGAAACTCCCTAAGGATCTCCTCTCTCACATCTGTCAACTGGGGAACCACTACCCGTCCTCTACACCGAAGACTACATCTGTGTGGATGGTCCGACATTCGCCGGCCCACTGCATCAGACTGGCCTCTGGCGACACTATCTCTACCGTCTTACCCTCGGGACTCGATCACTGGGCCTTCACAGGATCGCAGCCTACCAAACTCCCTAAAGTACCCTGAGCCTACTCGCTATATTTGAGGTCCGAATCCATCCTTACGCCTCGAGCATCCGCCACTCCCCGAAGCTATAGTAGCCAATGCTCCCGTGACTTCGACCGAAAGTGGATCATCCACCACTCGGGCTTACTGTGGTAATGCAAAGTGAAGTTGTAATCCCCAAGAACTCCATCCACTCCTACGCTTCATTGAGGTCCCGTCAAGGCGGAAGATGTACTGTACTTCGTAACTAATACACCTCAAACTGTTTGCCGTATAGGTAGTGGCGCCAAATCTTCAAGTCAAGGACTATGGCCGCCAACTCCATGTCGTGTGTGGGGTAGTTCTGCTCATGATTCTTCAACTGACGGGAACCATAAGCTACTACCCTCCCAGACTGCATCAAAATGCATCTCAGTTCGGCCTTTGAGGCGTCACAATACACTGTGTACCTCTACCCCCTCTCGACCACGTAATAGGAATTGAAGTAAGCCCTCATCTTCACCCCGGAATGCCTCGTGATCGCACAGCAAACTCGAACTCGACCTCATTCCGTGTCAGCCTCGGCTATAGGTGTCATAGTCGTATAGAAATCCCCGATGAACCTCTCAGAGTACCCGCTAATCCCAAGAAACTCGTGATCTCGAAGACTAACTGGGCCTCCCAACTCAATCAACCCCACCTTATCAGGGTCCACTGACACGCAAGAAGCTGACACTACGTGCCCCAAGAATCTCACCTCAATAAGCCAAAACTCACACTTACTGAACTTGGCGTATAGTTGATGGTCTCTCAGAAGCTGTAGAACGACCCTCAAATGATCCTCATGCTCCTTCAGACGGGGAGTAGATCAACATGTCACGTGAATAAAGACCATGAAAACTGATTCAGATGTGGTCGTAGCACCCATGAATGAGATCCATATAGCGCCGGCACATTCGTTAATCCGAAGGGCATCACCGTAGTTTAAAGTGTCCATACCAAGGGCCTCCACGCCGCCTTAGGGATACTGCGCCTCCCCTAACTCTCAACTGATGGTAATCGTGCTAAGGTCTATCTCGAGTATACTCGCTCCCTCACCGATCAAATGAGTCATCAATCCTGGTAATGGATACCGATTCGACAGAACTCCTGCTCAACCGTTTGGTAGTCAATGCACAGCCAGCGTCTTGTCTTTTCTTCTTGCAAACAACCGAGCGCCCCATGGTGAAGTTCTCAATCTAATGAATCCCTTGTCCAACAACTCTTGTATCTGGACCTTGAGTTCCTATAATTCAATCGGTGCCATCCTATGCGGAGTCATAGAGATGGGCGATGTGCTTGGGTGTAACTCAATACGGAAGTCTACATCCCTTTGTGGAGGTATTCTTAGTAGCTTATCCGGAAAAACATCCTCATACTTGTGGACTACCCGAGGGAGATTCAAGTCCTGTCTCATCTCGTCCTCCGTGGTGTCATAAAATGCAATCAGATTTAACCGTTTTCTCAGGCTATCCGGAATTGTACACTCAGCCCGGGGCAGCGATCGTGGCTTATCCCTTGAACGAACACGAGTACCATCCCGTGGCGAGGCAACCTCCACGCTTACAATCGATGACGACTCGGTATGCTATCAACTAGTCCATTCCAAGGATGACATCAACTCGACATATCCATATCCTCAAAATCCATAAATATAATCCCGAGATCTCTAACTTGCAACCCCGACATATCATATCCACACTCACCCTAGTCCCTAAGGGAGAACTCACATATAGGGGCTTCTCTAAGGCCTCAACCTCTAAGCCCAACTCTCGCATACATAAGCCCAACTCTCGCATACATGAGGCAACGATGAATTGTCGCACACCAATCAATAATACCTTGCCCATAAAGTAGATAAGGAAACATACCCTCAGAGAAGTTGGATCGGACGCATCGCTCACGGTGGTGTGATGGCCTAGACATGCCCCTAAACCCTTGATGTCCCTACCGTGGGTCTTCATTCCCAGCTCGACTCCACCCCCGGCCTCGTCCGTCTGCGGTAAAGAAGAGGTGCTTCAGGCAAAGACCGCACCACATCGTTCTTCGAATTGCATCGGGTGGAGGAATAAACTATGTCCGCGCCTGTCCCATTGATGACTAGGACTGCACTATCCCGAAACCCCGGGATCCTTGCCTCTGAGGGCAATCCCGCTTCATATGTCCAGGTTGATGGCAGAAATAACAAATCGTTTGTCCCTACTGACCGGTTCTCGGTTCGCCTCGCCCATGGTCAGCTCAAAACCTCGAAAATAGAAGCCTTTGGATTCTTTCCCGAACTAGAAGAAGACCGACTCTCCTTCCTCTTGCCACCAAGACCATCCCCGATGCTCCATGCTCTATCTCTCTCATGGCCATAACTGTTCGACCATGTGGTCCATATCCCTGTGAAGAGGATCCCACAATCTGCCCCGAATGACAAATCCCTGGGCCTATCTCTCAAATTCTTACCTTGGCCATATATCCAGGGCCACGTAGTCATCATCAAAGAAAACTGCTAACTCGTGAACTTACCACGTACCCGCATCACTATCATCGCTCGCTTCATCTCTAGGAACTCTTGAGCCTTGCATGTCTAGCAGCGGGCCGAAAATACTCTGCCTAAGAAGAGCTCATGGAACTCGCCCAAGCCACGCCCTCTCCCGAGTCCCAGAGGTCTTAACCTAGTCCCATTACACTTAGGACTCACCTTCTATCTTGAATGTAGCTAGTCTGATCTTGGTCGCATTGGAGGTAATCTCCATGGTCTCCAATATCTTCTCGATCTGCTGGAACCAATGGTCTGCCACCATCGGATCCCCTCCCCGTGAATGCCTGAGATGATGCGCTTCCAAACCTCCTGAGGCACCCCACTCTTTGACCTTCGCTGCACTAGCATGTGCAAAATCGCAAATGTAACGCCATGGCCTTCATATAAAGGCCCGTCGATCAAAGATGTGGTGTCGACTAAAGACCTCGTGGACGCACTCCCACATCCCCGCCTCGACATTCCATCTACGACATGTCAAACGACAACAAAGTTATTAAACTTTATCTCGCCTAACTGGTAGTGCACACCAAACTAATTAATGTATTCTAGCCATCATGAACCAAACCTCACATCACTCTTTTTTCTTAGTCAAGGGTGCTAATCGCCAACCACTAATACAATTTCAATTCAAATTTCAAAATTTTCATGTTCATTATTGTTTTCCGAACCCCTAAGGTTATGTTTTCTAACCCTAGTGTTCCATATACCATTTCTCATGTATATATTTCATACAATTCAAGCACACATCACACATATCAATTCATCAAAGTGCACAATGAATGCATGATCTAAACCCGTACCCTATCGAGTCCTAGGTATTCGTGTACCTAAGATTTGATACTAAGCTGTGACACCCTTATCCCGGGGGTCCGTTGACAACCAGTCAACCCGTGGAAACATGTGGATATCGAGTGCCCCGATATCACACTCACATGTCTCATATATTAAGACCAATTCATGCATATTTAATTCAAAATATACAAAAATATATGATAGACTATAATCGCAGTCTCTTTATAGTCCCTTTGATAAAAAAAAGGTGTACATGTTTTGGTTATGCTTGAATATAATACAAGACAAAAACAAAACAAAACAAGCCGTGTCCGGCTCTTATCCCATATGCGGACCAATATGCGGGTCAACCGCCCTCGTGACCGGACTCACCGAAAGTGGGGATCTGCATTCGGTGAGCAAAGCCTAGCAAAGGATAATCTCCTACAAGGGTTACCTCCCTACCTATGTTCATGCGCTGATCAAACCAACTCCATACACATCTAAGTGAAAATGTCTACATGAGGTCAGATGTCACAGCATGGAATGTCTTCATGCCCATATCCCAGTCATCGACCGACTTTCTCACACATGCCTATGCCAACCTGTGATAAACCGCCTGATCATGTCTCACCCAAAGACTTGAACATCTCTCATAAATAGTCATCAAGGAAGTTATAATGCTCAATCATCACTACTCAAGTATAATAGTCATGTTACTACTACTCATCAAAAATACTATGCTAACACACTAATGTCTACTAATATCAATAATATACTACAATATCATCATCACTCATCTACTATGCTGAATCTTTTTATCATCATTCCCTCCTTACTGGACTACCTCCAATACTATTCAATTTTCATCAAATTCTGTATGTTTATTTTTATTTGGGTTACGTTATTTTGGTCTCCACCCAGGGATTGTTATCTGCGCCATCAGGCATTTTAGGGGCTTTCAGCCGGTTATCATGTCTAACCGCATGTAAATTTAAGGTCATTCACCTTGGGAGGAAGATCTGCCCCATCTTGCTAGGCACGACACACGTATATATATATATATATATATATATATATATATATATATATACTATATATATATATATACTATATATATATATATATATTTTCATTTTATACCATTGTGAGTCTCGATGTGGCCCATTTGTCGTTTTGAGCTCACCACCGCGTTCTCACAAAGTATGGTGAATTAACCATTTCTATGCGCCCCACACACAGGCTCGGCCCAGCGATGTTGTCGTATGCAGCGTTGATATCCTTTGCAATTTCTCATGTTACATGTATGATGCACACTACATGAACCATTCTCATCAGTTGTACTTCATGTCAATTACCATGCAAACATATATCGCAAGCATATAAGTACCATCAATCCATGACTAAACAATTAATGTCATACAGCCTTCCTTAGGCTAACTCATGGCAATTCCTACCCAATACAATAGCTTACAACATGCCATGCAATGGTCATGTCAAAACCCGGTTATTCACATCGACACAACCAAGCAACCTACACACTCGGTGAAAAACATTAATTTCAGCAAGTTATGATATCCACAGGTACATGGCTGAAATATTGAGCAATAAGAACTTCGTAGAGTCGAACGGCTAAGCGGAGTTAGGACAAAGAAGTTATGGCCGTCCGAAGTTCGAGGCCTCACATGAATAGTCAGACCCAATCGAACAGACTTTCACCTAGCCGGACGAACCTAGTCGGACTTACCTAGTCGGATAGACCTAGCCGGACAGACCTAGCCAGACAGATCTAGTCGGACAAACCTAGCCAGATAGATCAGTAGGGTGACCCGATCCGGGTGAACGGCCGGACCAGACTTTTCACTTAGACCGTTCGGGTAAAGCGGACCATAACCCGAGCTATAAGAATTCAGATTTGGGTAATTCAAAGCCTAACATTAAGAAGTTCAGCGATGGAGCTACAATTTACCTGAAGGACATGGCTAAATTCCCTTTATTTACCACCGAAAACTAGTCCTTAAGTCTGACTAATGTGTAGGATCAAAAGCCCCAAAGCATTCGTAGTTAATGCGACAAACATCCCCTTGAGGCAAGACACAACCACCACGACCAGCAAGATAGAAAATAACCAAAGTAAGAAGACTGCCTCTTGAGAGGCGTAGAAGTTGCTCTAGGAAGTCCTGGACACTTGGCTTGAAACCCTTGATTTCCCGAGCTTTTCCTTGAATCGTCGAGGCGAAATTCGTATTTTGAGCCCTTGCGTAACCTTTGTCGACGGATGATCTTTAGTTCTTGGCTTTGATGGCAGGCCACCGATCTTCGTAGATCGTAGAGAGAAGTTGGAGCTTCTTTCTCCTCTTTCTCTCTTCTCTCTTTTCTTTTTCTTTTCCCCCTTCTTTCTTCTTCTCCTTCCCACTGAATTTGTTTGGTCCAAAGTCAAGTGGGAGGCCTCATCTTGCCACATGTCATTCTCTGATAAACTCATTGGATTTTCGCTATCTGCTTGTCATGCTTTGGTTCATTATATCGAGTTGTGACCAGCGTATTACTCCTTGGAATTTTGACTTATCCTCTCCATTGACACATGGCTCATTATGGCGTCGACCAGTGTCGAGTAATAGAGCAGATTTGCCCTCGATTGCCTCGAAAGCGTGAAATCCGGGCTTATCTTTCGAATCCAGACGAAGTCGTGGTATCTAGATTTCGCGAGACGATTCCAACGGTTGAGTCCGTTTCATCATTCGAGATCTAGAAAAATTTCAGATTTTCGACTGAAATTATTGTTTTACCCTTTATTAGAAAATTGAATTTTATCGGGTTTTACAAATATTCTATAAAATTGGTTTTCTTTTATTCTTTCTACTTTACTTTGTTTTTCTACACAATTTTCTTTATTTTTCTTCACCCATGGCTGTCATCTCACTAGCGATAAGCGATGATCACCCAATCTCGGGTTAGATGTATCGGAGTCCGCGTGATGGAACCTAAGTGGTGTGGGCGTTGAATTCCTAAGGAGGAGAGTGAAACTATTGTACGCGTCGCTTAGGAAACGGAGGTACAAGTCTAGGGAGCTCTCTAGGGGTTGAAGGTGACAATCAACTTGTTAGATGATCTTGAGGCGTAGTTGACGAAAGAGTTTTTCATCGTTGTTGAGCATTGCATTTTTTTATACTTGGTAAGTCTAACCAATATATTAGATTGTTGTTGAGAAGATCCTTCCTCTAGTATGCATGGTCAATATTGTCTCTTATCTAGACTGTGAAAAAGCCAGGATGAAGGCTACTCGATGCCATATCAGGTATCTCTACACTTTCCTACTCCTAGAATTTGTTCTTAATTATAAATCTAATAAGAGGACACCCCAAGCATCCCTTGGAACCTTCATGTGTGTTTGCTTAGAGAAACCAAGCCCTGTGATACTCTAAATTCTGATTTCACAACCAATACAATATGCCTTCTCATAAAAATCGAAACTTTACATTGAAAAAAGAGATTTCACAAGCAATTTACCCAAGATTATCAAACTAAGTAGAAGATCCATCCCAGATGACGACCCTAAAGTCACTATATCTATAATTTGTCTTGGCTACTTGTTATGGTGGAATTAGGTTAAATGATATAAATTTTTGTGCATTTTGAACCAGTCATGAAGCGACAAATCATCCTGCTCCTCGGGTATTTCCCCATAGTTCTTGCCTATTGATTTTTCTTTAAATGAGACTCTATCTGGCAAGGCCACACAAGGTATTATGTCTTCATCCGTCAGTGTCTGGTCTGGCCAGAAGTCTGACTCTAACTTTTCTATTACTTCTGACCAGGAGGTCATCCTCCTCCCCTGACCGGGTGTGAGTTCTCTCATGTGAGCTCTCTATTATAGTATATTATGTTTATCATTTTATTTTCTTATAATAAATTCCTTTACATTAAATAAAGTATTGTTTGAAATATTAATTTACTTTAATCTTATTATTAATTAATTAATTAATTATCACTAAAAATTAATTTACTTTTACACCCTTTTATTATTACTACTTTTTGAACTTTATTTATCAATTTTCTTTCATTTCAACATTAGTTAATAATTTTTAATTGGGCACAACTATTTTAAATGAATTTAAAATTTTTGAAAATAAACAAAACTTAAAATTTCCTCATAATTGATTATAGTATTTTGTTTTTATAGAGACACAAACCTGATTCTTTCCTGTGTTCCACTCAACTCTTATTATTAGGGGAATTATGTTAAGTTGCACCATTGTACAAAATAGAAGGAAAATAGAACCCAAGACCCTCAAATCATTTAAACATGTGTTATCTCTAACAAAATATTAAAAACATGCACTTGAATAGTAAACATTTTAAAAAGACATAAATGCCCCTAACCTCTTCATCTACCTTAAGCCATGAGGAGAGAAAAAAAAACCTTAGCATTTCTTCTACCTTAACCCATCGTTCTTAGTCAAAGGGGAAGAAAAGCTTGCCAAATCCTAAAAACCCTAAAATCCTTCCACCCTTAAACCTTATAAACCCTGAAACCCTAAAATCCTTCCAACGTTTGTGATTATTTCATATTCCACTAAATATGGGAAATGAAGTTACATTAATAGAAAAAATTTATTCTGATGAATTGTATGCATGTTACGTGCGTTGTATGCATGTTACATTAATGTATAAAGAGTGTTACATTTGCGCAATGTGTTCGATGTGTCTGGATGAATGTTTTCTCTAAAATGTAACACCGTTTATATGTTAATGTAACATGTTTACAACAGTAATGTAACAATTTTTCGTTAATGTAACTTCATTTCCTAAATTTAATGGAACATGAGTAATCACAAAAGTTGGGAGGACTAGAACCTTCGAGTTTATGAGACTAAGGAGTGAGATAGGCCCCAGGAGTTTTATGATTTGACAAGTTTTTCTTCACCTTTTGAATGAGAACGATGAGTTAAAGTAGAAAAGATGCTGAGTTTTTTTCTCCTCACCCCCATGATTTAAGGTAGAAGAAAAAGGTGAGGGCATTTGTGACTTATCAAAAAGTTTACTATTTCAAGTGTATGTTTTAATATTTTGTTGGAGATAACACATATGTTTAAATGGTTTGAGAGGACCTAGCCCCTCCTTATATTGATAGCAATGGTGCACTTTATATAATTATTCCCCTTTATTATTTTACAAAAATCTTTATTTATGTTAATAGCTGGCCCATTTGAGGTTTTTTAATTAAATATTAAAAAAAAGAAAAAAGAAAGAAAGAATGGCGCCAATAGTAATATCAGCTTATCAACGACAAGAGTACTTACACTTCAAATACACAAGTAAATTTAAGACATTGAGAAACGATAAGCGCCTTTGGTAATGGCCTTCTGATTGGATTAGTTAGAGTGAAACCAACTAAATGAGTTTTGAAATGGTTGAAATGGAGTTTAGACCGAAGGATCTTGTGATCCATGCCACAGTTATTAAGGAACTAGGAGTCATAAATATAGCAAAGTAAGGGACCAAACCACTCGCTTGATACAGAAGATTACAATAAAGTTGATGGAAGTAGTCTCGTGCTGTCTTTACTGCAAGGAAGACCCATATAACAAGCAGCATCCAACCAAAAGCTGGAAACAAAATCAACAACAGTAAAATTGGGGCAAGTTTGCCGCACAGGAGCCGAACAGGCCGAGTCTTATACTTTTCTCCAACAATAATTGCTTCACTATGGATGAAGATGACAACAAAAAATATATTTATAATCCATTTCTCAAATGCGTCGTTATCGTTCTTATAAGGTTTTCGTTGGAGAAAACCAATCAAGATTGAAGTCATGGCTGTGGAAACCATCTCTTCCAAGTATATTAATCCTTGCTCTTGCTGATCACTATGATGCCGAGAAAATAAAAATTATCTTAGTGTTAATTAGTAAGTCATTATTGCAATGTTATGAGTAGTTATATATGTATGTATGTAAGTAAAAGAGATAAAAGAAAGAAAATGGGGCATGCACCTTGCTTCTCTCAACGCCATTAACAAATAGGAAGGAAGGTGGGGGAGATGACTCTTGTGTAAAAAAGCAGGTAGTGGAGGAAGAGAGGTTAGTAAGGTTGAATTTATAGGCCTTCGGCCGCACAACGACAATATAAGTTTTTTTGCCCTTATTAGTCGCTTTTGCATACTAACCATACATCTTTCCACACCGCCGCACCCGCATGCATGCTTTCCGTACCAAACAATATGTCTACCTTGTTTTTTTTTTTTTTAAATAAATCTCCACCTTGTTTTATTAACGAAAATTCAAAGTTTTTAATAAATATTTATAACATTAATAAATATAAACATTAATAGAAAGAAATCTCTACAGAACCCATTTAAAAAAAAATATGCTTGTTACACAAGGTTTTCGAGACCGGCAGGAGTATTGAGGAGAGGGAGAGGTCAATTCGGAGTTCAATAGGGTCGAGCAGGGTTCAGCTAGAATGAACCCGGTTTATATATAAAATAAAAAAAAAATATTTTTCTTATATATAAAACTTAATTTTAATTGAATAATAAAATTAAGGAATCACATCCATCTGCTTCATTAAAGAGATAAATCCGATATATAATCAAAATCATACGCCGTATAATAATAAATTAAACCGATTAGCAAGTTACATTATATTAGACTTCGTCATCTCTATCTCGAAGCATTAAAGTAGTGCTTTGAATATCACATTTGCGAATATCATTTTATCTCTCGAATATATCAACTCCTAAATCGTTGTCATAAAATTTTTAAAAAAATAACTCATTTAACTTAAAATAAATAAATACATATAACAAAATAAAATAACACTGAAATTTTAAAAATTACATGAGTATGACAATATTGAAAGTCTCGATGGCATAGGGCTGGATTATTACGATTAATATTAAAAAAAATCAATAAAATAAAAGTTAAAAAGCGTAGTTTTTTTCGAAGTAGCGCCATGATCAAAGGAGGGACAAAAGCAGGCTTAGGGTAACCGGCCCAAGATCGGCCGGGTTCTGCGATTCGATCGGCGGGTGGCGGTTTTATCTCGGTTTTTACCTCCACCGGTTTTCCGGTTAAGGCAGGAGCAGTTCAGGTTTCCGGTTGGACCGACCGGGCCGGTCCGGTTTTGACAACCTTGTTGTTACATTCTAACAATGTCAACATTAACATATCATACATATGATATTGATACTAATCCGCAAGTGATCATTTTTTCATTAATTATTATTTTTTATTCACATATATATGTTTTTGTTAAACGATCAACTCTCTCGTGCATGCGGCCCTATACTTGGGCTTGTGGTTAGTCAGAACCCATTATAGACTTTAAAATCAATAAATGAGGATCAAATATTCAAATTTGTAAGAAGAGAGTTTGAATTGAGGACCTCCTATTAAACCAAGTTCTGATACCATATTAAACAATCAATTTATTTAAAAGCTTGATCTTGTAGGATTTGGATTTATTATAAATATCATGGTTTCATAGTTCTTCCAACTGACGTGATATACTTGTGTTTTTATTTTTAATAACTTTAATTTGTAATTTGATTTTACACATACAAAATAAAGATATATTAATGATACAATTTACAAAAAAAAAAAAAAATCAAATATGTTCAAGAAAAATCAAATATGTGCACTCCAAATTTAAATTCGCAGACTGGGCCTGGAAGTTAGTGTTGATGTTCAAAACATGTTTTACCTTTATTTTGTTTAGTACCGCCTTCTTTGAGATAGATATTTTTCTGATATGTTGTCTTTTCTAGCCCATGTTTTTTGGTCAGCATGGATGAGTGATTTTTTTTTATTATTATTTTTTATCATTTTTAACCTGAAATAATCCTATTTGCAACACTTTCTATCATTTTTTCTCAATAAAATGGTTCTTGCACTCGAATATGGGTTTTTAATTTATTTTTTTCATGATTTTATCATCGACTTATTGCGGTGTGTGATTGTATCATCTTGGTATGATGATTAATTTTTTATTATCTTGTAGTGATATTTACTAGTGTATAGAGGATTTAGACGATAAAATATATTCGATGGATAAAAACAATAAATCAAATCATGATCATCAATATGCTGTAGAACTAGAGTCATTAGTGTTTTAGTCATTATAAGATTATCAAATATATAGATTTTGAGTCGATTTATTATGTTATTAATTTAGATATTACGTCATCTTTTAAAGATTTTAATGAATTTGATTAATATGTTTCTACTAAATGTATTAATAGTTTCAATCAATAAAAAAATTATCTTTCTTTAAAAAAAAAAAAAAAAGGGTAATAGTTTCTGGTTGAGGAGAGGAGATGGGGCCCAATATTCTTCGTCTCAAACCTTTCAACAATAACAATAGTTCCAAAGTTGATAGTGATAAGAACAACAGAAGAACACGTCATCCACTGTACGGAAAATTGGAAAAAGTATAAATCGTGTATATGGTGGCTGAATCATGCCCATTGGAGTGGATTAAGTCGAAGACGGACGCGCAAGAGTCCAAGCCGTTCCGACACCTGCATTACGTCGAAGGCGGACGCCCAAGAGTCCCAGCCTTTTCGACTCCTTGAAGCCTAATATGAGGAAAATTAGTAAATATTATTGAAAAAATGGTTTTTTTTTTTTTTTGGTGAAAGAAGACTATTGAGTTGGAATCTTACAAAAAGCGATTAAAATGAGAACCAAGTGATTAAAATGAGAATCACAATAATCTTTATAACTAATATTTATAATATCTTTAGAAAAGTTCAATTGCCAAATACTAGAGTCTAAGGTACTAATTCTTAGATTCTAATTCTTTTTATTTTGTTAGACAATCTATCGTTCTATTTATTTATTTATAAATATGATGACACTCACAAAGATGTAGATCTTGAGATAGTTTCTAAATATGTAGAACTAGGAATATTGATCCTCTTATTGTAGTAATCTATAATTATTTTCGAGTCATCTTCAATCTTTAAGTTTGAGTATCCCTTATTCTTAACAGTTAGTGTTGGGTTATGGGCATGAGTCGCCCGAGTGGGCTTGACCTAACTCGACCCGAAACCCAATAGTCCACATCCAAGGGATGTGTCTTCCAAAGAGGGTGCATATAAGAAGCTATACGTTTAGGAATGCGATCATCTCTCCGTTTTAGTTCCTTTGAACAAAAAATCATACACACTTTGAAGAGTTTCTCTTATACCATTTATCTCATCATCCAAACCCAGGAAGGGTGTTCGTACTGTGATTTGAAAGTTCATATTCTAGTAATTTGTTTATAGCCTAAAGAATTGAAGACCTTTGGATCTACACACTTAACAAGTAAGTATGCGCTAAACTAGAGATTATGATTTCTTACATTGGTATCATAACCGTTATTATGTGTTTTTGTGCGCTTTGTCTGGCATTTGGGATGAATCATTGTGTTTTTTTTGTTTTTTTTATAAAAAAATCGAATATTTTTATATTTTCAAGAATTGGGGTGATTGATTCATAGTGCCAAAATTATATGACTGGGAAGCTCTCATTCCAAAGAGTATTTACTCGTATTTTTCTAATCATCGAAGAATTTTTTATAATTTTTTCAAAGTTTTCTAGATTCTACAAATTTTGGAAAGATAGTGTGATGTAGTGATGCGTGACTGTTGATGCTACGACGCGTGGTTGATGACATGACACCATGTGATTGGAGTTTTGTACGGATGTAAGTCAATGCAAATAAATAATCCGCATTATAAATCGACTTTCAAAAATTTTACCAAAATGAGTAGATGCGTGGACGGATGGCAAGCCGGCATTCCCATTCTTGGGTTTCGGTGAAGTGATAAATGTTGGGCCAGGCATTCCCAACGCCGGCTTCTTTAATTTTTTAAAAAACCAGGAATCGGCACTCACAACTACGGCTTCTTCAAATTTTTAAAAAATTAGAAAGCGCACTGCACGACACCTGGCAGCTTCTTCTTCCATACCAGAGCACTTTTAATTGGGATGATTGATAAAAATAAATTTTAGAATGAAATTTTAAGATTTAACCCTTAATTTAATAAAAAAATAAAAACATAAGAGGGTGTCATTTTAATAAAATTCCTCATTGTTTTATTGTAAAAATAAAAACAACGTATTTTCTGAAGTTACATATGAATCCATATAATGAAAAAGAGGTTTTTGTAAATTATTTTAAAAAAAAAAAAACATAAGAGGTGTGCTTTATTTGGAAGCACATAGAGACTCAGATTTATAACCAAATATTTATATTTCATTTTTCCAATCTCGAGTTGATCAAAGTCACTAAACTCTAACCAAAGAATTGTCAATTAGGTGATTTGGTTAAAAAAGGGTTGTTGATTAAACAAACTTTTGAAAAACACAATTTCTAAAATCTGATTGTTCTTCAATTTGCAGCATAATTTGTTAATAAAAACGTTCCAAAATAACAATTTCTTTAAAAACATAATGTAAATTAAACGAAATAGAAAATGATATTTGATGTTATATTCATAAATTAAAGAGTATTTGATGTCTTTTAACCATAGGGAAAAATGATTAATTCTAATAATTAATATTATATATGATGAGAGAAACAGGTGGAAATTGTTGGGCTACCAGTGATAGTAATGGGGGAAGAACATGTTACAGGCGCCATGAAAATCGAATGAGCTAAAATTAAGCCAAGTTATCATGCATACACGAAAACATGTAAAATGCAGAATATCATATATATAATTAATATGGGTCAATGTGTCCCACAAGACGGCGCCTTTATATTTCCTAAGTGCGCCTAAAATAAACGACCTGGCGACCAATATTAGGGTCTGTGGTCGAGAAGGAGCTAGGGCGTGGGCCAGGGGCGAAGGTGAGGTCTTCGATGGTAGGGTATCGATGGATCGGTACTCGATGTACCGCGTCGAGTGCGGGCCGCCCACGGAAATCTGCCCGCTTTCAGTTAATAGGTCAGCTGATGGTATGTGTGTGTTGGGATCACGATGTATGAGATGGTAAAATCTTGTGACGACAGTGGGATATCTAATGCTATGGAGCGCTGTCGACCGCAGGATAAAGGTGCAGACATGTAAAGTACATTGGGAGTATGGTGATGTGTAATGTGAGGTAGGGAAGGTGATGCGTCAATGTGAGTGGGTAGGGAAGGTGATGTGTAGGTGTGTGGGGTATAAGCGGCTCGGGTGAGTGGTGATATGGGTGGAGTGTCGAAGTAGGCATAGTCGGCTCGGGTGTACCTGAACCTCTCACTCTGCGGACAATGACTGCAACGCCGCCATCTCGAGCACGACCGACGATCAACCTCTCCTCTCCCTCTCCCTCTCCCTACCTCGAGGCGAGAGCTGCGTGCGTGATGAATGGGCGACAGAGCCCAATAAATGGCACCGTGTGATGTGGAAGCCTCCACGGGAGTGTACCGCCGTCGATGGTCTTCACAATCACAGTGTAACCGTCGGGCAATATGATGTATGTCGCATAAAGCACCCGAGAGGGAATTATGTCGGAAGCGGGAGCGAATGGCTATGTCGACCATGGCGCGATGCAGTGAACCATAGAAAATTAGAATTACATAATCCCCATTAATAAAAATTAGGTAGACGCCCGGAAACACATATTGTAACTTACCAAAGGTCCGTACTCAGAAATTTGTAGTATGGAACCTCATGTCTCATCCCTATCGCGTCGTGGTGTCAAAAAGCCGTGTGATCACGGCGATACCCTTTGCATGTAGGAATCATGAAAGCCCATCAAGCCCAGCATAGGGGGTGAAGTGACGATCCTATCCGCTCGCGTCTCCCATAATGATATGTATGGTGCATGAAAAGTCGCCCAATCGCGCGGTGTAGATCCCACGTGCATCAGCGCATCTGCTTCTTTGCTCGTAAGAGCAATTTGGAGGTATCTCTGTTGCGTCCCAAAGCTGCGGGACTCTCTGGGCGATGCCACTCAGCGATCTCGAAACATCAGCGGTGACATCGTCGCGGATCTCTGATCGACTAGCGGATATCTGGGGTGGTAAATGCTCTCCACTGGTATAAGGCGCCATGAAACCTACATGTGAACACCTTACGTCAATAAATTTTACAAGAATATGAATATAATTCATTTTTGAACCATAAAGTTTCACATTAACGTGCACGTCAGTCTGTGCATGGGCGATCTCGGTATAGGAGTAGGACACCCGATGGGTTATGCACCCGTGTCAAAGGTACTCTCCACCTACACCCGAGTGGAAGTGCTAGCTGTACCTCTGGCTCAGCCGGAGGATGTCCCGGTAGGTCACCATCACCAACATCGACCTCCACGCGTCATCGCGAGGCTGAGGCGGGTGGTGAGTCTTTAGATCAGGCGTGGGGTTGGCCAAATCGGGTCGCCGACGTGCAGTCTCCGTGACCATAGGCGAATCTGAACAATCTGAGAACAATGAAAGTGGGTAAAAATAATGAAGTTTTATAAATCATTTCCTTTCGTGACCAGCACAATTTAATGAAAATCAGGCCAGAGTCTCCTTTGTACGAGGAAGTGCACCAAAAAATACAACATGTCTGGAAATATTTCGACCATGAGTCTCGATGACCTCCAGCAGGTCGGTGTGAGTAATCTGAAGCATCGATTCTGCATACACAACAACACATTCCCGATTATTACATACTGTATGAGTGTCTGTGCTAATACCACGGTATACGATCAGCGCTCGGCATAACTTCGCGGTATGTATGTGCTAATCTTGCACCACCCGACTATATATACATGATGGCGTCAAATCGCTGATAAGTGAATGGCAAATGGGAACCATCACACCCTTCTTGTCGGCAAGCAAAGAAGGATCGATAAGCAGCTAAGATGAACCGCCGCCTGGCGCTGTGGCATCATGCATCGGGTGGTGGGGTGGATAGCGCAAAGCATAACCCTTGCGTAAGGAGATAGTGACTCCTCTAATATCATCGTGGTGGGATGACGAAGCGACTCAGCGCTACTTGCCGCCACATCGAACCCACATGTGCCGATGGCTGGCGGGCCATGTATCGTAAGGCAGAAGGATGGCGGCGTCTGTAAGGTGTCGTCATCTCCTGCAGCGCATGGAGCGTGTGTGTCACCGGGTCGCCATCGACCCGATTGAGGTGATAAGTGGCCAATCAATCGCGATGTGGCTGAAGCCGAGGAATATCTGAAGTAAAAAATCAGGACCTAATCACGTATGGGTGGATCCAGGAATATCCATCTCACATGGACGTGAAAGCTCTCATGTCTATTTGTCGAGGCGGGAGGATCTCCTGGCTGCAACCCAGCGAAAATAAAATTTTAAAGTGGTTATGTATAAATTACCATATGCCTGAAGCTCACATGTTAAAACTATTAATAGCCATATGCCTTATTAACGGTGCGTGCACCTTCTGTATCTGCAAGTGTGATCGGTGTGCGTGCTGAGAAAGCGAGGCGGATGTATCGGACGGATCCATCATGAATCCCACTGAATGCCATGTCTATAAGATATAACAAATCCAGCATAATTGTCAAAAAATGGTTGTCAACATTAAGTGCAGCGACAATTTACAATAAACACGTCCAATACGAATGTTTCATTGAATAGAATAAATATGATGTAAGACAACTACAAAATATTAAGTGCCTCGTTCACAATCAAACACGTACATAAGTCTTATACAGAACAAAAAAGAAAAAGGGAGGTCTCATTTAGGAACACACAACTAGTTGCCTTACTTCTCATCCATAACTAAAGTTGATTTCTACTCTTACAAGGCCGTAGGTGTGACCACATTGTTTGCCTGACCCACATTTAACTTTGGTTCTTGCCCTCCCTTATGTCGTTTCATTGTCTGACGGGTTTGATTTAGGGCGACCAGCCCGACTTGCCGTTTCATTGACTCGGGAGCTACGATCGTTGGACCCTCATAAAGACCCTCATCTTCATTGAATATAGGATAAAACAAGCTTGCCCCAGTGTCCATGATAAGGCTAAGTAGTGTAGTGGCCCAGCCAGACGAATGAGCGAAATCAACACATCGATCTTTGACATCTTTTGCAATGATATGGCTCTGAGGAAAACCATATATTAGTGTCTTACCACATGCATTTCTTCTCATGTAAGTTTAAAGTGATGAATCGTCCACTCCTTGACTTTCGTGAAATGCGCCTTTGTAAGTGATCGTAAGAACAATTTCAGTGACCCGGCCTTAATGGCTTCGACCACGAATTTGAGCATCAACATCTGTTTAGGCTTGCTCATCGGATGTCATTCGCGCACCTGTTCCCTTCTTCCAACAAAGTATATTGTTAAAGGCGGGAAAATATCAAGCCCAGACTAATGCTTGATTGGTGAGGCTGTGAGCTAGCCCGCTGGAACTCTTTGTTAAAACCTCTGACATATTGGTTGTCATTATCCCATATCTTCGCCCTCCATCATGTGAAAGTGCCCATAACGGAAGAGGGATCGCCTCTAACCATTGTAGTGCTGCAGGATTAATTCTCCCAATTGTAGCCATATGCCTATTCATCTTAGTGGTGTTGTTACCTTGTTTGCTCTGCGTACAAAATTCTTGGTTTATCTTTGAAGCGGGTCATAAAATTGCTTGCAAGATGACGCATGCAGATCCTGTGATAGGCGTATGGTGCATCCCAACGAAGATGAGGATCGCTCATAGCTGCCATAATACCTGGATGTCTATCAGATATAACACATAGTCGTCAGGATTTGTGTTACTCTATTTACATTCATGCAGAACCATCCCCAACTATCAATATTCTCGCCTTCCGTGATAGCAAATGCCAATGGGAACAATTGATTATTTCCATCACATCCCATTGCAATCAACAGTGTCCCTTTATACTTCCCATACAAATGTGTACCATCAATACTAAGTACCGGGCGACAATTTGCGAACCCTTCAATAGATGGCTTGAGCGCTTTAAAACACTTGTATTGGAATGTCTCATTGTTTGGCACACTATGATAGGTGGTTTTCCAGACGACAACACATCCAGGATTGGCTTGTTCAATGGCCAAGAACAAACGTGGGAGATTTGTATATGACTGGGTAAAATCACCAAATAAGTGTCTAAATGCCTTATGCTTCCCATCCAAGGCTTTCTTATATGAAATTTCATATCCCCATTTCTCCATAACGCTTGCTTGAATAGCAGCGGGGGATAAAGTAAATTGTGCCTTAATTATTGCCTGTATGTGAGTAACCTTCGCTTTGAGTCAAGTTGATGATGGTCTCGGTTAAGACACGGATTACACAAGTATGCGACCCTTCATATTTGTTGATCTAAATAAGCTAGTTTCTTTTGACAACCATGGCGCAGCGGCTTCCATTGACATTGACATTCTTCGACCTTCTTACATCTTAAGGCGAAGCGATTTTTTTAAGGGCGACTACAACAAACTCTGGTGTGCTCTAATTGAGTAAATCTTTGCGGCCTCTTGCAATTCGGATTTAAATTAAACTTGCCCTTTAATAAATTCACCACTCGCATAACTGGTTGTCTCTTGCACCCATGGAGTCCAACCACTTGAAGTAGCAATATCCATGTTTTCAACATGTTCAAAACAAGGTGATGGTGGTAGGTGATACGAGAATAGAGTACATTCGGTGGTCCCTCATCATCGGTCTACAATATTCGATACATCACGATAGTAATGCATGCGTGAGACAAATAACCTCGCTCATTCTCGAGCGATTTGTAGTGCGGAAAAGATGATACATGTCCACTTGGCTTGGGCATGTAAGTCATCATCATATTCATCATCATCTTGGCCAGTTCATCATTACCTTCTTCATAGCGCAGCCATCATCATCTCATATGGTCTGTATCTTGTCTTCGGACCTTCGTAACCTGACCATGGTCGATTTACGCGAATTCGATTTACGCAACGCCCGATAGATCGATTCTCTTGTCGATTGTATTCCTGAACTCCTCGACAAACAATTCAATTTCCTCGATGACGGTTGTGTTAACCATATTCAACATTAGGTACACAGTCACATCATTTCCATATTAATGAAAGGTTGGAACCTATTTCCACATTTTTAGAGGATACTTACGAGAACTAAGTTGAACTTCAGTTTGTCGTAGGTGTGCTTGCAAAAATGATATCACCCGATTGTTGAAACGTGCAGTCAACCCATTATTTCAAAACCTGATGGAAGCTTTGTTGCCATCATATTTCATCATTATCGGTCCCTCACTATATGTCCATTGTGGTAACATTACGGGAATAGAGGAAGCAGACATATCTAGCTTTGTTTGAAATGAAGTAAACAAATTAAATAGTATGAGAAGATATCTTAAATATAAGTAAGCTTCATCGAACTTATGGGGATAATGGTGTATATGGGGATAATGGTGTCATATAACTCTATTTTTGATGGGAAGATATCTTAAATATAGTAAACACAAGTTAAAATCATGAAAGTCCCTTAAACCTGAATCGAACCATATCTATATTATTGCAGAATTCGTATGCAGAGCACCTTGAGGAATGACATCACATTGAGATAGAACAAAATGTTTAAATAGCAAACCCCGGACCTATAGGGGTCCAACCGATTTGATTTAATTGGTTTCTACAATCAATTCAGGCACTCTAACAGTGAACAAAGGAACGATTCAATCACCAATCCGAATTTTTTAAAACAATGATAAAACCAGTGAACTGGAAGGATAACACAATCAAGATATTATTTCATCGGGCGATTATGAAGGATGGCCATGAAGTAAAATAACATATAGATAGAACCTTCTCAAATAATTTAAATGTTCAAATTCTGTTAAAAGAGAGTCATCGCTGCAAACAAAACGGGGGTCTAAAAATCATATCTTGTTGAATTTTAACTAAGAATAAAATTTGCTTCACATCACGAGACAGAAAAATTATAACCACTTCGGGAACACACACCTCAATGCTTTCGACTTCAAATTTCCCGGATGGGAGAGATGGGGGCACATAAAACAACCTTCAAGGAATCGACAAATAAAATGAACCAATATAGATAAAACCCACAATGCACACATTAATGCGTTCGACAAAAATAGAAACAATGGAATGTAATCAACTGGAACATAGCACGATAAATGAAACCACAACTCCTAAGCGAGGAACATGGCGCGATCTGAGCCGAGTCGATCAAGGGCTGCTCAATGGTTGTCTCGATTGACCCTTGCCGTCGCCGAGGTGGGCTGTGGTGGAGAATCGAAGCCCAATTTCTGGGGAGAAGATAATCGGGGAGGAAAAGCGCGGGGAAGAAGAAATGCGGGAAGGAAGAAGGAAGGCCGACCTTGTTTAGAACATCCGAGGCCGCGTTGGTAGTGCTAGGTTTCTAATTTTAAAAATTTGAAGAAGCGTAGTTGTGAGTGCCGGTTTACGGTTTTTAAAAAAAAAAAAATTAAAGCCGTTAAGTCTGGGCCTAAGCATTTATCAAATCTTTGGCCATTGATGGGAATGCTAGGCTTTGCCATCGTCCCACGAGGCAGCACTACTTTAGTAAAATTTTTTGAAAGTCGATTTATAATGCGGATTATTTATTTGCATTGACTTATCGTGCAAAACTACGCCAGGGCCTTGTGTCCAATGATGTGGCTACACCCACTTGTCAAGCCCTGAAGGGCCAATTGTCAGGCATCCAACATATCACTTGTTAAGATATGATTGAGCCATCCATTGATCAGCGTTGACTATAGACCGACGATGTTGACCTTCGGTGTTTACCTCTGTGTTGACTATTGACCGTCATTGACCAAGGTATACCAAATTTTGATCGAAGTGTGTGGGCACGTCCAGACTCTATTTTCGATAAATTATTTGTTAAAACATTCGTTTTTTAAAATTCCTATTTAATGAGCACATTTTTAGATCTTTTTATGACCATTTGATATTTTTAAAAAATGAAGATGTGATTATGTGACTTTATAATTGCAAGTTTGGGGGATCTCACATGATTAGTTGAAGCCATTTTTTTTAAGATCCGAATAGATTTTAGCATGAGTATAATATTTGTAATCATACCATACATATTGTGCCTTAAATGTCTAATGCTAATTACATTTTATTCTCACATGTAGTGAGAGATTGAATGCTTGTCACTTTGGAGCGACTATGTGCATATAAAAAGAATTCAAACCATTCATTGATAGAACGCCTTGATGTTATGTACAACAAACTATGAACCTTTCATGTGATCTACTATGAGCATTATGAGTTGTCAATGGAACAACAAATGTGGATAGTTCTCGATACCTTGCTTGATTCATGGGAAAGTAGAGAAATATTAACGCTAAAAAGATGGCGACTTGAATTCTGATGAGATTGTAATTAAATTAAATGAAAAATTGGAGAGCCAAATACAAAAGCGGTATTAAGCGACCTAGTAAATCAATGAATGTGTTTCCATGGATGAATAAAATATACACGGGACGTGAAGATGAGGTGGTTGAGAGGAACTTTTCAGTCAATCAAATAACGAATGAATTGGAAAAAACATTAGGACATGTTTAGCATTCTTGTTGGTAATTACTTGTTTGTTGATGAAATATGTAAAGAATATTTATATGATGTAATGCAAATATTTGTTTCACATGCAATAATATACACATTTTTTTTGTTTTATTCTAGAAAAAGTGCAAATATGCTATAATATTGTGGGAATATTAGGTTGATGGTTTAGTAAACCTCACATAATAAGTTGATTGAAGCATGTTTAAATTGACCAATAATAACGGAACCTTGCTAACATGAATTGATTGGATTATATAACAAGATTTTTGTTTATGATATTGGTGTTAAGTTATTATTGATTGGTTTAGGAGATTGCGACATGAAACGATATTAGAGAATGAGGAATTGTGCTAAGTGTGATCTTATTTTAATTAGTTGAACAATTGAAATGGTTGTTACAAATAGCATTATTGCTGACTCAAACTAGGGAGACAAATTGAATGATAAAAATTATAATGTTTGGCATCCTAAAATTTAGTATTTCTTAGATGAGCAAGACATATTGGAAACCATCACACAACCAATGACTGAGCCTGAGAATGGAAAGACTACTCAGTATAGGCGAGATATGGAGGCATATCAAGCCTATAAGTGCAAGGATAGAGTTGCTCGCATAATGATGTTGAGCAACATGAGAATTGACTTGATGTTGTGCTTTGAGAAGCATACCTCATGTAGCACCTTTTACATCCTTGGGTGAAATGGTCGGAACCAGTCTAGGATGCTCGATGCCACTAAATGTAACAAGCCAGTTTTTTTTTTTTTTAAGTGTCGTGACTCGAGATCCTGGCCCAACCCGAATGGCGGATCCGAACTAGAGCCCATTTTATTCCGACTGTTTTCATTTATCTTATCAAAAACATTTTATTTATGTCATTTCATTTTAAAGTTTTCAATTACACGGAAGCATTTCATTTACAATAGGTGCAAGACCTTTTTAAATATTGTTGAAACGGTTGCAAACGATAGGCCCATAAACATTTACATTATACAAACACATTTATATTAAAGACATTTTATGCCCCTTCAAAAAGGAGTGCAAAACAATGTTTCTGAGTTTAACTCGTTTGTTCACAAATGTTACACGTTTAAAAGAATAGTATGCATATGGCCAGATTATATAAAAAAGCGCGTAACTTTTACATGACTCTGTGCTTCTTGATCTTGCCTTATTTCCTGTTTACTCAAAACACACTTTTATAGATAAAAACTACACCTTAAGCATTTTCATGCTTAGTGGTTCTATACAGTTCTATTCCAATTTTCAGTTTAACACGACATGCATTTATCATAAAACCATGCCCTTTATATATATATATATATATATATATATATATATATATATATATATATATATGCTCTCTATCAAACTATACTCATGCTTATTCATTTCCACGTACTTTCACTTCTGAAATCATTGATCATATCAAAATATGCATTTTCACATGCAACAAATCATTTAACTCAAATCATGAGATTCAAACATATACTCCTAAGGATGTATTTAGTTTACAAATCCCATTTACACTTCTCAAAGTTTGTTATTTCACTTTGTCTATACAATTCACATTCATGACGGATTCTATTTGGTGAATCCCGTCCTTTTTGTCATTCGGTAATATGCTTACACATTTAACAATTTCGATCTCCTATCATGACGGATGCCAATTGGTGCATCCTGCCATGTGGTCATTTAAAAATGTCATACGCCATCATGACGGATGTCGATTAGTGCATCCCGCCAAGTGGGACATTTTAATAATGCCATACACCATCATGATGGATGCTGATTGGTGCATCCCGCCATGTGGGACATTGAACAATTTTGGTGCCTTCATAGCCCGGATGTCGATTGGTGCGATCGCCATGTTGGTCATTCGGTTGCTCTCCGATTCAATTCAAGATGTCGAAATTGATCAATTCGTTTACAATTCGATTAATCACTCATGCGATTAATTGTAGGACATTTCAAATATCACATTTTCAAATCCATATGCCCTTTCGTAATATCATTTCAAAGATATACTCATTCCATATACTAATTTCAGGTTTTAGTAAACTACCAAACACTTGAAATATGAATATAATTACGGTGAACAAAGAACTAACCGAATTTGTCGGCTGTCGCTTCTCTTTCTTCGATCTTGGTCTTAGGTTAGGTGATCTTCACCAGTCCCTAGTCAAACATAAATACACCACTTTTAGTGGGTAAGCAATTATCACGCCGAATCTACTTGAGGGGCCGAATGCCGATCGCGTTTTCATAGTTTCATTCTTATTTGAACCCAGCATTAATAATTTATTAGGGTTCCTATACCATCGGTGTATGAAAATTAGACTTTCGGAACAACAATCCAAAAATTTCATTGTGTGAGCATTAAGCTCGCCAAGAGTGTGCGAGAGGTGCCATTTAGCACCTGACCTTGTCGCGGCGGTATTGCATGCAACAGGTATGTCTATGCCACGGCGTGGGTTCCCTACGCTAAGGCGTAGGAGCCCCTTTTTGCCCAGATTTTCCAGTTTTCCTCCTTTTTGCGATTTCCTCCATAAATCCTCAAAATCCCAAAACAAAACATGGGAATCCTCCTGATAACCTCCTAATATCATCCTAAACCCCGACCACCAGTAGAGACACATGGATGGTTTAGGGTTTTTCTAACCCAAACATCATCAAAGAAACTCTAGGGTTTGGTTCTTACCTTAAAACCCTTTGCACTTGAAGCCCTACCCTTTTTCCTTCTTCCTTCTTGCAAGATCTTGAACAAATGGAAGGATTTACACAACAATCCCTCTTCTCCTCCAAAAACTCTAGCTTCTCTTTCTCACTTTGCTCTCAAACACGTTTTTGTCCAAATGCACAAATGTGCTCTTCTAAGACCACATTTGGTCTTATTCCTCATTTTAAGTGTAAGGTCATGTTTGACTTACACACAAATTCCATTTCTCATTTTTCTCATTTTTGGTCTTCATTTCACTTTCATTTATCATTTAATTCACTTTAGCATTTAAGCTTATTCTATTCTTGACCCTTTTTCACTTGGGTTTATTTTCGGGTTCAATCAATTCCTCATTTTAGCATATAATATTTAATCATATGCTCACATATTCATTTCACTTTTCACAATTTATTAGTTTTCTCAGAAAAACCCAAGTTTGACTCAATTCATACCCGAAATATATAATAAAATTATTACAAAAATTTTAGGGTATTTTTGGGCCGTTACAGCTTAGCCTTAGTAGTTTAGGTTGCTATCAAAATTCAATATGGTGGGACCTTGACCACGAGGCTCTGACAGTTGAATCTTGGGTTTGATGCTTATCGAGAAGCAATCGATCACACAATCATACAACACTGACTATCTTTGTATAACATGATAAATGAGTTAGGGGTGGTAACTATGAGGTTAACAATGAGCAATAGGTCAAAAGTTTTGATTTGCTTTCTTCGATTACCTAGGATCACTTGTGCCTAAACCTTACTCACAATGACAACGTCAGGACTTTTGATGATGTTGCTTGACATGTCAATCTTGGGAGGATCCTTCTCAGCGATAAACCCTAGTGGATAGGTTTATATGACTGGAGTCCAAAGAAAGAGCCTTCAAGCTGCGGATGGAAAGATGGAAAGGTAGTTATAAAGAAAGGAAGGGAAGCGACAAAGCTAACCTCAATGAAATAAACATAAAGGCGCGGAATGTAACATGAAAAATACTAGCAGTTTAGGACATGTTTAGATATATTAAAAACTAAATGAATTTCGGAAATAAAATAGAGACAGGAAATGAATATTAGAGACAGGAGTAAAGTGGTTATTTACCACTTGAGGATATGAGAGACATAAAACAATAAGGTTATATGCAATTATGGGATTTGAGAAAAGATGGAATAGAAATTAGAATGAATAGAAGGACCAAGTTGCAATTAAAAGAAAAAGTAAACAAAAAAATAGGATAAGATCAATTGGTCTCTCATTTTTGAGAGACCAAAACGTAGGAAAGAGAAGAGAAAGGGGGAAGAAGAAGAAGAGGAAGGGGAAGAGAAGAAGAAGAGAAGAGAAGAAGAATAAGAAGTTTTCCAAGGTATGGAACTAAGTAAGGATTTTTTATGATTTTGGTAAGGAAGTTTAGTTTTGGTATGTCTGTAGTATGGAATTTGACTCAAATGTATAGATACATGTTTGGGTTGTATGGATTCTTGTAAAAACCTAACCTTAATCCCCTTCTTTGATGAATTTTGGGTTTAATGAAACCCTAATTGGTAGAAGATATGTAAAGATAGGTATGGATGTTCTTTTCTAGGGTTGTTGAGGGGAAACTACTCCTACCTTAGAATTGAGCGTGTTCGGGCTTGGGGAAAACCTGAGATTGTTTAAGATATGTATCAAGGAAGTCCCTTGAGTTGATTATAGTCCATAAGAAGTGTTTAGAGAATTTTAGATTGAGCTTTGAGGATGGATTGTAGAATTTGTATGGATATGGAAGTTTGGTTTATTCCTACTTTTGGGGTGATTTGGGATTGATTGTAGGATGGTTTTGGTGCCGTGTTTGTGGCATGTTATGTGGCCTCAAATGGGAGGATATTGTCGCCGGTGGACAAGGGCTATTCCGAGATGGTTTCGAATTCGAAAAATTGGCGTGTCTGGGCTACCAGGGCTCTCGCGTGGAAGCCACGCTATTGCGTGGCTGGGTGCATCCTCGAGTACGCAATTGCTTGGGTTTCCACGCAATTTGCGTAGCCACACTGCAATGTCAGCCCTCGACCCGGACTGACCATAACTTCTTCGTCCGAACTCCGTTTTGAGTGTTCTAGGACTATATGGAAAGCCCTTTGATTCTAGAATCCATCCATATATAGTTTGATACAATATTGAGCTTATAATAAGTCCGAAAATGACAAAAGACGGTAGCTCTTTGCTGCTCTTTGCGGTGCTGCGGTGCTGCAAGTTATGATTTTTCTTCCGCGACTACTTGACTTGCATAACTCCTTCATTAGGACTCCGTTTTGGGTGTTCTAGGACTCTATGGAAATCCCTTTGAGTCTAAAATCCATCCATATATAGCTTGATAAAATATTGAGCTTATAATAAGTCCGAAAATGACAAAAGACAGTGACTGCTGCTGTTACTGCAGGTGCTGCAAGTTGATGATTTTCTTCACGGCTTGCAACTTGCATAACTCCTTCGTTAGGACTCTGTTTTGGGTGTTCTAGGACTCTATGGAAAGCCCTTTGAGTCTAGAATCCATCCATATATAGTTTGATACAAAATTGAGCTTATAATACACCTGAAAATGACAAAAGACAGTAAGTTGCTGCTGCTCTTTTGCAGGTGCTACTGAGGTTGCTGATTTTCTTCATGGATTGCAATTTGCAAAACTTCTTCGTTAGGACTACGTTATGGGTATTCTTGGATTCGATGGAAAGCTCATCGAGTCTAGAATCTAACCATATGCTATTTAATGGCATTTGATGTCCATATCTTGTCTGAAAATTGAATTGTTATCAGAAGTACTAATCGCTTAGTTAAAGTTAATTGGAATACATGGTAAGAAAGGATAAATATGAGCAGAAATAGCAATATATGTAGATTTGATATGTAAAAGGAGTATAGATAAGAAAAGTACCTACAGGTATCAAGGAAGAGTCTTTATTTCTGTACTCCTACGGGAGAGATATAGGACGATACGATAAAGAAACGAGAAAACATACAAGTATAGGGAATGTATATGTATAGGTCATAAGATATGATGGTCGATGCAGTACATGAAGATATAAGTTAACAAGATATAAGATGTTACAAGTAGATGACATGATATGAATATAAGAGTATAAGATATGAATATACGTATTGTAAAGAAATATGAGAACAACAATATGAAGCTAAGAAATATGTGAAGGTATTACAGATGAAATAAATAATAGTGTATATCTCATCAGCATACATGATAACAATAGTTATTCATGTAGATGAGATATGTACAGAAAATGTAATAAAATGGATTGTCTGCTTAGAACTTGGTAGAGGGATAGATGGGCATGCCTATTAGGGAAAACAAGTCTGCATCATATTGATCAGTTGGCCTCGTTTGGGTCATTACAGCGCCTTCGGGCCCTTATAGATAGTCATTGTCTCGTACAATGATACTTGGCGCAACCGGGCCCTTATAGTTTCAGCTATCTCTTACTAAGGTTTATGTGGCGTGAAGCGTAAAGCAGATGATTTGCGTATGACATGTGAAAATATATGATATGATCACGAGAAGCATAACCTTTGCTATGTGATGATAAGTTGTAACATGAAAGGATTATCACGATACGGCATGATATATAAAATGTATAAGAATGTAAAATGATGCGAAAGTTGATATGAATACGATTATATGGAAAGTACAAAGTACAGTACATGAAAATATATGAATCTGATTACATGAAGAAAGTAATATGAAAAGTATAGCAAACAATATATGAAATCGAGTACATAAACTTGGTACATGATGACAGTACATGAAAACGATACATGAAAATAGAACATAACAAATGAGGTATAGTATATAACCATGAAAGTAATATAATAATATCTGAATATAACATACCACGAGAATATGATATAATATGAACCATTAGAAAGAGAATAGATCAAATGATAAGTACTAGAATAAGAAATAAATGATATGAAATGTTATATGTCAAAACGTCATATGATAGAAATTATGCGTTATATGAAAATGATAAGATAAGTGTATTTATTTGAGGCGATCATAGTTATTGGTCGTCCCTTTGTATATTTCCACTAAGCGTAAAGAACATACGGGTTTCAATCGGAGTGTGAGTACATAAGCGAAGACAAGAGATGAAGACGAGGACATCCCCGCATCGGCAAAGCGGCTGACTTTCGGAGATAGGTGCTCACTTGCGCATTCTTCCCGCTAATCTGCAGCCCATTTTGAATAGGTATAAGCTTTGTATATTAGCGAGTAATGGGACTCGATTCTTATAGAACATGAATACCGCTATGGTGGTATGTATAATGTATATGTAAAAGAAAGATTTTTGTTATTACAGAAATTGTGCATATGAATGAAAAGCAGTACGGGTGTCGGCTTGAAAAGATTGAAGAGTCAGTCCGGTCTCTCGCCTCGGGCGTGTGACACCCTAAATGACACCCCATAGGGTCTTGGAGTTGGGGCGTCACCACGGAGAAAACGTGTGAAGCGATAAAAGCAGAACATAAAGCGCTGCCCATGGGAGCTTGGTTACTTTTGCTCGTGATTGCACTAAGTGAAGGAATTGAATGAAGCGAAGTCGTTCCTCTGGGTATGTCGAGTAGTTGCCTAATGTTATATGAGACTATTCCTTATTGGACCGTAGACTTAGCAACAACTGACCACAATGAGGGACTGAAATTGTCATGCCCTGAAACCCGATATGGGTTATGAATATCAATTCACACTTCAAGCTTGAAGGCTTGAAGCGCAAAACAACACAAACTTCCCTTTCTTGTATTTGAATTGATTCAAATTACCAAATACATGTTCAAAGTAATGCTCAACTTTCCAATTCCATAATTTTAAATTGATTATTTCATGCTAACTAGAAAAAAATATTTATGAATCTCCAAATCTCAGATAAGGCTTTTGAATCTAACAATATTTAGAATCTCCCAATTTCCAACTTCAAACTAATAAAAAAAATGAAATGTCATTTTTCAAGTGACTTTCCCATCTAACTTCCAAAATCGAACAATCAATACAAACATGAACTTCTTAGTACAATAAAATCCAATATAAAATTCTAATCAAATCCCTATTGATAGCGAATCCTAACCTAGCCATCACTCACCGCTGGACTTTCAAATGGGTGGCTAGCCTCAAATTGTTTATTTTAAAATGGATGGAACCAAACAATATTTATACTAGTAATCTCTAACCTAAACTCTAGGGGTTGAGGTTTAAATCAATTACATTTCCCACCAAGGAATATAAATGTCAACTATTAAGGCTTGTACTAGGCCGACCCACTTGGCCGGTTTTTATTTTAAATTTTTTAATGACTACATATTCTTTTCTAATTATTAAGAATATTAGTTTTCATATTATGAAAAAATATAAAATAGTTGTTTATAGAAAAAAGAATAGTTATTAAATAATTGTTTTTAATAAAATAAAATAATATTAGTATGAAAAATAATTTAAAATGAAAAAGAAATATAAATAGAATTATAATGATTTATTTTGTATAATCTTTTAAGAATATGAAATAAAGCTATAATTATTTCAAAAGAAACTTTATGTTACAAAATATAAAATTTGTAAAATTGTTATTAATTAGTATTTTTAATATTTTAATGCTAGACCCATTTTGGTCCCCGGACCTCCTAAGGTCGGGTTGGGCTAGCCAAAAGTAGGCCTGAATAAAAGTGGGCCGAATTGGCCAGACCCAATTTGGTCGGGCTGGCCGCTTTTCCCAACCATAGTCGGATTAACTGTCTGATGCATAGAAACACAAAATCAAAAGTGCTAAAAACTTTAGAGGATGACATAACATCCAGGTTAATAGTAATAATGATCGGCTTAGGTTTACATATTTGATAATTCAAAATACATATTACATAAGATTCTGAATCCTCACAAACATGCGACGAATATGGGTTGATCGATGACTCTATTAAGATCGAATTTGTCTCGATTTGGTGTCAGCAACGAAAACGAAGAAGTTAGCAGGTGACAACACAACTAACGATCCGGGTAAGTTGGGAAAAAACCAAGCCATATGAGTTGACAACAAAATGTAATAGGTCGATGACAAAGCACGAAAAATAAAGGAAAAATAAAGTAAACCCATATCGGTGTGGAAGAAACTACTTTATTGGAAAAGAAAACCCAGATCTAGGAAAAACCGATAGAAGGGGTGATTTCAGGCCACGAATGGCAAAATAATCACCCCACATCTCTAACAAACAAAGGCCTAAAGGAGAGAACAAAGAGAGGGGCGCCTATGGATTCCTCGATTGCTTTTAAATATTTAATTTCCTTAATTTATTTTTTCCATCTAATCTAATAATCTTTTAAACATCGTAACTATTAATAATTTAATTAATGAGTTCTAACTTTTATAAAAGTCACATTCATTACAAATATGATTTCAATTATTTATTTATTTTATATTCTTAATTAGTTCAAATACTCTATTAAAAATAATTATTATCAATATATCCTCTCTCATATTATTTTCCAATATTTACCTTAATCACAAAATTATTTAAATAAATTCTCAAATCTTAGTAAATATCTACATGCCAAAAATATATCCTCAAATACTTATCAAATACATATATTTATAAAATTTAGCTTCCAAACTTATCATATTTGTTTATTATTATCCTTTAAGAATTCATCATCAAATCATTACTTTTTTTTTCTTCCAAAAACTAAATGAAATATATAGAAATTTTTTTTCTAACATCCATCATTACCTCGATTTTCTAGGCATGTTTATACATAGGTTTCCTAAGGCTACTTTATGAAAAAAATTTAGGCCTAATTTTTTTTTTAATATTTAATGATATTAACTGTAACAATATGTTCTTTTTGTCTTTTCGATTACATTAATCAAAATCATGTCAGATTACTTTGCCCAACTTTTCAACCTACTTGTTACACACTTATGGTTCATCTCTCTGATTTTCACTTATCTATTTTTTTTTGTATGTTTGTCCCCTACTTATTTTTATTTTTATTTTTTGGCTATTGGACAGATTACGTAAATGGGAGTCTCCGTCGCATGAGCAATTGTAGAAGTGCGCCGTGATAGAGATTCCTTTAATTGCGTAAACGAGGCCTCTTTCAGTCTTATTTCTTGTGTCGTGGAAGTGCCCAAAGGCGTGTCGGCTGCGACGGGACTCCTATCGTACCGCAGCGACATCGTCGTGGCATAGCGCACTATGTCGCGACACGGAACATCCCATGTTCTGGAATTCTTTGTCGCGATAGGATTTCATTTTACATTGGCTAACTCTATCGCGACATAGATATGTTCTGTCATATGAGAGAATCGCTACCCTTAGCGGCTTCATCACGGCAAGGAAAATCCAAGCCTTGCCCGGCTTTATCCCTTGTAAAGGAAAAAGCCATGTCGACATTCTCTCGCTTAAAACTGGAAACTATGTCGTGACACAGGAAAATCATGTCACGACATAAGAGCGGGAAGCTCACATTGCGACCTAGAAAACCCTTGTGACTTCAAAACACCCGGCCCGGGGGAGACTAACTCAAAATTCGCGACACTAAACCCACTGTTGTGACACGTAGCAAAAAAACTATGTCGCGATAGAGAAATCTCTGTCGCGACACAAACTGGCAAATGGCCAATAGACTATTCTTTTGCATTTCTGCACCTAACTCTCTCCTAATGCATTTTATTCAATACTCACTCTATACATAAATAGCAAGCGGTTAAAATCTAGAAACTATTAACTTTGAACAAGTCAAAAAATAAGTTTTATTACAAAACTTCTCATTACATAACAGCATTGGATATTCTATCAGAATATTACAAATACATAAATAGGCCTGGTCATTTTTCACAGCAGCTTAATCTTTTGGGGCGTGTTTCATCCCCTGTGTACCTCGGTACTGAAAATATTTTTCACGGCGGGGTGAGAAGCGATGCCCGGTAGATGAATTCTCTACTGAGGGCTATACACACCTAAGTGCACATGCAATAGTAAACACATTCATGTAAAAGTATACATTCCTACTCGAATGTCTACATGCCATGCCCGTACCTTGAGTTCTCTAAAACTCCCTCACACATTACATTTGCCATGTATGAAAAACAATTTCCAAAAGAAAGATTTTGTTTTTGAAAACTACATTGAGCAAATCTCAGATATCAAAATTTATTGGAAAACCCTCCGATATAATTTGGTAGACATACTCAAACAAATATTTTTGTTGGACAAATATTTGTTGGGCAACCCTCAGTATAATTTAGTGGACATACTCAAATGAATGTTTTTGTTGGGCAACCCTACGATACAATTTATTCAAAACCATGTCATGCGCTCCGCAGCAGTTTCATACGATGTCTGAGTGCATATGAAATGCAACATCTTAATTTCATGCCAATTCATTACATGCATGATGAGTACCACATGCAACATAATAAATCATGGATAATTATAATTATCACATATAATTTACATCCATCATAAGTTCCGTATCAATACATCCATAAGCATATATTAATATGATTTTCACATAACCAACATGTTATTTAATTTTTAGCAAAAAAAAAAAAAAAAAAACAGCACACACTGTCCCGAACTGCTCGAAAATAGTCCAGAAATTCTAGTGTTCAGTCCCAAAATTTTGGGACTAAATAGTACGACCATTCACGACCCAAAGAAAACCAATGCTATTAAATGACTCTTAGACCAAAAGTAACCAAGGTAGGAGAAAAACCCCTACCTCTCGGAGTTTGGCGAAAACCCTAGATTCTTGTCTCCACGCGTAGATGAACTTTGCCTCTTGCTCCGACAAAAACCGACGGTCCAATCTCCGTAGAATCTAGAGAGAAGGTAGAGTTTCTCACTCCTCATTTCTTCATCTTTTTTTCTTTTCTTTTCTTTCAATTTCTCTTTTCCTCCTTTTTTTTCCCTCTCCCCACTGAATTTATTCCAATTTGCTCAAGTGGGAAGTCTCCTCCTTGTCACTTGTCTCTTCCCCATTGGCTATCTTTTCTCTCACAAATCCTTATCCAAATACTTGGATTTCCTTCCTTTAAGGGTTTGACACATGAACTCCATGGGTCCCCTTTTTTGTTTGACTTATCTCTCAATTTGACACATAGCTCTAAATAAGTCATTCAACTAAATGCCATGTGTCACTTGCTATACCCGGTGCCTCGAAAAATGTGAAATTCTGACTATCTCGAATCGAATGAGTCGGTGGGTAACTAGATTTTCCGAGATGAATCCAATGGTGAAGTCCGTTTTGTCATTTGAGATCTAGAAAAATTATTGGTTTTTAATCGAAATTACCAGTTTATTTTGGAAAAATTGAATTTTCCCCATGTTTTATCTCGTAATCATACTTTTTTTTGAAAAAAGATAAATTTATTGATTCAGGTTATCAATACAATCAATAGAAACACAATCAAAAGTCTTGATAACTTTAAGGATGGCCCGCCCAACATACAGGTTAATAGAAAAAAATGATCGGCTCAAGGTATATACATTTGATAATCCAAAAATGCCTAGAATACCTAAGATTCTAAATCTACAGCATACTGATGAACGAGATTTGAGCTGATGAATTTGTTGGATCGAAATTTGCCATTTGAACTACCAATGCGAAAACCCACGAAGAAGCTAACCATCGGCGACATAACTAACAAGCGTAATAGATCGGCGGCAAATGGAAAAAATTCTTAGAATACCTAAAATTATAGATCTATAGCATATTGTGAATAAGATTTGATTTGATGACTCGGTCGAACTTTTCCATTTGAACTACCAAGCGAAAACCCGCGAAAGAAGCTAAACTTTGGCGACGGCTAGCCATTGTAATAGATTGGTGACAAAACACTTCACAACAAGTTGACAACAAAACACGCCACAATAGGTTGACGACAAAACATGCCACAACAGGTCGACAAAAAAAATACTAAAAAAAGAAAAACAAAGGCAAACTCAGATCAGTGTGGAAGAAACCACTTTATTGGAAAAGAAAACCTGGATCTAGGGAAGAAAACGATGGAAGGAGTGATTTCATGCCAAGAATGACCAAAAAAATCACTCCTCATCTCAAACAAACAAGAGTGTGAAAGAGATAACAGAACAGTGGTCTCTTACTTATTTTTCTTTCTTTTTTGTCTTTTTTTTAATTCACAATTTTAAAGTCTACGATGGTCACCTACTTATTTTTCTTTTAGAAAAATAGTAAAGAAGTTAAAAAAAAATCTTTAAAAAATGTAGTTTGAAAAATAATCCTAAATATAATGTAGTTTTCTCCATACCGACAAGAATGATTTAGAAATTGTCTCTTGAGAAACACAGAATTCGAAAAGCTAAAGATGTGCTTGAAGAGACTTTGACTTAAATTCAAAATTTTCAAAATTATAAGAGAGGGTGTATGTGAAACCCCCACATTAGAGGTCTAGTTGACAACGTCGACTATGGAAACACAATGGATATCGGGTGTCGATATCACACTCATTTGTCTCATGTATTGAGACCCATTCTTTGCATATTTAATTCCTGAATATCACAATATGATAGGCTATTGTCAGCAGTCCTTTACGAGTCCTTTACAAAACTAGACATTTATCCAAATGTTACAAAATAGCTGAATGGGCCGTAGTAAAGCTATTTCTGTAGAGGCTCTCATTACCGAGTTACCTCCTAACGTCTTGAAAATGTTCACGCACGGGGTGAATGACTTAGTAGAAAATTCTCCTACTGAGGGTTACTCCCACAAAATGCATATGCGATAGGCGTACGCAAAACATCAATTATATGTCATATAATTTATGCTGACACTATATGAAATATTCCGTGTCATGCATGTTGTAGGACTACTCGTACCCTGGCTTGGGAGTCTGAACCGACTCCCTCACGTACCTATGCCAAGTGTGACGGTAGATCCTTGGTAGTACCCGATGACACATATACCAAGCCCTTCTGGAGCTCATCGGTACCCCGATCACGAGTGCGATGGGCAGCTAATCCGTCGATCTGACTCGATCACATAACTTCGAGATGCATGTGATAACCATAACCGTGTGTTTTTCTTTGGGTAACCTGCGCTTTTCGGATCACGGCTGCGGGTCTCTTACGCTTTATGTTCCCGGGCTTTTCACCTAAGGGTTAATGGTCCCCTTCTTACTCACTTGGCTTACATTAATTATATTTCACTTTATGTTTTTAAGCGAGTGAGACATTGATTGGACTTAAATCCAAAGTAATGGCTCACTACCCGTCATCAACAACGATGATGGATGGCCCATACCCGCTCTACACACCCGACATAATGCGATGTCTGTGCATTTGCAATGCTAAATACCATTGTAGGATTTCTCATGTTACATTTATGATGCCGCATTTACATGAACATTAATACCCCATGGATAATTATAATTGATACATGTAATTTACCTCCATGCTCTACCCATGCTAATACATCATTTAGCATATATCAACATGTTATTCTCACACAACATGGTATTCACATAAGCCATAACACACAACAAGGTCACAATCTTGGACCCGTCCAGCCTGAGGTACCTCCACGGTCCCTTCCTGACATGCACCGAGTTTGGTTCCATGTATCCATATCATTCCATGACTAAAAAAAATAATGTCATACAACCTTTCTTAGGCTAACTCATGGAAATTCCTACCCAATACAATAACCTACAACATGCCATACAATGGTCATGTTAAAACCTGACTATTTACATCAATATAACCAAGCAACCTGCATACTTGGTGCAAAACATAGGTTTTCAGCATGGTTGTGGACACCCAATGCCCTACACAGGAACATGTATGAAATCTTGACTCAATGGGATTTCCATAGAGTCTAAGAACACCCGAAACGGAGTTCGGACGAAGAAGTTATGACCCTCCGAAGTTGGAGGTCTTACATGAGTATCCAGCCCTACCCAACCAGCCCTAACCGACCAGCCCCAATACCCATTGCCCTCCACAGGCACATGACTGGAATCTTGACTCAATGAGCTTTCCATAGAATCCAAGAATACCCGAAACGGAGTTCGAACGAAGAAGTTATGGTCATCCGAAGTTGGAAGTCACATGGATAGTCAACCACTGGCCGGCCGACCTTAGCTATAATAGCCTTTGTAAAAACATAATTTTCCAGCAGGGTTATGTTCACCCACTATCCCCCCACAAGAATATTTCTAGAATCTTGACTCAATGGGCTTTCCATGTAGAGTCTAAGAACACCACAAGCAGGATTCGGACCCAGAAGAGTTATGGCCATCCAGAGTTGGAGGCCAACAATAAGCTGACTTGATTGTCCCACACGGGAATTTCCTGTTTGCCTGACATAGGCGAACATTTGCACTTTGGGTGAATTTCAGTCAGGGGAGTTTGGAATTTGGATATATCTATTTCAAGAAGATATGTTCTCATATGAAATTACATTTTTATCAGAAATTTGAATCGCTGATTCGGTGAGTGATGGCGATTATGGCGAATCTGATCATGGGGTTGAAGAGGAACGGGCAACGCTTTCGGAATCAGAAACCGCCTCAAACCGTTATGAATGGTCGCGGTCACAACAAAGTCTAACATGCATTTTCCATCAGTCGAACAAAACCGGTTCGGATCGAGCTATGGCTTAGATCGAGCGTCAGAAAAAACAGTCTCATAAATTTCCACCATTTAGTCCCATCATCTTGAGACTAAATCACATGGCCTAATCTGGCCCCTGAAACAACCCATACCATTATATGACCTTTAGGCTAAAAATAAACCGAGTAGGAAAATTCTCTACCTTATGGAGTTTGTTGAAACTCCAAGTTTTTCGTGTCCACACGTAGGTTGTGCTGCGTGCACCAACTTTAGTACTCGGACCATCGAGCTACGACCGTCGGAGCGCCGAGAAATCCTCCATTTTCTTTCTCTCCTTTCCTTTTTCTTTTCTCCCTTCCTTTTCTTTCCCTCTCTCTTTCTACGAACTCCTCTCCTCTACGAATTCTTTTTCGTCTTTCTTTCTTTTCTTTCCTTTTTCCTTTTCTCTTTTTCTCTTTCTCATTTCTTTCTTCCCATTTTCTCTCTATGAATTCTTTTTGTTCTTTTTTTTTGTTTCTTTCTTTTCTTTACTTTTTGATTCTCTTTTCTTTTCCTATTTCTCATCTCATTTTTCTCTTGGCATTTCTCCTCCTATTTGGAGCATTATTGTGTGCGTATGGTCCAGTAGAGCAATTCTCCCTCATTTCCTCATGTCAACTTGTGTGGCCCTTATTTTTCCTTCATTTATTCATTATTTCTTATTTCTTTTATGATATCACACTCCCATGTGGCTCATTGTGAGCCATCCTTTTAAGTGAACCACATGTCTTTACCAAGTGTCAATCTCTTAGGGTGCCATGTGACATCCCCTAAACCATGCCTTGTGTCATCCGACACCCTACGCCTCGAAAAATGTGCAATTCCAACTGTCTCGAAATTCGACAAAATTCGATGTGGTAGCTAGATTTCGCGAGATGATTCCAATGGTGAAGTCCGTTTCATCATCCGAGATCTATAAAAATTCATGTTTTTTGATTGAAATTACCGTTTTACCCTTTATCCGAAAATTTGGATTTTCTAGGGTTTCACAATGTATCTTCAAATGACACTTTCAGTGTTAATTCAAAACTTTCAAAATTATAAAGATGTATTTTCAAAAGACACTTTTAGTATAACATTTCAATAATTTAGAAAGTGTTTCTTCAATAGACATTTTCAACTAAAATTCAAATAAGGTGTGACACTCCAAATCCAGGGGTCAGATTGACAACTCGTCAACCGCGGAAGGTCGTGGATGTCGGAGTGGCTTGGAAGCGCACCACACCATTGAATCCCATTTTCCCAAGACTCGGAGTTTAAGCGAAAATCGTGCGGTCTCCTTTATATGGGAGCTACACTTGAATCCTGACACAGTGCATTTTCATGGCAACTGTCCCGATATTATACACTTGATCACCAGGGTCCACATCACAGTAAAAATGGTCACATAGGGCCATTTATCCATACTAAAGCATATAAACACATGACTATAGGACCATAGTTCATAAAAGTTTAAATATACACCACTCTTATACAAAACATATATCAAAATTAAAAAATTCCTAATACATGTTTTACAAAATATAAATCAAGCCCGCAATCGGCTTTCTTCTCATTATACGGCCTCTAGTGAGCGCCATCTCACACGCACATCTCTGTATGCACGAAGGCGGGTCCTAGCAGGGGTGAGCTAACGCCCAATAGAGATAAGTCCTCTGAGGGTGCATTCCGCTAAATGCACATGAATGAGTGGCTTGACCCGAAGCACACACCGACTAAGACATGCGGCAATCTAGCACGAGAATCCTACTTGTCATGAATGAGGCGCGACTCATCATGCCCCATGTATCAAGTCCTCACTTAGACTCCACTCAAACATGCACATTTTTCCAAGAATAGAAACCATTTCCAAACATAGGTATTTGTGTTTACCGTGGACAACCTCCGATATAAATAGTGGACACACTCTAGATAGTATTTTGTGAATGACCCTCGGAGTGTATATCAATTGGGCATACTCCGATGATTGACATTATATGGACAACCCTCTAATGTATATCAATTAGGCATACTCCGACGATTGATACTGTGTGGATAACGTCTATTGTAGTGGACATACTCCGAGTAAATAATATTGTTAGTCGACCCTCAGAGCAAATTCTCTTAAGAAACCACCTTATGCACTCACTCTACTTGTTCTAGGGTGCCCAATGCATGTGAAATGCCATGAGCCCGTTTCCATTTCCTTAACCTAATGCAACACCATACCCAAACCGTGGATCTCCATTGAACTGTCCTAGAAATGCAGTCGCAGATTTATTCACAGGATGATGAATGACAACAACTATCTCACACCCACACCATGCGATGTCCCTGTGCACCAGTGCAATGCAATTGTGTCATTGCACTCTAAGTCATGCCCAATGTATAAAGACCTCTACATGGACACCCTATACCATACACTCCACCGTGTACCATGGACACTCATGTCTAATGCACACAAAAGTCCATACATTCATTAAACGTTAATATACATGCAGTCATACTAACATTTATCACATTCATGTCGACACATCAAACAAGCATGCATCAACATCATTCCTACTTAGACAAGTAATGTCATAATCAAATCCCTAGGCTACATCATGGCGCGCAATGCCGTGTATGTTGGGTTCACGGAGGCGAATATCAAATCTAGTTGGAACATAAATCTGTGGAATTTATAATTTTATCCCTTAACCCACCAAGGATCACATGTTTTCATAAGAACCGAGAAGGAAGAGATGTGACTTACCTCTTGTAGATCGATTAAGTCAAGCCTTCAAAAGTCTGCGTAGTTTATTCGGATCTTCAAGGAGTGCGCCTTTACGAAAAACGACCACCCTCTACAAGTGTCCACACCGAGACAAATAATGAGCGATCTTTACGAATCTTGGATTAGGTTCGTCTTCTCAAAGCGAATTAGGAGTTTCTCTGTTTTTGGTTGTTCATTCTTTTTTAAAGAAACGGCCTCCCAAAATATATGTCTCACATATATATATCTATATAAGTACGCTAGGGTTTAAATCAAAACGAATTTCCTTATCGAGATAAGGAGAAACAAATTTGTATCATTATATATTTTAAGCAGCTTTTAAATAGTAACAATTTAAATTCAAATCATATCGAGATAAGGAAACAAATTTATTTATATTATTATATATTTAAAACTCTTTTAAATAATAACACAATTTAAATACGGTGTTCTTATCGGATAAGAAAGCAATTATATTATTATTTAAAACCCTTTCTGAATTATTTCCTTATCCGATAAGAAAATATAACAAATTAATTATTTGTTATAATTTAAATCAATTTAAACTTTCTCAAAAATTAAATTGAATTTAAATAACAACTAATTGTTATTTGTAATTTAAAATAATCTCATCATTTTAAGTACTACAGTAAAAAAACCATACTTAGATTATTATTAAGATTTCTTAATGAAACCTATAGGTTCATTAAACATTGGCAGTAGGCACAAATCACATTTGATCCTACAAGTCATAAGTGGCCTCTAGCAAGACATTATGACTACCCGAGTTAAATGGCTCATGATCAGAACTGACCTTAATATAGATAATGACATAATCCTTTTGTCTCATGATATCTTGATAGGAATATAAGGCATGGACAAAGTCGACCTTATATCGTTTTATCTTTGATTACTCGAAACCAGTGCGTGACTAAACAAATGACATTGATCTCCATCAATTCATTTGAGCAAACCATGCATTTCTCGGTCTCGATTGTTGAGGGACGAGAGATATCTCTTATAATAAGAGGGACAAATTCCATTTTAATCGCTCATATCTCACTACATAATTCTTATTACGTTCAAGTATAACCTTTATAGTCATCCGATTAAAGACAACATTTGATTATATCAAAACACAATATTCCTTATGTTGAGAACTATAGTGATCTGGTCGAGGATTTAATGACACAACTATTAGAGATTAATTTATGACTTTGATCCATGTATTAATCTTAAGGCAGTGCATCAAATATTTGTTCTCAACAAATAGATATAAATTTGATTTGTATCTCATTACACATATTCATCCCATGAATATCAATCAAACTTATACTAATCTTAATTCATTATTATTCAATAGCAATAGCAGATTAGGACATTTAGAATAATTAATAATATTATTCAAGGACATTATATATAATAAACATGTAAATCATCATAATAAATTCTCATAAATAATTGAGAAATGCCATGTCCATCCTGATAGGCACAGAGCACTATTGCCTTAACAATCTCCACTTGCGTAGGCCCGTTCATCAATGTATCTAATACTGTAGACCTAGCATGGCTTGATCATGCTTTGCTTGTGGTAGAGGCTTAGTCAATGGATCAACAACATTATCATCTGTTGGAACTCTGCATATCTTAATGTCACCTCTCTCAATGATTTCTCGAATGAGATGATAACGCCTAAGAATGTGTTGGATCATTTGGTGTGATCTGGGTTCCTTTGCTTGTGCGATAGCACCGTGTGTCCTGATAAACGCTCCAGCCGAGTTTGTAATCTTTAGGAACCACTTCAAGGTCGATAATGAACTTCTTGATCAATTTGCTTCCCTTTCTTGCATCGAATCTTTTGCAATGTATTTAACCGGTTAATAGAATGTCGGCAACGGTGCTTTGCTTTGAACTTTCGGCTAAGCTGCACCACCATTTAAACAAAACACATATCATTGCGATCGAAAATCATATTTGTCGGATTGGAAGCTTGCATCTGTGTAACCATTTACAACGGATCATCTTCCAATCAGCCGCTCCTACCGAGGAACATATCCTTAGACCTTCTCGGATGTAAGAATGTTCTTGGCCGGTACGTCCGGTGACTCTCGTAGGGATTTGTGGTATACACTCGTTATGCTTAAAGCATAAGATACATCTGGTCTAGTGCACAGCATGGCATACATGATGAATCTATTGTTGAGGCATATGGGAATCTTACTCATCCGCTCCTCGGCTCATCTTTAGTGTTAGGACGAGATTTGCTAGAGTAATACCATGAGACATGGGCAAGTATCCTCTCTTGGAATCTTGCATACTGAACCATTTCAGTACTTTGTCTATGTAAGTACTTTGACTTAGACCAATTAGCCTCTTAGATCTATCTCTATAGATCTTTATCCCTAGGATATAGGCACCTTCGCCTAAGTCTTTCTTTGAGAAACACTTCCCTAACCAAGACTTGACACTCTGCAAGGTAGGGATATCATTCCCAATGAGTAAAATGTCATCAACATATAAGACCAAAAAAATACAATTCGCTCCCACTAATTTTCTTATAAACGCAAGGCTCATCTTCATTTTTGACAAATCCAGGCCATTTTGAAATTTGATTCATCAAGCGAAGATTCGACTCAGGGGAGCTGCTTCAAACCATAAATGGATCTTTGAAGCTTGCATATTTTACCGAGAATTCTTAGGTTATCTGAAACCCTCCAGGTTGTGTCATGTACACATCCTCCAGTAAGTTTCCATTAAACGGTTTAACATCCATTTGCCGTCATAATCATGATATGCGGCGGTAGCAATAAAATATTAGACTTAAGCGCCTTCTGGTGAAAAAGTTTCATCATAATCCCATACCGTAAAGTTTGTTTGAAACCTTTTCGACTAGCCCCTGCTTTATAAGTATGCACTTTTCCATCCATCAATTTTCTTTTTAAACCCATTTGCACCCAATGGTCTTTGTACCTTCGGGTGGAATTGATCAAAGATCATGCGATTATCATACATGGATTGAATTTCGGACTTCATGGCCTCAACCATTTCTCGAGTCTAGATCCAACATAGCCTCTTGATGAGTGGTAGGTTCATTTTGATCCACTAACAATACATCATGGTTATCGATCCGCAGAAATCCATATCTCTCGGGCTCATGGCGTATCTCTCCGGATCTCGTAAATTTTGTCTTATAGGAGGTGTGTCGACAATAGTTTGTTGGTATGGTATCCACAGGCAGTTCAATGTTATCTTGTGGTTCTCGAACTTCTTCGAGTTGTACCTTACTCCCACTGGTTCCTTTAGAAATAAATTCCCTTTCTAGAAAGACACCATTACGAGCAACAAACACTTTGTTCTACATGGGATTGTAAAGAAGTAGTATCCTTAGTCTCTTTATGATACCCCACAAAAAGACATTTATCAGACTTGGGCTCCAGCTTATTTGAAACTTGACATTTTATATAAGCCTCACAACCCCAAATCTTAAGAAAAGACAAATCGGGCCTTTTACCAGTCCACATCTCATATGGTGTCTTTTCAGCAGCAGGATGGAACTTGATTTCTTGTGAATCTGTTTGTTAAGTACATAACCCAGGTAAATGGAAGATCTGTTGGACTCATCATAGATCGAACCATATCTAATAAAGTTCGATTTCTCCTCTCAGACACACCATTCCATTGTGGTGTTCCAGGGGGAGTTAATTGTGAAATGATTCCACAAGTTCTAAGATGGTCATCAAATTCTTGGCTTAAATATTCGCCACCTCGATCAGATCGAAGTGCCTTGATTGTCTTGCCGAGTTGGTTTGTACTTCATTTTGAAAAGATTTGAACATTTCAAATGATTGATTTATGTCTCATCAAGTAGACATAACCATATCTGCTGATCATCGGTAAATGTAATGAAGTACTTGTAACCTCCTGCAGCGTACGAACTTAATGGTCCACATACATCGTATGTATGAGGATCCAATAATTCATTGGCCCTTTCCTTTGTGTCCAGTAAAATGAGATTCACATGTATCATATGATTCAAAATCAAATGAATTCAAAAAGTCCAACTTGATGGAGTTTTGAATCACGTTTCTCATTTTATATGACGGCGACAATGCCAAAAGATAGGTTGAATTTAAATCATTGGACTTAAATTTCTTAGTAGTTATATTATAGACATGAGAAATTGTTGGATTTTGAAGGTTCATAACACTAAAGACCATCTGTAAATAGGCATTTAAATAGAACATCTTTATAGAAAAATGGACTAATTATTATTCTTAATAATAAAGAAAAACCATCATTATCAAACAGAAAGCGAAATAATATTCCTACATATTGTAGGAACATAATATAGTGTCCCGAGAAACTAGCAGCCCGTTTTAAGGCAAAAGAAATGAGATTCATAACTTCCTACGTAAAAGCGGCAACTTTGCTCCATTGCCTACTCGTGAATCAACCGCCCTTCTTCAATTGTCTACTCCTTTTGAAGGCCTTTGCACATTTGTACAAATGAGATCCACATCAGTATCACAATACCCGGGAACTAGAAGGAGAAAAATTAATGCGTATAACATAAATACGAAGAACTAGTCTCGCGTCTTCTTCTTCTTCTTTAGATCCTCTACCATCTGACTTCTGCGGTTCTCTTCCAGACGGGTTCATTGCAAAAGAACAAACACCCTCCTTTGGGGCTTTAGCCTTGGGTTCGAGGTTTGGGTTTGGGTTGAGCATTGGACTCTTGCCCTTGCCCTTGCCCTTGCCCTTAGGCGCTTTCCATTTTTGAACCATCGAACATGGCGGCTTGGATTTAATATTACGCTGGCGGTTTAAGCATCGTATGCAGCTCGAGAATGGAATTTGTCATTTCATTCATGTTATAGTTCGCGACTAATTTGGCCATAACTATCAGGAAGTGAGTGGGATCGTCGGTTGCGGCCTCTTGGCTCAGTAAAATCGAGCCTATCAAGGTGCCAATATAGCCTTTCATTTTTAGAACATGAGCACTAAGCTGAAGCACCCACTCGGCCATCTTGCAAGAATGCAGTGCCTTGGTAGTCTCACTTTGCTTTCTTACCTTGCTTTGTTGTTGGAACATTTTCCTTAAGATTGAAGATCATATCATAGCTTCCATATTTTCCGAGATCATACGAGTTCAGAATTTCGTAGTAGCTCGCATCAAGCATGCAACATCAATAGAGTCATTATGATGCTTCTCATAAGCATTCTTTTCAGCTCTAGGAACATTTTCAACTGGTTCTTCAGGGAGAGGTTCATCCAGGACATAAAGCTTCCTTTCTTGTTTGAGAACAATTCTCAAATTTGAAACAGTCGAGGAAGTTAGTCGATAAGTTTTATCCTTCTCAGGACTGATCGTAGTGACATAGTAGAATTGTTGTTATTGTGTTGGCCATCTACAATGGATACGAAGTTCTATATGTCTCAGCGATGTAACCTAATGTACTTCTACTTTGGTAGAACCACTTAAGGTGATAAAAGGTTTGACAAGTGTTTAAATATGGATGGCATGTTAACATTAAATTTTATGTGAGAGATCTTAATTGATTTTTAATTTTCAATTAATAGATCTCATCATACATCTAGTATCACATACTCATGTAACATCATACATAGCATCTCATACATGCATATAATAAACGTGTCACAGTATGGCCTTAATCTAGATTGATCTCCGTAAGAGCCAAATATGAAGATCAGCTTGATCATTCTTTAGGTATTATCGCGACTCCGTGATGTCGATTTGACCCACGAACTTGCGCATAGACACCTAGCTCCTCCATCATCATGGTTGGATTGCATGACTTCAAATGGCTTGCATTGTCTTGTTTTTATTACAACGATTAAATAAATCTTACTAATAGTAAAATAAAATTACAATAAAACAAAAAAGCGACTTGTCTGACCGTATTTAATAATTACAACCATTGTAAAACAATAATAATAATCTGCGAAACACATTAGTCACAAAAGATCCATCTTGTGCACCATGTGAAGCAACATAACATGCAAAATATATCATGTTATCATATAAGCATAAACAATTTGCATTAAAGAAATAAATTATAATAGGCGCATGTTTAAAACGATTAAATTCATGAAACTCTGCGAGCACATTACCAGGTACATTCGCTAATGAGTTAGCCCAGCGGGGAGTCGAGGGGGCCGCCCTCTCGGGGTCAGGCGGCGCCCACGGAAAAAAATTTCCTTTTAGAAACATTAGGATTTCGTTTCAAAGTGGTACTATTGATCTCATCAATAAATTTTTGAATAAGTAGAAACCATAATCACATTAAAGCGGCATATTATGTAATCTCTATTACACATAGGAAACATTTTTCGCACCACCATAAGCAGTCATTGATAAATTAGAATTGATATATGGTCGGTCAATGTATTAATACGATTAAGACAAGCCGAGAATCATATAACATGCTTGTAAACACTTTATTGGCAATATCCCGTCAGGATTCTTAATCATATTAACGAATCCTTTTAGGTTTTGAATTCAATCAATTAATACCTTAACAAAACCTATATTAACTATGTGAATTCGCTAAACCATAATATCACATATATTCAAAAAGCAAATCATGCGAGAATCATATACATCACATAAATACGATCAAACATGGCATTATCGTTTTTATGAAAACACAGTGGCTATGATACCTTGTTGGGTTCTGGCGAGAATATCAATCTAGTTGGAACATAAATCACGGCGAATTTATAATTTTATCCTTAACCCACCAAGGATCACATACGTTTCATAAGAGGAACAGAAGGAAGGAGTAAACGAAACTTACCTCTTGTAGATCGGTCGTCAAGCCTTCAAAGTGTCTTGTAGTTTATTCGGATCTTCAAAGAGTGCCGCTTTGAAAAGCGACCACCCTCTACAAGTATCCACGCACAGACAAATAATGAGCGATCTTTACGAATGCTAGTTCAGGTTCGTCTTCTCAAAACGAAATTAGGGTTTCTCTGTTTTTGGTTGTTCCTTCTTTTTAAAAGACGACTACTCCCAAAAATATATGTCTCACATATATATATTTATATAAGTCTACCAGGGTTTTAAATCAAAAACGAATTTCCTTATCAGATAAGGAATCAAATTTGTATCATTATATATTTAAAATGCTTTTAAATAGTAACAATTTAAATTCAAATCCTTATCCAGATAAGAAACAAATTTATTTATATTATTATATATTTAAAACTCTTTTAAATAATAACAATTTAAATCACAATTTCATATCGAGATAAGGAAAGCGGAAATTATATTATTATTTAAAACCCTTCTGAATTATTTCCTTATCCAGCTAAGAAAAATATAACAAATTAATTATTTGTTATAATTTAAATCATAATTTAAGCTTTCTCGAAATTAAATTCGAATTTAAATAACAACTAATTGTTGTTTGTAATTTAAAATAATCTCATCATTTTAAATTCTTCTGAGTGAAAAAAGCATGCTTAGATTGTGTCGATTCTTGTATGCGACCACTATGGGATCATTAAACATTGGCAGTAGGCCTAAATCACATTTGATCACCACAAGTCATAAGTGGCCTCTAGCAAGACATTATGACTACCCCGAGTTAAATATTTCATGATCGAGACAACCTTAATATAGCTAATGGCATGTCTTTTTGTCTCATGATATCTTGATAGAATATAAGGCATGAATGAAGTCAACCTTATATCGTTCTATCTTTGATTACCGAAACCCCGATTAGATTGACTAAGCAAAATGACATTGATCTCCATCGATTCGTTTTGAGGTACGACCATGCATTTCTCAATCGATTGTCGAGGGCCCAGAGATCTCTCTTATAATAAGAGAGGACAAATTAATTTAATCGCTCATATCTCGCTCACATAATTCCTTATTATGTTCAAGTATAACCTTTATAGTCATCAGGTCTAAAGAACAACGTTTGATTATATCAAAACACAATATTCCTTATGTTGAGAACTATAGCAATCTCGGTCGAAAGTTTAATGACACAACTATTAGAGATTAATTTATGACTTTGATCCATGTCTTAATCTCGAGAGGCAGTGCACATCGATATTTGTTCTCAACAAATAGATATAAATTTGATTTGTATCTCATACACATATTCATCCCATGAATATCCATCAAACTTTATACTAATCTTAATTCATTGTTATTCCCATAATAGCAGATTAGGGACATTTAGAATAATTAATAATATTATTCAAGGACATTATATATAATAAACATGCAAATCATCATAATAATAAATTCTCATAAATAGTCAAAATACCATGTCCATACAATAGGCCTAGAGCACTATTACTAACACAATAAACTAGCCTACAACATGCTATGCAATAGCCATGTCCACACGAAAACACATCACAAACCCAATATGTTAGGGCACACATATTGACATCCAAGCATGACACATTTTAACTAAGAAATGTCATTTCAATCAATCACACAAACACATGTTAACATTTCATCAAGTGACTACCTAGGCAAGTAATGACACACCTCATTTCCTAGGCTAATTCATGACATATCATGCACCTAAGATAGCCTACAACTTGCCATGTAATGGCCACTTCAACACACAACTCCTCACATCCACACAACCAACAATTAGCACACTTATTGCTACAATTAAATTTTTCAGAAAATATGTGGGTACCAAATGCCATTCACAAGCATATGGACAGATTCTAGACTCAAAGGGCTTTCCGTAGAGTCCAAGAACACACGAATCGGAGTTCGGACAAGAAAGCTATGGTTGTCTAAAGTTGGAGACCTCATATGAACAGTAACTTACGCGCATTAGCAGGGGCCTACTATTTTCATCATTTTGGACATAATGAGTCTAAATTGAATTAATTTATATATGGATAGATTCTAGACTCAAATGGCTTTCCATAGGAGTCAAGAACACCCCAACGAGCTCGGACGTGAAAGTTATGGCCGTCCGAATTTGGAGGCCTCGTATGAACAGTGACTGGGCAGTAGCGTGAAACCCATGAAATTACTTTCCCGGGGCTCCATTAAAGCTCCTGTACATGCTATTTTTCCTACCCAAACTCATCTCGGAAACAACCCTTTCACCCGGTAACAAACCCATCCCAATTAAGTCCACAATTCAGCCATAAACATGGCCTGGCTTGATCTCAAACTCGGCTGAATCGACTTAACAAAACAGCTTCAAATCGGCAAATACGGAGTTTTTGTGTGTTCGGGAACACAATCCAAATAGCAGATTAGGGCCAACCAAGACAAGACAACATTTGGATGAAATATAAACCAGTGGAAAGGTTCCTACACTCTTGGAGCGAAGACGAAACTTTTTGGAGTCCCGAAGACCCGAGACCCATGGCCTTCCCAAACTTCCGCTCGAATCTTTGATGAAAATTTTTTGATTTCGATGTTCATGCGTTGCCCTTAACAAGTACTCCGACTTTAAGTCTTGGCCCAACGGAAACCGAGCCGCCGATCGCCATAAATCTTAGAGAGAATGTAGAGCTTCTCTCACTATATTTCTTCTCAGGCAGAAATCTTCGATGGCGTATATTTGTCGGTACCCAAGCGTAGCCCTCGTCGAGTAGATGAACTTAAATCTTGTCTCGGCCAGTTCGACCACCCAGATTTCCATATATCGTAGAGAGAAAGGTGGAGATTTTATCTTATTTCTCTCTCTAACTCACACCCTCCTCACTCCTTCTTGGGTTCACAGTGAATGAGCATTTCTTTTTTTTCTCTCTTATCTTAAGTTGGACGCGGGGCCCACTTCACTCCACACGTCCATGACCCGTCCGGGTTCATTTATGTCTCGAAACAATTTATTTCTTTTCAGTTCAATTCATTTTAAATGAACTTAACTCCAGTTATTTCCTAACTTTTGATATTTTTAAGAAAATCTGGATTTCTGGGGTTCTTAGATGCCTAACTTCAAAAATTCGCAAGAATTCCACTACTGGGGTCGTAGGCTTTTCGAGTTACTCGTTTTCGTGAGACGGACTCAACGGCGTAGTCCATTTCGTCATCCGAGCTCTAGGGAATTTTCTAGGTTTCCTTGAGCCATTTCAGAATTTTATTATTATTATTATTATATTATTATTATTATTATTTATTTTTTTATTTTTTTACTTTTAGAAAATTTTAAATTTTTAGGTTTCTGAAGAAGACACTTTCAGCTTAAATTCAAAATTTTTAAAATTATAGAAATTGTCTCTTCAAAATATATTTTCAGTGTTGATTCAAAACATTCAAAATTGTGAAAGTGTCTTTTTAAAAGACACTTTTAGTATAACATTTCAACAATTTAGAAAGTATCTCTTCAGAAGACAATTTTTAAAAATTTGTAAAACTGAAAGTGTCTCTTGAAGAGACACTTTTAGCTAAGATTTTTAAAATTATCAAAAATGTCTCTTTAAAGACACTTTCAGTATTGATTCAAAACTTTCAAAATTATGAATGTGTCTTTTCAAAAGACATTTTTAGTATAACATTTCAACAATTTAGAAAATGTTTATTCAAGAAACACTTTCTAAAAATTTGAAAACCTAAAAGTGTTTCTTGAAGAGACACTTTCAGCTTAAATTCAAAATTTTTAATATTAGAGAAAGTTTATCTTCATAAGACACTTTCAGTGTTGATTCAAAACTTTTAAAATTATGAAGGTGTATTTTCAAAAGACACTTTTAGTATAACATTTCAACAATTTAGAAAATGTCTTTTAAAGATTCAAGAGACACTTTTTAAAAATTCGAAAAACTAAAAGTTTCTCTTGAAGAGATATTTTCAACTTAAATTCAAAATTTTTAAAATTATAGAAAGTGTCTCTTCAAAAGAGACTTTTAGAGTTAATTTAAAACTTTCAAAATTATAAATGTGTCTTTTGAAAAGACACTTTTAGATTGCGTTTGTTTTTTTTACTTAATGCTGAATAGAACTTTTTTTGAGCTTAATACTGAATAGTACTTAATAGCATTAAGTATTAAGTTGTTTGTTTTTTAACATTGGGTGGTAAGTAGGGATAGCAACGGGACGGATTATTTCGGGTTCCCGCCTCATCCTGTTCTTAATGGGACATGTTTGGTTTAACTGTAATCGGGTTTTTAGCAAGTTTTTGTTTATTTTCTCAAATCCGAGATGGGTTCGGGACCGGGTTGAATTAATATTACTCACTTGGCGTATAAATCGATTATATTTTAAAAATATTTTTATTATTTTATTTTATATTTAATATAATTAATAATAATAATTATTAGAATGTTTTAATAAATAATTTATAAAAAATTCATAATATTTTTATTTTTTATGAAATATTTTAATTTTAATATATTAAAAATAAAAACAAAAATCAAATATAAACTGGACGGGTTTAGGAATTTTCTCAGCTCCATCGCCCCAGTTTAATTTTTTAAATGAGACAGGTTTGAAATTGAAAAAATAAGCAGTAGAGATTAGAGATGGGGCGCCTCGTCCCTATTTCCGTTGTTATCCCTAGTAGTGAGTGTTGCTAGCCCTCCTTCTTGTTGGCCAATGGTGGAGTTTTTACTTTGATAGAAAATGACTTTTTCTGAATAGAAAAAGCCAAATATTTTTACTTTTTCTGTCGAACTTTTAAAAATTTCGTGATAAGTCATGAAAATTTTAAAAACAAAGCAACATTATTCTTGAAATTGAATAGCTTCCCGGCATTAAGTCAAACAATGCGAAGTCTTAGTTTAACATTTCAATAATTTAGAAAGTGTCTATTCAATAGACACTTTTAGCTTAAATTCAAAAAATTTTAAATTATAGAAGTCTGCCCCAGAACGTTCAATGTTTTTAAAATTATGAAGGTGTCTTTTCAAAAGACACTTTTAGTATAATATTTCATCAATTTAGAAAGTGTCCCTTTAAAAAACACTTTTTGTTTTCTAAGTTTTTAAAAAATGTTTTTTTAAGAGACACTTTCAACTTAAATTCAAAAAATTTGAAAGTGTCTCTTCAAAAGATACTTTTGGTATAAAATTTTCAAATCTTTTGAAACTGTCTCTTGAAAAGACACTTTTAGAAAATGTTTTTCCAAAAGACACTTTCCACGTAGCAAAAACTACATTACATTTAGAAATATTTCTAAACTTATGTTATTTGAGAAATTTTTTTATTTTTTAAACTAAATGTCTAAAAAGCCCCTTATTTTTCTTTCTTTTATTTTATTTTATTTTATTTTTTTTATTCACAATCTCGAAGCCTATGGTGGCTCCTACTTATTTTTCTCTTTTTTTTTTTTTCATTTTCATTCTCAAAGCAATTCGGTACAACACCACCGATTGTTATTTTATTTTATTTTTAAAGAATGAGAGTGAAATCTAAATCTGACTTCTTCAGGGTTGATATAAACTTAAAGAAAATTAAAAAATCTAGAAAAATAAATAATGAAGATCTTACCTTTCAAATTGGTTCTTAAACCTTAGATTTGATGTTCTAGGTCTTCTCGGAATCTTTTTCGAACAAGAGGACTATATAAAAAGAATGAAAAGATTTATTACCATTAACGATGTTATTTTAATTTTAATAAGAATGGAATCTAGGAGAAATCTCACCTTGAAAAACTTCTTCAAACCCTAGTTCTTCAATTGCTATGGTCAAAAGGGGTTCTGTAAAGAGAAACAAAGTATCCAAAAAATAATAATATATATTTTTTATTATTTTCCTTTCTATTTATACCTAGGGTTTCCCTAACTTGAATTACCAATATACCATTCATTAAAAAAAAAAAACTTATTTTTCCACTTTAAAAATACGGGTATCACATCCTCTCCCTTAACAAAAGTTTAGTCCTCTAAACTTGACATAAGTAGGTCCTTAAATAATTTATGAATGTCATTTTCTCACCAGTTTTTCTAACTCCCAAATATCTCTCAAATATTATGGTTATCTCACTAGACCTATACTAACTTGACAATATCATACAATATTATTTTCTTCTTCTCACCACATCTCTGATTTGAACATATATTTTTTTATAAGTCCAATCTTCAAAAATTTAGATAATCTCTTGTTTCATAACATGAGAAAGGATTAAAAACGCATTTCTCTCTAATCAAATGAAACATGGGATACATGATGAACTTAGATAGACTTACTTGGAAGTAAGATCACTTAATATATCAAGGTATCTACTATTCTAATATATCAAACAATCTCGTAGACTAAGAATTTATTTATTTATTTTTTATAGATGAAGTTAAAGTCTAGAAGTGAAACAAAAATCCTTACATATACCATAGAATTGGCCATCTCATACATTCTCAAAATATTTCTTAATATCAAAGTTAGTACGATAGAAAATTATTAGGCTTTTTATCAATAAACCAACCATCACAATAAAACATTATTACCAACTAATATTTCTTAAGTAACTTACTTATCATAAAATTCAAAGTTATATGTTCCCACATTCATTTAGAAATACACGTAGGCACAAGTACATTATTAGCCTCTTGAGGAGTAAACTTTCATATATATTCTTGATGTGTGTTTTTACTCGAAAACGTGTCTCCTATTTAATGTCCTACAAGAGTATCAATCCATGATATTTTGGATCTCCATGTTTCGTCCAATAAGACAGCTAAGACAACTGGAAGATTCTGATTTCATTCTATATCTATCATAATAGAATATTTTCCTCCCAAAATCTCACCAAATATGCTCTAATCTTCATGATTTGATCTACCAAATATTACCCTCTAGTCTTCCTTAAACGTTGAAGTGAATATCAACTTCCGATCTTTGGATTATTCACTCTAGGATCTGTTTTGACTTAATATGGTAACTTTTGTCATCCAATTTGGTCTATTGACACGTGCACCAACATGTTATAAGTGTGAATTTTACTGTTGAAAAGGCTGTTTATAAAGTGGGGCGGATTTAAAGTCATTGAGGAAAAAAATAGAAAAGTAATTTACTTATACTTGATTTCCACGATAAAAAGAAAGAAAAATTCTAATATAGCAAAATAATTAAAAATATATTTTAATATTATTTAATTTTATATAAAGAAATAAAAAAATTTTAATTACTTTTTAAATACTTTATTAATTTTGAATTTTTTCTCTTCCTTATTTTTCCTTGGAACCAAACATAACCTTGCAACTGAGGTGATTTTCATGTACAGTTGCGAACTTGGAAGCCAATGAATTTAGGGCCTTTTTACATAAAATTAGGAAAAGTGAGGAGGAATGATTCGAGTACTTTCTTCGTCGGCTCAGCATACGTAAGCATTGAAATGTGAACTTATGTTTTGAAAAGAAGCGAGAAACTCAAAAGTTTTATGTTATGTTATGGTTCTTGGAAAATTTCAAGGAAGATACAAGGAAATAAAATATGAAAGAAAAGTAGGCTTGAAAAGAAAAAAAAAATAAAAATATTATTTTAAAATTATTGAGATATCAATACAGTGATTAACTAATTTATAAATATTTTAAATTTCTCAGTAACTTTTATACTTGATTTTCTTAAAAAATAATTTTCTTTAACATTTTTTTTCCTTAATTTCCCAACTAAACACAATCTAAGATTATATTTCATCCCCCAGAAATATGAAAAATGTGAAGGAAAAATAGAGAAAGTATAAAAGTAAAAGAAAATAAAAATAGAATTAAACATATCATATTACTTTTATTTACGTATTTGAATTCATTTTATTTACTTTAATTCATTAATATAAAAATTAAATAATTTAAGAATATGTAATCTTATAAGTAATTTTATTTATACTTGATTTTACTTAAGATTTTTTATTAGACATCCTAAGTTATTTATGGAGAAAAAGAAAAAAGATAAAAAGGAAAAGATAGCACCATTAGTCAAATCCACTTATTTCAAATTCACAAGTAAATTATATGTAAAATAGTAAAAAAGACAATGGTCAAACCAACCCTAAATACTTATGAAATGGAGTTTAGACAAGAGGATCTTGTCATCTCTCTACAAATGTGGAATTAAGAGGTCATAAGTAGTATAGTCAAGAAGTTGGGGACTAAACTTGATAAAGAAGATGACAACATAGTATAACAAGTAGTCCCATGTTGTCGTTGCTGCAAGGAAGACCCATATAACAAGCAGCATCCAACCAAATGTTGGAAATAGAATCAACAATAATAAAATTGGAGAAATTTGCTATAGAGGAATTGAAGGGGCCGAGTCTCGAACTTTTTATCAACAATAATTGCTTCACTGTGGATGAAGATGACAACAAAAAAAATATATTTATAATCCATTTCTCCAATGGGGTGATATCATTGTCTTCGGTTTCGTTGGAGAAAACCAATCAAGATTGAAGTGATGACTGTGAAAACTTTCTCTTTGAGGTAAATTAATCCTTGCTCTTGCTCTTGCTCTTGCTCACTATGATACCAAGAACAAAATTATTTGAGTGTTAATTAGTAAGTTATTAATGAAGAAATAAGTGCAATGCTAAATGATTGGGTTTAAAACTATAAGCGCATAGGCCCAGAACACAAGCTCGATGTCGGGCTTAAAAGAAATATAAGTAGGCCCGAGTAAAGGCGTAAAGATCGGCCCACCATATGAGGCCCCGAACACAAAGGCCCGGGACCGGGGACCGGTTCACCACGTGCGAGAAGCAAGTAGCGTAAACATCCAAAGAACTCGTGTTAAAGGAAAGTACCCCGACTTCCTAATTAAATCTCCGTTAAGGGAAGTAGGATATTTCCTAATAATTATCCATTAATTATCCTATTAGTCGGTTAACGATAAGGAAAGAAAATCCCTCACTCAATGGGGGAAGTATCCGTATCATCATCCAATTAGGAAAGTTATCATTATCATCCATTATAAATATCAGGTCACCTCATCGGTGAAAGGTATGCATAAAAATTCCTTCACTAAGCAGTTGATTTTCTCTTCTCTTTCAGGAAAGAAGCCGGTTAGGCATTGGAGGCAACGGGCGTCGTAATCTTTTTGTTTCTTATTTTTGCGGCTTGGGCATCGAGTCGACGGACCCGGCCCGACAATTCCAGCAAGCTCAAACCCAGTTTTGGTTGAAAAAGTATCATCAGTTTGGCACCATCTTGGGAACAACAGTTCATTTACAAATAAAGCTGATCTCTCAGTGACTGATGGTTTCAACTCGGAACACAAGCAGGAGGCATGCTAGAAACTCTACACGCTAATACCGACGAGATAGAGGTGCTCGGAGTCTCTCGACCAGCGTTCTTGAGAGAGTTGGAGCAACTCACCGGTAAATCTGAGCGCCCTCGGGAGTGCGACCGAGGCAGAAGGCAACACCATTACCTAAGAAGAACAGCAACACCTCGACCCTCCTCGAGAAGTAGAGAGAGAAGTAGAAACTAGCCAAAACGGGAGCATGACCATACAAACCCCCTGGAGAATCGCCATGAGGCATGGTAGGGACAAGAGGCGATGGGCCCGTCCTTTATCCACGATGGGAGACAGGAGCGATCGTAGGAAGACGGAGGTTGAGGACATTAGTAAGAGCTCAGCCATATGAAGGAAGCGGTAAAAAGTTGAGCTCCAGTCTCTATGAATGCTTTGGTGCAACATACTGAATCCCCCTTCACAGTCGGGGTGCTGCACTTCTCTCTTTCGGTAAAGTTCAGAATGCCACATATTGAAATGTTCAATGGAACGAAAGACCCCATAGATCACCTCTCATTACATGTATAAGAAACAGTTGGAGTTGCACGGATCTCCGGGACCCACATCACGATCCTGAAAGTCTTCGCTATCAGCTAAAGAGGGCCCATCTGTGGCACGGTTTAACAGGACTTAAAGTCGTCTTCAATCTTATCATTCACAGAGCTCTCTATCGCATTCGTCTCCCACTTTATCGTTTAGGACATCTTAGGAAGCCAAGTTATCACCTTCGACCATAAGAAGAACTGTAGGAAACTAGTCCTTATGTTCGAGATTTAATCTTTGAGTCATTAAAGGTAGATATTCAGACGAGAAGTTCGCCATCGGCTTTCATCCACCAGGCTAGGGTGCGGAGTCTAAAGACACGATGTTCTCTATCTCGAAAGAACCCTCGAGCGAGCATGTAGGAGTGCTTTCCGTCAAAATAAGAAGTATATCAGCGATTGAAGCCCTTGTCGAAAGAGGCTCATACACTTTCGAAGAAGAAGCGAGGGCGGCTGAAAAGGGGCAGGCCCCGAGGCGGGGAGACAGGATAGATCCCGGAGGAAATAGGCAGAGAGCAATCCCCGAAGGCGAGGGGGTGTCGGAGACCTCCACGGGACCACCTCGGCTCGAGCTACGGCGTTGGTACACCTCTGCGATTCACCCCCTACTTGACATCCACAAGTGTCACGGAGTCTACTATGTGAAAGTGCGACATAAGAAAAATTTAGAGATGACCATCTCGGATGAAGTCGAACCCAACGAGAAAGAGACAATACCCGATCTTGTGAGTTCACGGGGATCATGGACATCGAACGGTCATTGCATCGGTCGAGAAAGAAATTGAGTATCTAATCGCCGTGGGCATCTTTAGTTACTTGGCTTTAGAATAGTAGGTGCAGCCACCACCACCTCGTCGATGACCCGACAGCACCGGTGCCCTTGGGAGAAATCCATGTGATCTACGGAGGATTTGCGGGGTGGGAGTCCGGCTACGACCCGGAAGGCCTTGTCTGGCGCAACATCGGATCGGGAAGCATTAAAGTAAGAGTGGGTATCCGAACTTCCTAAGTTTGGACACTACCATGTAGCCTTTTCGGACTCGAGCATGGAAGAGTACCAACATCCCGTGATGATCCACTAGTGATAAGGGCCGTCATAGCCAATAAAACAATCCACAGGGTCCTTGTCGATAATGGAAGCTCGATCGACATAATCTTTGCATCAACTTTCGATAAAATGGGCATAGGAAGGGAAAAGCTAGAGCCAGTCAACGCTGCCACGTGGATTCTCACGGAGAAAGAGTCTTGCCTGCAGATCGATACATCCCCAGTGCTCCTTTGGGAGACCTCCCATGCCAGGCAACAACAACAGTAAGATTACTCATAGTAGATGCCCCAAAGGTTGGTGAACAAGATGTTCCAAAAGCAAATTGGAGCATCTATGGAGGTATATATAGATGAAATGTAGGTAAAATCAGTTAAGGTCGAGCTCAGTATAACCACGCTTTAAGCGGCGTTCTAGATCTGAAGATTTCTGACATGAAGTTAAGCACAGCCCCGAATGCGTATACGAGTCTCATGGGAAGTTCTTGGGTTTATAGTCATGATCAAGGAATAGAGG